>JAFEMH010004618.1:0-200146 GCA_022495995.1 Adenophora triphylla var. japonica
TTGAATTATTAACGTCTTTTAAGTTGTTTGTTAACTTATCGGTTGTTAAAGTGGCAATGAGAGGATACTCCGAAAGGTCGAGACTTTTCATTACACAAGAACGAGAATACATGATTGGCTACAACATTATAGTCCTCGTAAGGCCGTTGGATGACTTCGGAAGGCCCGGACTCGACAAGGGCCCGGCTCGGAGGGTTTGAGACCGGGTTTAGGGAGATGTGGGTGTGGGCCCGGTTGTCTTCCAATTACGCTGGCTTGCCCTTGAGTCGGTGAAAGTTACCCAATTCTTGATGGCATTCTTTGGATGCTTGAGGAGGGTGCGGGGATCGAGAGGCTTGGCTCTATTTGTCCCTATCATGGCGATCATGCTTTGTTGTCGGAGCCCGGTCGATCAAGTTGGGCAACTCCATGACTTCTTCAAACAGGACTACAGCAGAAATTTGGTCATTTGAGAGCGTTTTCTATGAATTGGTTCCTTACGCTTTTGGATTCTTGTCTCGAATGTGGCCTCGGCGGCTGATCCGAACAACTTGTTTCCCATGGAAGTACCTTGAGTTGCTCCTCCAAGTGCGAGATTCCCTTGAATGTGTACTCATCTTTGGACCGTGGTGGCGGTTAGTCCCAGTAGAGGCATGATGTCGAGAACGCTCCCTTATCGGATTAGCCTTGAGTCCTGCAGAAACGCTTGAGGTCCGTGCTAGGCTGTTCCATTCTTTACGTAGTCTTGGTGTTGACTATTCTGTTTCTTTCTCATCTTCATCGGTTCCATTTATCGGTCCCATCGATTCTGGCATCGGATTCCCATTGTCGGTCCCCCTCGATTCTCGTCGGTTCCCTTGTCGGTCCCTCGGTTCTTTGTCGGTTCCACTTGGTGAAATAATGAGCGAGGTCAAGTTTGTAAGGTCGGAGATTGGGTGTACCATCGGAGGTTCCCCTTTTACGGGCTGCTTGCCTTGGTGCGAGGCGAGCCCTTTGTCTTCCTTGATGTCGGCCCGGTGTTGGCACGTAGCAAGCCCTGGGCCGTGGTGTGGTCCTTGACTTCAATAACTTGGTGCGGCCTTGCGGCCTTTTGCCGAGCCCCGGTCACAGGATGAAGTTCATGAAGTTTCATCATCCTCATGGCGAGAGGAATACGATCGTGAGGCAGATGGAAAGGTCCACGTTGCATATTTGGATCTTGGAGGTCTCGAGTGAATCCGAGTTAATGGCATGTCATCATTATGCTTGATTTCCAATCTTGGAATGTCGTTGGTCTTTGGTCCCCTCGGTGGTGACAACTTGTCGCCGTAGTAGGCGTAGTTAGCTCGTTGCCTTGCATGAACTTGAGGCACTTTGAGTGAAGAGGTGGATGCCACGCCATTGATTTGATGCAGCCGGGGACGCCCAGGATGGGCTGTGAAAGTGATTGGAATGTCGACACTTGGAATTCGGTGGGGATCACCCGCTTGCCGAACCGAATGTTAAGAGTAGCAACCCGAGAAGCTGTACGGGAAGTAGAGTCATAGGCCTTGACGGTGTGGGTGAAGGCTTAAGATGCGTGGGCTTGATGTCAAGCGGGTCCATCATCTTGGCGGAGCAAGACATTCATTAGGAATCTCCGTCTGCAACACCTTGAGGGAAGGCGACGGCTCGTCCAGTGGTGTGATGTAGAAAGCGGCTCATTGTGATCGACCCCAAATTTTGGAAGGTCCAAATACAGCTGAAGGTGATAATGTTGCCATAGTGGATGTTACCAATCATCGAATGACTTCATGCAGGGGTTGCGTCCACAGGGGACCGTAGTGCAGGCCGAGGGCTTTCCTCTAGCTTGAGCTTGTGAGGATAAGAGGAGGTGAGCGAGACGAGGAAATGTTTGCACAGTGCCTTGGTAGTGAGGATCGGGTCCTCTTTCAAGGAACTTGTGTCTTCGAGGCCGGCGGTGGATTACAGCTCAGATCGGCTTTTTGGTGGCCTTCGGTGGTAATGCATGGATTTGACCCGATCGGGTTAGAAACGGCCCGACGTCGAGTTTGGTCCCTTACGAGCAGTGCTACGAGTTGAGCCATAGTTAGAGGAGGATTCCCTCGTAGCATAGGGCCATATGTCTTCCCTCAACTCATTGATTGTGGATGAATTCGGGAGCTTCGGCGGCTTAGCGGATTACTGTCCCGGGATGCGGCTTAGAGTGCCTCTGCGGGAGAGTAGCCTACGATTTAGCGTAAATTTGTTCGAATGTCGATCTGCACAGTGATTACTGGCTTGAAGCTGTGCGTTCTTGACCCTCGGGGGAGGTTGGAGAGTTGCTCGGCTCAAGCGAGCGGTCTCCTTGATCTCTTCACGGCCGGTATATCGCGTTCCTTTCCTTCTTCTTTGAGCATACTCGGGCGATGCAGAGTTGGGTGCAGCGATACTCATGGTTGGCTAGTTTTCCTCCACTGCAGGCCCCGGATCAAGCCTTCTTGCGGCGGAGCCTGCGTCGAGATTAATGCACTGCGTTTCTTCCCGTGAGAATAGCCAGTGCTTCTTTAAAGCTGCGTGCGGCGGTCTAGGTAAACTTCCGTCGGGGAGAGTTTTCTTCTGCTTTATCGAGTGGCGGGTATGTCGGAAGGTGAGTACACGGCTTCCCAGAACATCTGCCACGTGTGATTCTTTGTCCCGAGTTGATCGTTTACGTAAATGAAGGGCATGAAACGTGGAATTTCCACAGTAGTTGCTCGAGGCGAATTTCCATCCTCCTCCTGTTTTTAAATAGACCTTCCTCCACGAGTTGGCCTTTCAATTTGAGTGCGGTAATGATCCGTTCCCATCCTCCCGGGACCCTTGGGAGTCCGGTTTTGTTGACTTCATGCCGGCTTGGAAGAGAATGGTTTCATCGTCTTCATTGTCGCTTTCCACGGAGGACTTGCTTTCCTCGGGAAGGTAAGCGGCAGGATTCGTTACGCCGTGTCGTTCCATCTCCTAGGTCATCGGGACCGTTGACCACCCTTGCACAGCGAGAGGGGTTGGATGAGAACAGACGGTAGTCCAGGGAAGTTGCCATGGGCAAAACTCCACGAGTCGAGCGGAGTGCAGAAGTGGCCTCTAGCTTTTACGTACGAAAGGCTGTGACACTTTAAGGGCTTGGTCACTGTAGGTCTTTCGAGCTTGGTCTTCGTCCCAAAGACGACTTTCTTGAGCGGCTAGTTCCATGAGAGCTTTCCTTGCGAGACCTGGCGGTCTCCGTAGGTGCGCATCGTCGGCTAGTGTCCGAGCCGTGATTACATTCAAATCGCCGAATGGCGGGAACACTTGGATTACATTGACGAAGGAAGTCTGGGTGGGACATTCCATGCGGCCTTCCTTAATCTCGATCACCAAGAAGTTTGCCCATATACGCTTGATTGACCCCACGGGGGTATTGAATTACTCGCAATGTTGACGGTCTCGTGATCTCGCTCGATCGCCAAGTCTATCAAAGCTAGCGATCGGCGCGGGATGTACGAATCCGGGCCGTGACGGCCAGGAGTAGAATCGAGCTGAAGCATGTTGATGCGAGGTGGTCATTTCTGTGTCGGAAAGGCGGCTACGCCTTGCGGGGAAGACTTTCCACGAGATGTTTTCGGGGTAGGCTGGTGGAAGCGTTCCCGAGGGCGATACGACTTGTAGCGGGGTGAGGAGCTTGGTCTCCTTCTTTGTGCCACTTGGCCTTGATGGCGTTTGAGGGTATAAGCTTGAGCGATGGCACGGGCCGGTTGCAGCAGGGGTGGTACTCGGAAGTAGTGATGAGCTACGAGCTCGCTTGGCCGGGCCTCGTTTACCGTGAGCGAGCGGTCATCGAGGGTGACCTTGGTGTTGCGAGAATCGATAACAAGGACGGGATCCTTGGCTTCATCGGGATACACAGGAATAGATGATATTGACGAAGTCGTCGTCATTCACTTGATTCGAAGGATTCCTCGTTGCGTGAATCACGTGCTTCCAATTATCGAATAGGCTATGCATCTTTGGACGTTGAGCTTGACAATTTCCATGGTATTGGAACCTTGGTCGTAAGTGACACGATCGGAAGGAGTTCCGTCCTCAAAGCGAGCATGTGAATGCGGAGGTGCGCTTGCGGGTGCCGCGTCCTCGACTTCGGAGAGTCAGTATTCATCGTCATCGATCGCTCAATCCGAGGTGTAGGGACGTATTGCGTCGGTTGCGTTCTTTGGAGCGGCTAGGAAAACCTCGTACCCCATGCTTGAGCGGAAAGGCTTAGAGGGAATCCCTCGTAGAGGACCTTCCATACGACGGTCATACGGTCGAGATGAGTATGACGATACTTGTCGACTTTTATTACAAAGATCTCCTCACCTGGCGGGGGCCGAGAGAATGAGTTTGAAGGATCTTTGATGAATCTCGGATTGGAGACTCGGGGGTTTATGTGCCCGCATCATGGCGATGTTCGGCGTTTCCTTCCAATGCTGCCTCCAAATGTTGGAAACGACAGTTGAACTTGATGTATCGATCGCGGGGGTCCGCCCGCTCGAGTACGTTTACATAGTTAGCATCTCCGGACTACGAGGATTACGATGAGATTTGCCCGGTAGTCCCTTGGTTGATCTCGAAGGAGGTAACCCCAGGTGCACGAGTGCGGACACGCAGCTCTTGTCTCGGCCGTTTCCTATGAGGAAGCTGTCCTCGGATGACTTCGAGATCTCCCTGTCGGTTAATGAACTTGACCTTAGCGATGGAGAGTGGAAGCTATGGCTTTCATGTGGTGTAGCCAAGGCGTCCTAAAAGAAGGCTGTGAATTCGGATGGAATGTCCATCACGTGGAATTTTGGCGGCACCATTTGGGTTTCGAACCGAGTTCCAGAGTCACCGTCCCGTGATGGGGCGAGATGAGTTGTCGTAGGCCTTGATAGTCCGAGTAGACGGTATCAAATGGCTTTCATGGATGCGGAGAGCTCGCATCATCGCCGAGAGGGAGGACATTAACGGCTGACCCGTTATCTACCAATACTCAGGGAGTGATATGGTGTTGAGTTTGAGAGTGATGTACGAGCTTCGTTGTGCCCCGAGGCGTCTCTCGGTAAGTCTTCATCACGTAATGTGATCATCTTTGCCATACGGGCGGGAGTCGTAGATCTCGTCTCTATCCGTAGAAGGAGAGTCATCAAGCCATCCGTTTCTGTCTTCCTCTTGCGAGGTAAAGCCTTTCTTTGGAACCTCGGGAGTGCGTTGAGGCCGCCCTGTGGCGGTTGCCTCCCTTAGTTAGCACATTGATCGAGTGCGATTGCCAAGGCGACCTTGATCTTCCTTTACCGGTTCGGGCTCGGAAGCGTGACAAGTTGAATCTTGGGCGATCCCGTGGAGGTCGGGCTTCGGCGCGATAAGACTACCAAGATCCGAGGTATTCCGGTGTTCCAAGGTCTGATTACGGTTTATTTGGGCTTTTCGGCTTTCCCACCCCCGTCTGCTCTAGAGCCGTACGGCACCTGGAGGCAAAGAGGATCGGGCCGGAGTACGGTGCGTAGTAGTCGAACCTCCCGGAGGGTTCTCCAAGTGTACCTACACTTTGGTATCTCCGGCTTCGTATCTTTCTCTTAGTTCTTTGTTGAGAGGATTTCTTCTTGTTTTCTCGGAGGATTGCTCGGACGGTTTCTCGAGACTCGTACTCCGAGCGGCGGAGCGATCACAAACATCGTAGCCGATGTGGTCATTAGAGGAGGATCCAAACAAAGAGGCGGAGAAACCGGTTACGTGGCACGCTTCTTGGGCACCCACTCAATGGAATTCACTCGTTATTGTTCTGGAAAAGGGATTCCCGATCAGATTACCCACGGGGGCGCTCTAACTTGCCTTCTTCTATCAAGTTCTGGATTTCGTATCGTAACCCCAAAGCAGTTGTCGGTGGTATGGCCGTGATGCGATGGAAGGCGCGATATTTGCTCTTGTCCGCATTGGCTACGGGAACTTTGGGTTTGTAATTGGCCACGGGCTTAAGGAGACCCTCCTTGATTAACCCTTCCAAAGCATCTTGCTCGGTGGCATGTCCAACTTGTCGAAGTGTATGACAGTACGCCACGAGTAGAATTGTTGCTTGGCGGGATTGGGTTTTCGTTACCCGACCGTTGTCCCCGATGGACGTAGTTGACAGACGTATCTTTCCCTTTGCCGGGGCCGGTGCGGGATTAAATGCACATGCTGAGCGGTATACGTATGGCCGTGCAAGAGCCAACTTTTCCTTGAGATCCTTCTCGAACCGTGAGCCGGCATTGACCATGGCCGGAGATGCAGGAAGAAATTGTGGCCCGATGAGAGTTCGATGGACGGTCTCAAAGCAAGACTTGAAAATCCGCATCTGTTTGTCTTTGGAGAGTGGCTCCATGATTTCGGAGAGTTTCAGCTCCATCTCTTGTAGAATTCCCAACACTTTCATTCGCTTTACGCTCGGTGGTGATTAAATCCTCGCGACTTGTTTCCCACTCTAAGTTGGATGCATGCCGTTCCAGGAAGATGTTCTTGATCTGTTCCCAGTGTGGCGATCCGCGAGCTTGACCCTCGAAATCATCATGTAACGCCGAGCTTTTGAGCGTATCTTTGGAAGTGGTCGGCCATTTCTTTGGAGGGTTGCTCCTTTTGCTCTCATGCCGAGAACGTAAGTGTCGACGTGTGTTTGAGGACATTCGGTTCCATCGAATCGGTCCATCTCCGGCATTCGAACTTGGCGGGAGAGGCGTGACCATTCCGGATACGTGGATTTGAGCGTTTCTGCTTTGAGCCGCTCATGGTGGCTTTCGGAGTCTTTCATCTGCTCGACCATCCGAGGCTAAGGTTGGGTCCGGTGGTGGTGTGAGGCTCGGCGCCGGGTGCTACCACGTGAGCGGTAGTGATTGGAGGTGGAAGGCTTGGTATATGAGAATATACGGGAGCCTTTTACGAAGCTGTATCGGGGTTTGTCCCGGTGTTTGGGATTCGTGTATAGGCAGGGGACGAACCAGGGAGGGTATTGAGGATATTGGCATCCTGAGATGGTCGGCCCGGTGCTGTGGTGATATTGAGTGATGGGTGTAGCACCTGGGTGACCAAAATTGACGTGGTTGCCCTGAGAGGTGGCAACATGGAGCCTAGGTCGGCTGTTTCCTTGGCTGGAAGGCATCCCGTAAGTTGGCGGGGGAGGAACCTGATTGAAGGTTTGGTGAACTGGTTTTGGGGAATCGTCATCCTCGACAAGGACAAAAGTACCGTCTGACTGGGGGATAGCTGCTATACCACTGAAATAGCCCGGATCCGAATAGGCTTTGTAGCCCCGGCATCTGGCAATCTTTCGCGTTGGAGCGGTTCGTCTCGCCGTTTTGCTTTCGCATTTTGTAGAGTCGCCACGCCGTTTTTATTAAGCCCAAAACATTGAAAAAGGGCATCAGTTTAAAGATAATTTTAAACTGTTTTTGTGTGATGAGATTTTGAGTTCGGAGGTCAGATGACTCCTCGGGAAGAGAATATTAGAATATTAGAGCTCACCCGAGTCGCCTCGTAAAACGAGTCTTTCGGATACCCCTAATATCCTTTAAATGTTGTGTGTGTGCTTTTAAAAATGCATGCTGTATCGGATGTCTACATTGTATGCTATGTATGGAAATGTATTGAAATAGTAATGGAAGGAAGCCTTACCAATGTTGGTTCGTGTCTGTCTTCCGCTGGGGAATAGTGTTTGAGGTCGGAGTAGCGTTCGGTATGAATACGGATTGCTTCGGGAGGGCCGGTTGTACGTAGACGAGTTTCGGCGTGAGTTGATGTTGCAGGCTGCGTTCGGGCGAAGGTTCGGCGTGCGTGGGGATCGTCGGGATCACTCGGGCGAGAGGTTCGGCGTGCGTTGTGGTGGCGGGAGTCACTCGGGCGGAGTTTCGGCGTGGTTTGGGATCGTCGGTTTGACTCGGAAAGAGCGGGACACCGTGGAAAGACCGAGCGAGGCCTCGGAGTACCACGAGGGGCCTCGGAGTACCTCGAGAGTGCCTCGGGGCGGCGCGGGAGCGTCTCGGGAGCGCTCGGAGAGGCTTCGGAGCACCGCGAGGGGCTCGGAAGGCCTCGGAAGGATCCGAAAGGGGCCGGGAATGCCTCGGAAGGACTTAGGGGGGAAGCCAGAAGGCCTAGGGAGGAAGAGAGAAGTGGGAGGTGTGTGAAAATGAGGGGGGGGGGAACCCTCTATTTATAGTGCCGAGATTAGGTGCAAGAAGGTCCGTACGGACCTCACAGTAATCCAGTTTTTTGGTTTTCCTCGATTTGAGGAAATATGTGATGATGGTGAATATTCTGTAATTATGGTGTTCCCTATGCAATAAGGTCCGTACGGACCATCTTGCATGCAAAGAGGTCCGTACGGACCAACTAAGCATGAGGGTAATCATTTTCCCAGGATTTGAGGGAATATTGTGGACTTTAAGAAGATTCGGTAATTATTAGAGCAAAGAGGTCCGTACGGACCATTATTGCTTTTCCAATTTCTGAAAATTCCCAAAAGGTCCTTTTGTCCCTTTTTATCCCGAAAAGGCTCCTCCCTTGGTTTGGTGGGGGTTTAGAGAGGGTTTTGAGTGAGAGGGGTCGTCGAGGCTGCGTTGATGAGTCTCGTGGTGTTTCCGTGTGTTTGAAAGGGGTGATCCAGTTGGGGTACTTACGAAGCCCTCGACGGCGTCACTTATGAAAGAAGTGGGGTCGCCGATAAGATAAGGGTCCTAATCTGGATCGCGTCTTTGGGAGATAATGTGGCCAGGGAGGTCGGTGTGAGGACGTGGTGGTGTCCTATTGTGTGACCGTTTAGGTCGGTAAGGCCGGACCCTGTGATAGGATTCCTACGTATCCCTGGCGGGAATCAAGCACAGTCGTAGTTCGGGTGTGGGGTGAGTGTTTTGTGAATGTGGGCGTGGTGGTGCCACGAAGTGTCGTGTGACCGCCGAGGTCGGTGGTAGAGACGTGGTGGTGTCTGGGTGACCGCATGGGTCGATGGGTGGACCTGTGATAGGATTCCTACGTATCCCGGGCGGGAATCAAGCACAGTCGTAGTTCGAGAGATCGTGAAATACGTGAGTGCGGGCGTGGTGGTGCCACGAAGTGTCGTGTGACCGCCAAGGTCGGTGGTAGGACGTGGTGGTGTCCTGAAATGTGGTGACCGCCGAGGTCAATTGTGAGGACGTGGTGGTGTCCTGGGATGGAAATTTTACGATTTTCCTAATCGGGTGGTTTAAGGCCTTTCGGGCCGGAGATAGTTGTGAGGACTTGAATCGTCTTCTGATTGCGGTTGGTGCCACGGCCAGAGGACTTTGAATCGTCTTCGGCGGCGGTTGGTGCCACGGCCAGAGGACTTTGAATCGTCTTACGCGGCGGTGGGTGCCACGCGGGAGGACTTTGAATCGTCTTCTGGCGGCGGTGGGTGCCACGCGGGAGGACTTTGAATCGTCTTCTGGCGGCGGTTGATGTTATGCGCGAGGACTTTGAATCGTCTTCTAGCCGCAATTGATGTTATGCGCGAGGACTTTGAATCGTCTTCTAGCCGTGATTGATGTTATGCGCGAGACTTTGAATCGTCTTCTAGCCGCAGTTGTGGAGGCATGGCTGCCTTGTGCTTTGATTGCGAGAGGCGTAGATGCCTTTGTGTTTTTGCATGTTGAGTAGGAGGTTGGACTTACGATGACTGCCGGTGCTTGCGTTGCCATTGAAGTGGGCAAGGATGATGGCCGGTGATTGCTTCACCATTTGGCATTTTGGAGTCGCTTCGTGCCTTGGGACTTGTGCTCGGAGGTGTTGGCTCCTTCTTGTGCTTGTTTTGCCGTTGAGTGGGCAAGGATGATGGTCGGTCTTTGAGGATATGCGATCTTGTATGACTTCCCTTTGACTTGTTGGGGGAGGAGCTCGGGCTTATTTTGATGGTCGGTGCTTGCGTTGCCGTTGAAGTGGGCTAGGTTCGGGCTTACACTGACTGCCGGTGCTTGAATTGCTGGGGATGCGTGACCTTTTAGGGGCCCTTTTCTGTTGGGAAGATGACTTCGGACCTCTTTTGAGGGCCAGTGGTTGAGTTGTCGTTGAGCGTTTGGAGGCGTCTTGTGCCTTGATATTCGTGATGGGAGGTGTTGGCTCCTTCTTGAATTGCCATCGGGCGTTTTGGAGGCGTCTCGTGCCTTGATATTCGTACTGGGAGGTGTTGGCTCCTTCTTGAGTCGCCGTTGAGTGGGCGAGGACCGGTCTTACGTTGACGGCCGGGGATTGAATTACGTTGACGGCCGGGGATTGAATTGCCGTTGAAGTGGGCGAAGACCGGTCTTACGTTGACGGCCGGTGGTTGAATTGCCGTTGAAGTGGGCGAGGACCGGTCTTACGCTGACGGCCGGTGGTTGAATTGCCGTTGGAGTGGGCGAGGTTCGGTCTTACACTGACTGCCGGTGGTTGAATTGCCGTTGGAGTGGGCGAGGTCCGGTCTTACGTTGACGGCCGGTGGTTGAATTGCCGTTGGAGTGGGTGAGGACCGGTCTTACGCTGACGGCCGGTGGTTGAATTGAAGGGTTAGGGACCATTCTGCACTTGGATTTCTTTGGAAAAGGCCTTAGGACGGCCGGGGGCAAAGATTATAAGGGCGGGAAAGTAATTTGGCCACCCTTTGCAAAGAGGTCCGTACGGACCAACACAGTACAAAGAGGTCCGTACGGACCAATGTTGAAATTCTGATTCCCAGGTTTTGACTGGGTTTAAAACCGAGGCATCCCCTTCATTTCCCATTTCCAGTTCGTGAACCAGGCGAGAGAGAGAGAGAAAAAAAATCCTCCATTGTTAACCAAAATCAACAATTTTTTTGCTTGAATTGCTTGCCATGGCTGAAGGATCTCGAAGGAGTCGTCGTCAACGTAGTCAAGAGGTGGTCGAGCAACGGATGGAGCTTCAAAGAAATTGGATTTCGTTTGTTCCATCTTCGAAGAACCCGGATGTTTTGTATCCGAATCCGGAGGTGCACAATCGTCGTTCTAGGAACGTCGGGGAGGTAAGAAATCTGTTCCGTTTTGATTCCCTGCTCGAATTTTTGAATGCTAGAACTAGGTTTTAGTTTTTCGCATTTTTGAATTTTTTTGTTATTTTTTTTATGCCTTTTGTGAAATTCTTGATGAATTGTTGAAAATAGACATGTAAAAATTATGGGTATGTGTATTTTGTGCAAAAATGTGTAGATTAGCTTTTATTTGTGAAAATAAAGTGCCTCTCTAATGAAATGCATGCTTTGGTGTTTTGTACCGTATGCTATTTATGTATGTACATTATGAGAAAAGTTTGTCGTGTAGTTACAATTTTTGTGAAAAAATGTGACATGTGCCGTGTTTTGTGACGGGTTTTGTCTGAAAGTGTGTACCGTGTAGGGACGGATTTTTTGAAAATGTGTTATGCAGTGTGTCATGCCGTGTGTGCCATGTTTTTGGGTGACGGACTTTGTGGGGAAAATATGTGCAATATGTGCCGTGTTTTTGTGACGGGTTATTTTCATGGCTTTCCGTGTTGGGACGGACTTTTTTGAAAATGTGTCGTGTAGGGCTTAATCCCTCTTTTGAGAAAATGTGTACAGTGTGTGCCGTGTTTTTGTGACGGACTGCATGGGAAAAATTATATGTATAATGTATGTGAAAATTATGTGCGACATGTGCCGTGTTTTGTGACGGGATATATGTGAAAAATATGTGCAATGTGTGCCTTGTTTTGTGACAGGTTATATGTGAAAAATATGTGCAATGTGTGCCGTGTTTTGTGACGGGTTATTTTCATGGCTTTCCGTGTTGGGACGGACTTTTGTGCCTTTTGTTTTATATTAAGTACTGTGATTGACGTACCTTTCTTTGTGTTTACTGCGGGATGCGGGGCTTATGGCCGGGAAGGCCAAGAGGATGAAGACTTCGGGGATCGCTCGAAATTTGTTGGCTAATGGCAGCGGATGCCCGATATTTCCGTGGATGGTAGGCCGAGTCCCAGGAGGCTGGTCTACGCTTCTGGCCTGGGGGTGTTTGTAGAGAACCTGGCCGGAGTTTCTGACACGAGGAAGAACAAGAGCGTCTTCCTTGGCCTTTCCGAGTATTGGTGGGATACCACCCACACCTTCCATACGAGGGGGAGAGGTGACGGTGGCCGCCAGGCCGACTTTGCTTTGCGATCAGGCTTTCCTTCAAAGGAGGGCCGGTGCGGTGGAAGATATGATCTCCGATGTTGTGTTGACCAGAGCCCTTGGGCTTTGAGCCTCGTCCTCGCGAGGGCACAGGGATGCTTTGTATAGTGATGTGGAGGGCGAGGATCACGGCCGGTATTGGGGCCTATGTCCGGGTACCGGCCGGTGTGGCGGAGCGGTAGCGCGCTCCTTTTTGTGGTATGCACTTTCCGAGACCTTGTTCTCGAACCATGCGACTGCGGCTCCCTTTGCTCTGTTGGAGAGCTTGATTGATCTGGATAGGGTCTGTGATATTGCTTGGGGCGAGGCGGGCTTGGCCGAGCTCTATTTTTCTTTGGACCGGTTTAAGCAAGGTGTGGCCGATTCATTGGCCTTTGTTTGACTTTGCTTTGGATGTATGAGTTTATTGCTTTGTTTTTGATTTAGCAACTTGTCGTTTCTCCATTTTCTTTTACTTGAGCCTTCTCTGTTTTTGTCACGGTGTGGTTTTATGAGGTTTTCGGTGTTTCTCGTGGGATAGAGATCCAGGGGATTCTTTGCGTATCTGCTATCTTTGAAATTTGGGCTCGTACGACGAGGAAGAGGAGGACCGGCGGGGAAGCTCACCATCGCCTACGGGGATGTGCGGGAGCGTCTAGAGAGGGTAGCCGGAGGGAGTTTGTTTTGTTCTCGTGGGCTCGGTATGAGGGGGATGAGTTTGAGGGCTCCCGAGGTGACGGTGCGACGGAAGATGCTTTGCGGGGCTTGACTGCGGCGTCATGTACACAGGGGAGCGGGTCTTACGCGGCATGGCCCGGTGTGCTTCTGTGGCTCAGGGACCCTCCTTTTGGGATGCTTGATTCCGGGACATGGATGTGCTTGATTTCAGAGGTACCTGGGTGGTGTGGGCGCCGAGGAGTTCATCTTGTATGGAGAGGAGTACGGGGCCTTCGTGAGGAGGAAGGCGAGGACGCCGCAGTGCGCGAGGAGAGAGAGGCTGGCCGCGAGCTCCCAGAGGTTCCGATGCCGGGGCCGGATTTCACGTATGTCCGCGGGGATGGATCGAGGAGGAGGGTGTGCATGCCGTTCTGAGCGAGCTCTGCTTGCATACGAGTGGATCCCGATAGATCGGTGAGTGTGCTTACTCTTTTCCATCTTGGCATCCTTTACGTATTTTTCTCTTTTTGTTGTTGAGTATAAGCGTATTCTTTGGCGTTTCCTTAGGCTGTTTGTTGGTGCGGAGTCCGGGGAGAGCTTATGATATGATGACTCGCCGTTATGTGGCGATGAGGTCGTTTGCGAAGAAGATGGCGTCGAAGATATCTTGCCGGTCTTCGCGACGCGTGCCGGCGTACGAGCCTATGCCTTCGAGGCATTCTGTAGACGTTCCTCCACCGAGAGCCAAGCCGGAGTCGCGGCGGGAGGGACCTTCGAGGGCGGCATAGTATGGATGCGGGGCGTCTTCGGGAGCTCGGGACAGCGGCCCTTTTATCGGTTCTTCCCTCCTCGGGATGCGCGGGCGAGGTCCGTCGAGCCTTCTTTCTTTGATCCTTTCGCCGGATTTGATCCTTGGTTACTTTGAGTGGCGGCCTCCGCGGGGCTCGGTACTCTGATGACGAGGATGTGGCGGGCGAGTTCACAGGGATGCCCGACTTCTCTCTGGAGGACCTCGGCGAGGATGATGATGCTGAGGAGTCTGATTTGTATTCATTTGCTTTCCCTCTTTTCATATCCCTCTTTTTTTTTTTGTTTAGCAACAGACATTTATGGGTACCTGTAATAAAACACTTGTATTTGCATGGCAAAAGTATTCTATTTTAAGATGTAATGTCATTTTTGTGATTCCGGGATTTGTCCTAGAAATGGTTGCTATTATTATTTTTTATTTTGTGCATGCCACGTGGTGAGAGTGCGTTTGTGGGTAGTGTATGTTTGCGGGAATGGCTTTGGCCAGTGTTTGGGCGATTTGGAGCAAGGTCTGGCGAGGACGGTGGTTGTTGTCTTGTTCTTTGAGGAAATGGGTTACATTTGCAAGGAGGTCCGTACGGACATACTTAGCATGCAAAGAGGTCCGTACGGACCAACCTTGCTTTGGGAAGGAGATAAATGCTTTCCGATTAATGCGGTTCTTCCCCATTTCCCCATTTGCAGCCATTTTCGAGCTTTCTTCCCCATTTTCTCTAGGAACCTCCATTTTTGCCATGGATTCTTCGTACGTCCCTAGAATTTTGCCGAGGCTTTCGCAGGAGAGGCAAGCACACTTCCTTGAGTAGTTGAAAACGTGGATGCGGCGCCGTATGAGGCATCAGAGACGGGCTTTCGAGGTAAGGTTTCGTCTTTACTCGATTTGGTCTTTTAAGGAGTTGGTTCCTGATTGGGATTTGTTGCGGGCTGCCGCGAAGTTCTGGGATGTTAGGAGGCATGTGTATTGTTTCTCCTACAATGAAATGGTGCCCACTTTTGAGGATTTTCGGGCTTTGATGGGGGGACCGGAGGTGGAGGCCATCTCGCTTCCTTTGACTGGGGAGTCTTTGCGGTGAGCGTGAAGCTTGCAGGCTTTCTTCGTACTTCGTTGGAAGAAGTGCAGGGCATGATCCTTGATTCGGGTCATATCGACATTTCTGAGCTGCCGGAGCGGTTCATGGTTGATGATGAGAGTGATGTCTCTTGGGATGCATTTGCCTTGTGCGTGATGGCGACGCTTTTCCTGATCAGCTCCCTTGGCATTTGCGATGGTGTAAGTGCTCCAATTTGAGCTTGTTAGAATTTTCGTTATAAAATTAACGAAAGTTATAACATTTCTAACAATTCCTAACTATCCTAACATTTCTAACAAAGGGAGGGTAGAATGGGCATTGCCAAATGAAGTTAAACCAAGAAAAGCATCTTAAAAAGCAAAACAAAAGAATAAAACCATAAATAGAAAGAATTTGGAAACACAAAAAGCGTTTGTTAATTTGGTTTTTTGAATTTTTATTCTTCTGTCTAAAGTTTGGGCATGTAATTAATGAACGGTGCACACCCTGACCTTGTCCGCGCGGATACCTTTGCATTTTCGGGAGGGCTATAAATTGAGCCCTCCGAGTCACAAAAATAAGGAGGAAGAACACAATAGCAACGAAGTTCTGGCGAAATATAGAGAGAAAACAGTGAGAATTCTCAAGAATTGTCACCTTTTTCTTTCCAATCTTTCCCAACTCATACTCATCCACTCACCCTCATATTAAACCCCTAAACACTCATACACTCAAGCCAAACACTCAAGAACACAAGGAAGATTGGTAAACCCTCCTCTTCCTAACCCTAAATCTCATCCATGCATGCATCTTCAAACTACAAAATGTAGTTCTTTCATCTTTTTTCTCTAGATCTAAGAAGATCACCATGGAAGACCATCTCCATGGATGATCTTCTACAAAGATCAACATTATTTTCAAAGCTTTTCTTTCTTACTTGCAAAAATGCACTTTCAAAACCCTAAAAAACCATTTTCAAGCACTAAATCTTGATTTCAAAGGGTAAAATCCCCCTCCCCAAGCAAATGAAATGCTTAGTCCTAATGTACCCCAAGGATGGTTTGGTATAGTTGATTCACCACTAAAATGTCTAGTGATCACTAACCAAAACCTAGGGAAATGGGGACAAGCATGGATGCAAAACCCCCCTTAAAATCTTGTTTTCTTTCTTGGAAAGTTGCTGTCCAGTAGCAATTTTCTCAGACCTCAGTCCATGGTCTTAATTTTTGGACACAGATGAACTTGGAATTTGGTGTTGACTACAAAACACTTTTTGTATCCAATATCCAGAGCTTTCCAGACATATTTTTACCTTATTTTTTGGGTGAGTAAAACTCCTCTTTTCAATTTTTCTTTCAGAGGCTAGTTCATCAGCTTCTGGGAATCCAGATCTCATATCTGAGGTTTCCAGAAGGTTTTGACCCCTCAAATCTTCTCCAAAATGGAAATTTCTTTCACACAAAGTTTATTCAAGGAGTCTAGAGAAACTTTCATTCTCTGAGTTCATCCAGATTATGAAGTTTTAGGACCCTTGAATCCATTTCAAAATCAGGTGTCTGCTGCCATTTTCTTCTGGCAGAAGTGACTTCTCAACTTCAAAGGGTTTTTTGAGTACCAAATATCAAACCAAAAATTCTCCGAAAAATCATGGGATCAGTTTAAAGTCTTAAAAAGACATCCCAATTTTTACTTTTTCCAGTTACAACTTATTTTGGCCAAAACACACACACACACACACACACACAAATGATTTTCAGCTTGGAAGACTCGTTTTACGAGGCGCGTCGGAGTGCACACTAACGTCCTTCCCGACGCGTAACATGACCTCCCGAACCTAAATCTCTGATCTCGGGCTTTTTCAAAGTTTTGCCCTTCAAAATTAAAATGGCGTGGCGACTCCGTTTTCCGGTTTTATTTGGTTTTTTTCAAAGAAACGCAAAAATCGAATTTTTCCCGCGAAAAAGGCAACACCATCGTTACAGTGGCGACTCCGCTGGGGACTAAGCTTTTTAATAAAAAAATGGTATTCGGTATATTGGTGGAAACCATTAAATTTCCCGTTATCGCCTCCTAACACGAGTCGGGGATAAATTGTGGTCTAACAATCCCACGTACCGGTATCACCGTTTTCAAAAAAAAAGCTTTTGAGGGTCAAGCTTCCGTCCCGGCTTTGAAAATCATTTTTGTGTGTGTGTTGATTTTTGCACAGTTTTCATGTTGTTTTGGCCGCCTCGGAGAAAGTCAAAATTTTTACTGTCGGAATAATGTCCCTAACTGTCGGAATTTTCGTGCTTATGTGCTCATTAAAACTTTCAAAAAAAAAATATTCAAAAAAAAAAAAGGATTTTCAAAAAAAAAAAGAAAATTTCCAAAAAAAATCATGCATCATATTTTTAAGACACATAAAAAAATCTCTATTTTACTCAGAAAAAGAATATAGACTGCTTGCACACTACGCGCACGTGACCGTACCTTTGCACACTACGTCCTTAACCGGGGAAATCCTTGTCGCGGTCCGTTTGGTCTTATTACGCCTCTCGGATGAGCACAGGACTACCCAAACATCCCATGGAGCCTCGTGTCGACCATGCACTTGTCCGTGACACACTTTGTCCAGAGACCCGGTTGGTTTTTAGTAAATTACGTGTCATGCCCTGTCCGTGTATAGACCTTTCCTTTCAAGCCTTTGTCGGCATACCGACTCAATATCTCTCGGGTCCACTAATCGGTCGCTAATCGGTCGAAGTTACCGGTTTTCCGCCGCGAGACTTTGACCAAGATATTGGCCAGGCGCCTTGACTTCGGCTCTGGCGGCACAAATTATACAACGACTCCCGGCATTGACAGCGAGTCATCAGGATTAACGGTTATTCCATGCCTAATTACGGCTTAGCGACGATAAGTCAAGATCAATAGCGGACATTTATCGGTCCAAATCATGCAGGCTTTTCGTCGAGCCCTCGGACACGATCTTGACTTTAGCGTCGGCTTTGTCCGTAATTTACATCGAATGCTCGTTAAGACTCGATTACCCGCCGGACTTCTAGGATCGTTTTCTTTCGGTCGGTGGGACCCGCTTGCCCTATAGGACCCTCGCCGGGCATCCACCTGGGAGGTCGAAATACGGGTGGAATACGAGGGGCTTATAGACGTAGTGACGGGGCCCACGATCCGGGAATCGAGTAGTTTGCGAAAAAGAAGAGCAATCTTTTCCAACCGATTAGGTTAATAAAACATGTTTTAAGTAAACGTGAACAAATAAGCTGCATGTTGCATGAGCCTAAAGTCCAAACACCTACCCTCCTTCCATTCCCGAGACATCTGAACCTTCATGTCCTTTCCCATGACTCCGCACAAAGCTTGGTTTCGGGCACCGGGTCACCGTTTGATCCGAGTTGAGGGAAGAGTCAAGCGCGTCGTCGGCTTCGCCGTTTATTCCAACTCCGGGTTTGAGAATGTACGCATCGGCCGGTAATGATAGGGATAACGTTGCTCCGTCCTCCAAAATCCCTCGAACCGGACCCGATGTGGATCCGGTTGGTAGAACAAATGAGACTTCGGCATGAGGCCCAAATTGATGACCTGCGGGGGTAGTCGCAAGTCATGGTTTGACTATCGGTCTCAATTCCGATGGCACCTTTACCGCAAAGACGAAGAAGGTTCTCCTCCTCTTCTTAATAGTCCGGATACATCAAGATGCTACCCCAAGATTCCTATATTTCCACCGCATGGGGACTCCACCGCCGCCGACTTACGAGGGCAAGCGGCCCCCAACAGCGGTCGGGGACGAAAGAGTTCGGTATGCTTGTCGGTTGTCCCCTCTCAAAGTGATGGTCCCACAAATATCGGCTGAGTGATGAAAATCGGGGAAGCTTGATTAAAGAAATATGGTCGGCCATCAAATCCACTGGAAGAACGCCGGAAACAGACGCGAGCTGGATTGAAGAGGCCACACGCCACTTTGGGACCTTAACAATATCCCAAGCGGCGGGGCTACCTTGAAGGACAAACATATGCCCGTTCCCCGGGACCTCAATATCTCTCATTATCCGGCGGAGTCCAATCACTCGCTACCGAGCAGGCCCGGCGAATCCCCGGACCGGTTCCACTCAAAGTCATTCCCGGCCACCGCTCAACGAGGTCCCAAATCCGCCGCGGCCAGTAGTAGAACACATTTGGTGGGATATTTGTGGCTGTCCCGATTGCCTTGAAAGGGACTATCGGGATTGGATACACGAGGACCGTCCTCCTAAGAAAAAGAAAATTTCCTCCGGCCAAAAATTGAAGGAGAGATTCGAGGCCGGTGATAACGGTGTGGGAACGCTCGGGGAGCCATGCGGGGATTTGATTATTATGTACTCTACTCCGGTCGGTCTTCCCCAAGCAAAAAGGGATAAAAGAAGCGAGAAAAGCCTTGCCAGCGATGGAATTGAGACCTCCGGATGCAGTGCTGCGAGCAGTCCCAACCCCCTCGGGGTCGGCCCAAGTTCGGTTGTCCCGGCTCCCAGTATCCACCGATGAAGAAAAACCGACGCCGATGCAGCGCTCCCACTCAATCAACATGTTATTTGGAGATGGCAACCGCCACAAAAGGCATCGGTATAACCCGGGGCTTCGGCAAAAACTCTGCCTCGCAAGAAAAAGGCACGAAGTGACCGGCTTGATGACTCTCCATCCCGAGACAAGGACCAAATCTATGACCCTCACCTATATGGGAGTATGATCACCTTCTGCGATGAAGACTTGCCAAGAGATGTCTCCCAACACAATGAAGCTTTGTACATCACCATTCGGCTCAACACCATGTCACTCCACAGGGTATTAGTGGACAATGGATCATCGGTAAATGTCCTTCCCCTCGGCATGATGAGGGCCCTCCGCATAAATGAAAGGCGCGTGATCCCATCTACCCGGTGTCAAAGCCTACGACGGTTCGTCTCGTCCCATTACAGGGACGGTGACTCTGGAACTGCAGTACGAAACCCAAATGGTGCCCGCGAAGTTCCATGTAATGGATATCCCTCGAGTTGCGGCCCTACTAGGGCGCCCTTGGTTGCATCACATGAAAGCCATAGCCTCCACTCTCCACCAATGCGTCAAATTCATCAGCCGGCGGGAGACCTCGAAGTCATAAGGGGTGACAGGTTTCCTCATAGGGAACGAAGGCGAAACAATAGCCAAGAACGCCCACGAGTCAAACACGGGGCTACATCCTTCAAGAGGCAAGTCTCGCCGGCATCCTTTGGAATCCGGCAATGCCAACTATGTCGACACACTCAAGCGAGCGGACTCAGAAGAAGTTCGATTCATCAAATTCAATTGCTATTTCCAACACTTGGAGGCGTCTTGGAAGGAAATGCGAACACCGCCGTGATACGAGGCACACAAGTCCCAGGTCCTCAATCACGGATTTGTCGGTATTCTGCAGACCCATTCCTTGGCCTCGCCGGGCGAGAGGTTTCATGATAAAAGTCGGCAAACACCGACGGACTCGGCTCGAATCTATGAACGTCGTGTGGGACGTCCTCCTTCTTGAACTACACGCCAAGCCTTTCCGCTCGAGTATGGGACATGAGATTTTTCTAGCCGCTCACCGAGACGCAATGCGTCCTTACATACGGATTGAGCGATCGGATTATGACGAAACGGAAGTCCCGAGTGAGGAAGATCCCTACATCCACATGCTCGGTTCTCG
This sequence comes from Adenophora triphylla var. japonica, assembly GCA_022495995.1. Lineage (NCBI taxonomy): Eukaryota > Viridiplantae > Streptophyta > Magnoliopsida > Asterales > Campanulaceae > Adenophora > Adenophora triphylla. The sequence continues at coordinate 20,321 of JAFEMH010004618.1, forward strand.
AGATGCCAAACACGGTTGATTACGGTTCGAGACAAAGAGATGATAGCAACGGCGAAGAGGAGCACGAGAGACCATGCCTTTCCCGAGTTGTGAAGCCACCAACGGCGATGCCGCTAAAGAATTGGGAAACTCTCTCGGGCCCGTCCGCGACGAAGAGGAAATGATCACCAAGCTTGGATTGGTCCCAGATCCTTCGTGTCAACCTTTGTAAAGTCCTCAGGAGTCTCTCATTGTTGAGTTCGGAGTCTCTCGAGTCGTCCAGACGGCCTCACGCTGAAGACTACGAGTGCAGCCAACGTTGTATTCCCCTTCGTCTTGATGAAATGATGAACCTTTACGAGTATCCCTTAATTGCCACTTTAACTAATGATGAATTAACTAATAATCTAAAAACAGTTAATAACGATTCACTAGATGAAGAGCGGACACATTAAATGAACAATATATCAAAGAAATCTTTAAGCGGGTTGTCAGGAAAGAGGAAAATCGAGCCCAGTATGCCGAAGAGATTTTGACAAGTGTGAATTTGGGAACTACGGAAGAGCCTAAAGAGACGCTGATTGGTAGTTTCTTCGAAGGGAGCGAAAGGGTTGCCCTAATCAGTGCTAAAAGAATTCGTGGATGTGTTCGCATGGTCCTATAAAGATATGCCGAGGCCTCGATCCTTCCATAGTTGAGCACCGAATACCGCTCGACCCGGAAGTCAAGCCGATAGCGAAGCTAAGAAGAATTAAGCCCGAATGGTCCTTACAAGTGAAAGAGGAAATAGAAAAGATGCTCGGGCGGGGTTCATCGGGGTCATTGAATACCCAACATGGGTATCCCAACATAGTGACGGTAACGAGGCCAACGGAAAGATCCGATCTTTGCGTAGACTTCGGAGACTTGAACAAAGCCGGTCAAAAGGCGATTTCCCCACGAACATCGACATTTTGGTAGATTCCACGGCCAACCACGAAGTCAAATCTTTCGTCGATGGTTTTGCCGGCTCTGACCAAATCAAAATGGCGAGAAGAAGATCAAGCCAAAACGGCCTTCACAACCCCTTGGGGCACATGCGCTACACGGTCATTGCCATTCGGACTAAAGAATGCTTTGGGGCTACGTACCGGAAGGGCGGCTACGGCTACTGTTCCATGACATGATCCACAAAGAAATTGAGGTCTATGTGGACGACATGATAATACATTCCGGAGGATCGGATGGCCGGCACTTTGTTGATTTGAGAAAATTCTTCGGCCGCCTCAGAGACCACGGCATGAGGCGAATCCGGCCAAGTGCACTTTCGGTGTAAGACGAGGCAAAGTACTAGGATATATGGTGACGAACGGGGAATCGAAGTAGATCCCCGAGAAAATCAAGGCGATAGTTGAAATGAAGCCACCACGGACAACGAAGTGAAATCCTTCGTGGGAAGGCTATGCAATACATAAGCCGCTTTGTAAATCGGTGACCTCGATCTGCGAGCCAATCTTCAAGTTGATGAAAAAGAATGCCTACACAGAATGGACCCCGGAATGTCGGCTTGCCTTTGAGCAGTTAAGGCATACCTTGTGAATCCCCGATTCTCTGCCCACCACATCGGCAAAAGCCACTCTTGCTATATCTAGCGTCACGGATACGGCAATTGGGGCTATGCTAGCTCAAGAGAAAAAGATTCCAAAGTCGAAACGCCATCTATTTCGTAGCGAAAGCTCCAAGGAAGCGAACTCAATTACTCTGCTTGCGAGAAGACTTGCGCGAGGTTTGGTGCAGGTAGTGGGAAAGTTGAAACACTACATGCGGTCTCACCCGATACATCTTGTTTCAAAGATAGACCCCATCAAATATACATTCGACAAGCCTTCCATCTCCATGAGATTGGCAAAATGGTCGTTCTTTTTGGCCGAATATGACATCGCTTATGTTTCAAGGAAATCCATAAAAGGACGCATAATGGCGGAACATCGGCCGATTTCCCAGTGATGAGTCCAGGGACACGAACCTCAATTTCCCGATGATGGAATCTTCGCTCTAGAAGGAGAAAATCGCTGGCAACTCTTCTTCGACGGGCGTCAAACAAAAGGGGAACGGGATAGGAATGCTTACAGTCGATCCTGCGACGAACACACCCCATAGCTTGGTAAAGGTGAACTTGAAGTCACCAACAACGGCTTTGAATATGAAGCTTGCATAGGCGGGTTGGAAGCCGCCCTTGAAAGAAATATCAAGGAATTGGAGGTGTACGGTGACTACGCCCTCATCATCAATCGGGTCTCTAACAAATGGAAGACCGTGGATCCGGGTTTGCGAAGTATCATGCTTACATGGAAGAGTTAATAACTCGATTCAAAGAAATCGGCTTTCATTACACACAAGAGGCAGAAACGAGGTTCGCGAGATGCTCTGGCTACACTAGCCTCTCTTGTCGAAATACACGAAGGAAAGTACGTTAAACCATTCGAGTCGGGAGAAGAGAAAACCCCGCCTATTGCTTGAAATTGAAGCGGAAGCCGAAGCGATCAATGATCCACTGGTACACTCAGTTACCGGTACACGAAGGATGGCGAGGCCTCTTTCAAAAAACGAAGATGGGGAATATAAAGAAGGAATCAAAGCAAAAAGTCTCTCGGCCACAGAGCGGCTCGCCTCCCATTATGTTCTTTTGGGAAACATGTTATACAAAAAACGTTATCAAGGCCCCCTCTGCGATGTATCGGCAAACAAGAGGCTACCGAACTCATGAAAGAAATACGTGGTGGTACTGCGGCCCTCACATGAATGCTCGAGCTACGATGCAAATCATGCGAGAATGGGGTATTTTTGGATCACCATGGAAGCCGGCGCATCCGGTTGTCAAAAGCTGCGACAAATGTCGGCGATACTCAAATCTTAATCACTTGCCTCCTCACGAGTTATCTTGCATGACAACCCCTTGGCCTTTCGTCGCTTGGGGAATTGATGTCATAGGCAAAAATCACACCATCGAGCGATGCGGCCACGAGTTCGTCTGGTAGCCGTGGATTATTTCACCAAGTGGGTTGAAGCCAAGTCCTACAAAATCCTCAATTCAAAGAAAGTTGCCCTCTTCATCAAAGAAAACATCATGTGCGGATACGGGTTGCCGGCCGAAATCATCTCGAGATAATGGATCCCACTTCGAAGGGAATGTGAAAAATTCTTTGGCGGAATTCCGAATAACCCGTCACAAGTCATCTCCCTACGGGCCCCAAACCAACGGGCCGTCGAAGCGGCAAACAAGACTACTGGAAAATATCATCAGGAAAATGGGCATCAAGGTAGAGATTGGCCCGAGAAGTTACACTGGCACTCTGGGGCTCTGAGAACATCGGTCGGAACGGCAGGCGGGAAACACCGTTTGCCCTCACATACGGAGATGGAAGCCGTACTCCCAATCGAGTGGAAATCCCCTCGCTCAGGTATCTTCTTTGGAAAGCGAATCAACGAGGTCGAATGGCTCCAGTCGCCATGGCAATTGGCCCTACTAGATGAACGCCGGCGAAGGCCATGGAACACATCCGGGCCTACCAAGGAAGAATGGCCGAGCCTTCGACAAGAAAGTAAAGCATCGGGAGATCCGAGAAGGCGATCTCGTTCTAAAGAAAAACCCCGGTCCGTATCAACCCTCTCGGCAAATGGGAGCTGTATGGAGTCGGGCCATATGTCGATCCGGAAGATCTTCTCCGGAGGCGCCATGCAACTTGCGGACCTCGGACGGGAATCCCTTTGTACACCCGGTGAATGGTGACAAGGCTGCGAGATACTACGCGTAAAAAAAACAAAACAAAAAAAAAAAAAAAAAAAACAAAAAAAAAAAAAAGAAAAAAAAAAACAAAAAAAAGAGTGCTAAAGAGTAATACCCAACTAGGTTAGAAACCCGAAAAGGGCGGCCTAGGTAAAAAACGAGGTTGCACCAAAAAAAAAAAAAACAACAAAAAAAAAAAAAAAAAAAAAAAGAGTGCTAAAAGAGTAATACCCAACTAGGTTAGAAACCCGAAAAGGGCGGCCTAGGTAAAAAACGAGGTTGCACCAAAAAAACAAAAACAAAAAAAAACAAAAAGAGTTCACCGGTTTGAACTACGAAGACTGAGCTCCTCAAAATGAGGGAACGTAGGCGGCCGGAAACGGTTCGGTCTAAAGCACAAATAAAAGCCATACTTTGGCATCAATACAATTGATCGAGACCATGAAAGCGTCTCAAAAACTCTAAAGCAATTCAAATATTCATTACAAGTTAAAAGCTCTTTGATGAGTCTAAGCCCGATTCATTCCTACAGCGGCAGCTTTGCTAAAGAAAACTAAGATACATAATCAAACTAATGTGTCTGTCATGGCAAGAAAGGGATACTTGGAAACCTCGAGTCACTCCAAGCCACTCGTCTTGGTCTCTCCCTTCTTCTTCCCCCTCAGAGTCTTTCTCTTGAACCGGAAAAATGTCGGTATTCCTCCTACCAAGCTACGGTATAGGAACGGGGTCTATCAAACCGGCCTCTGTCGGGGCCTTAGTAGCCACTAGCGTCATCCCTCATCTCACTGTAACCTAGTTTGGTAACATAGGAGCCCTCCTCTCTGTCTCTTGACGTAAGCCTCATAATCGGTCACGGCGTCTCCGCTCCGGTCATGAGGGTTGGCCCTCGCCTCGGCCCTCCTCCTCTCGAAGCTTGATGCGGTCCTCCCGCACCTACAATGGCCTCACGCCGTCGCAAAATAGCCACTGAGTCTCTCCCGGATGCCCCTCGTACCAATCCGGGTACCAAGTGGTCGGGAACACCGGTCTCGGACGCTGAGAATGACCCGAGGAGGAAAGGCATCGTACCTCCATACTCGGGAAAGAAATGGAAACACCGAGGGATCATCCATGGAAACGGGAGCCACCACCACAGTGGCTATATCATCAAAACCCTCGAAAGGAACTGCTCCAAGCCAAAGCTGTCTCGGGACCCGGGCCGGAATGTAGAAAGCTGGGTAGAAAGCCCGGAAGCATAACCGCATGGGACCCGTCTGAAGCACTCTGCGAGTCTCCACCCGCCAATGAGGCACCAACCATCGATATCTTCGGTCGGCGACCCGCCATCCAACGCTCCACGAGCCACGATCATCAAAATCTACATCAACACCTCTCTGGCAAAAGTCGAGGCACGATCATATCGAGAGGTTTCCCGAAGAACCCCCAAACGCTCCATCGGCCACGGGGTCAAGAGAAGCGGGCTGCCCCCGTGCATGTACCGCCGTCCGGTAGCTAATGCGTCGAGAGCATGAAAAGTCTCCCCAAGAATCAAAGGAACGACATCTACGCCGGGCGACAATGAACGACAACATCCGGCGAGAGATCGATGGCAAATCCCGAAGGAATAGACCATGAACAAAGTGCCGAACATGCAAAGTGCAAAGGCATCCCAATAGGCGTCATCCACCAAGCCCAAGCCCCTAAATCTGTCAGGAAGACCGGAAATATCAAAATGGTCGGGACCGCGGATCATGCCTCGTGCTTCCTCAGGGAAAGATGAAGAAGGTTGCACAACTTGTCAACAAAAGAAGCTCCTCCGGGCAAAGGGACCGCTATCTCTTCCACCTCAGGACCTCCAAGCAAGGCCCGAAATTCTTCCACAGTCGGAACAATCTCGTTGAAGGAAAGGCAAAAGACATGCCTTCTAGTATCCCAAAACGAAGAAGAAGCTCTTAAGAGGTCATAATCCGGAACCAATTCTTTGAGAGACCACAAGCATCGTACCTTGTACCTTTCTTCAAAGAATGATCTTCTCTCGTGCATGATCTCCCTACACCACTCCTTGAACTTTTCAAAGAACAACATTTGCCTTTCTTTGGACAATTTTGGAGAATTTTTGGCCATTTCCATGGTTTTTCTCTCTTTCTCCCGAAAATGGCTGTTTGAATTTGGAGGTTGAAGAGGATATTTGAATTTGAAATAAAGCAAGACCAGTGCAGAGCAAAATTAAAGGACAATGTCGGATGCGGCCCTATCCGCGCGGATACAAGTGTCATTACCAAAAAAATTTTGCAACGGTCCAATTTGCTACACCAAAGAGGAATATTCCGTCCGGTTGCTCGAAACATGTGCAAAAAACCTCCCAAACCGGTCCATATACCAAACACCCTTGCAAAAAAAAAAAAACAAGGCTCATGCAACCTTTGCATTCATATTGCATTGCATTCATAAAATAAAATCCTAAACTATTACATTCCAAAAAAAAAGAGAGTGTGCATAAAAAAAAAACAAACAAACATAAATAAAATCCTAAATTATTACATCAAAAAAAAAAATGTGCATAATCTGTACAAATCTAAATCTCAAAAAAAAAAAATCAAAAAGAAAAAAAAATCAATCGGAGTCTCCAGCGCCCGATGTCTCCCCCCGGCCCCTCTTGCGACTCGGGCCCGCCTCGTCAGGAGCCACTGAAAGTCTCGGGCTCGGGAATCGTCCTCATCTCCGAGAAAGAGGCTCGTCGGGACCAAGCCGGCACACTCGATAGGGTAAACCCGGATCCACTGAAGAAGTCGTACCCGAAGGTGAAGGCGTCAGACTCTGAACATACGGAGACGACCCACCATGCCGCCGGACGTGTCCACTGCCCGTGCGGATCCCCAAGAATGACGTGATCCGAAGGCGGTGCCGCGCGGTGATCAATGAGAGGAGAAAGAGGGGTCTCGGAAGAAGTCTTCGAGGGAATAGGAGAAGCCTCCCGTCGGACGGAGTGCCGGCCGTGGTCTCCTCGCCCTAGCACGAGGTGCCCGCAAGCAACCATCCTCCGTATGAACCTCTTGGCTCCGATCACTTGCTTCGTCGGTGTCTCGACGACCACCTCCAGCGCACAAAAGCAAAAGCGTCAAAAAAAAAAAAAAAGGAAGTGATGCTAAAAATGATGAAACAAAGAAAGAAAAGAAGGGGAAAAGGTGAAGCCATACCTTCATACCGGACGAGGCCGGAAAGCACGTGGAAGCCGCTCGGGTGAGGATCTGCACCCTCAATCGGACCCCATCTGGATGTAGGAAAAATCCGTCCAGGGTACCGCGGGATCCCAAGCCCCTCCCTCTCCAAAACACGAGGCATCCTCGGCCTCCTCAAGAACGAACGTCGCATATGGCTCGATCGCCACGAAGTCAGAAGTCTTGGCTGCTCGGTAATCATCCCAGTCACGGACCGATCGCTCGGAGTGCATCATATCGGCGGGAGGCTCCACCGGTGTCCTCAAGGCGAGTTCACGCCATCTTTGGCGCGTCACCCTCTCTCCCGGATAGTAGGCGTCGCAAGTCGGGCCCCTCAAAATCCTCCATTGCCTTTGTCCGGATCTCGGCGCCCTTGAGTGCGCTACCTCAGCGATCCCGGGGGAAGAATATCATCCCCTCATCTGTCTCGGCCTCCGTCGAAGGAAGGCAATCCGCGTACTGAGAGTCGTCGCCCCCTGGAGCTTATCTTCTCCCGGGCATGCTTGGACCAAGGCTGCATGGCCGGATACGCTCCGGCGTACGCCTCATGTGCCTCCGCACCGTGACGTGGAAAAACTCCAGCGCCCATTACTGCGAAAGGTAAAAATCCTATCAATCCGGTGCAAATAAAAGTGTGTGCTCAAAGGAAAGAGGGAAAGCAAAAAGAGAGCTTATACCTCGAGCAAACTCGAAGCGATACTGAGGAGCTCACGGCCTTCAGAATTTGTATCTATCAGAGCGAAAGTACGGCTCGGCCCGGCCGGCCTCCCCCGGAAATATCTCCAACCGTCTCCATGTCCTCCAAGGACCTCGGCAAGGCAAAGACCGCCGTCCCCTCGGCATGTCCAAGAGCGTGCTCGAGAAAGTAAACCACGGGAAGGCCCTGGCAATCGATCGGCGCTAATCCTCTCCTCCCGGCCTCGTAACTCGCTATGGTCTCCACAATCTTGCCGTAGACCACGGCATACTCCATCCCCATCCCCTTTTTGGGAATAGGGGAAAATCCAAGAAGAGCACACGAGATCGGCATCGCTGTAGCCATCTCTCCACTCAATGCTGCGTCCATTGAAGGACGGACCCGTGATCGCGGCATAGTCGGAAAGGCGTAACGGTCGCCTCGCCCCGAGAAGAAGTGGAAGGTGTGGGTCGCGTCCCACCAATCTTTGCGCTAGAGCAAACATCAAGCCCTTGCACTTAGGGAACTTGACCGGTCCTCAAACACTCGACAAACTCCCGAGCCCGTCTCGACAACAATCTGTCTCGGACTCGGCAAAGCTCCTCGGCCCGCATCCGGAAGCCGATCCCACAAGTCAATCACAGACTCCACCGATCCTCGAGTCTTCATCTTGTTCAGCTGCTCCGTCACAAAACGGTTTCCGCCCTGTAAAAAAAAAAAAGAGAAAATGTCAAAAAGATTGCACTTGCGTTTGCATTAAAAAAAAAAAAAAGAAGAAATTTCGACAGCATAACAGCATACAATGAGCATAGCCCCATTTTTCTCGCATGAAAGAAAACAATTTGCAAGTCCCAATGCATTCATCAAAAAAAAAAGGATGCATTCCTACGGAAGTAAAAACTCCGTCCCATTTTCAAAAAAAAAAAAATGCATACATACATATCATCCATCTTACATACAACGGGAGGAAAAATCCGTCCCACTTTTCAAAAAAAAAAATCCTAAACATACATCTCATATTGGCAAAATGCCCATTCTTTCCAAACAAAATGCATGCATTGCATCATCATTCACCAATATCAAAATTCAATTTCAACAAAAAAAAAAAAAATCATCATCGACATGCAATATTCAATTTCAAAAAAAAAATCACAATTCTTGAATTTTCACATGTAATTTTCGAATTGAAAAAAAAAAAAATGTGGCAAAAATGCCAATTCTTTTTCCCAAGCAAAATGCACATTTTGAGTTACTCATATACTCATTACAACATGCAAAGCATTAAAATCAAAATTCAAAGCCAAGAACATCAATCATTCGAATTTTCAAAAAAAAAAAAATTCAAAAAATCACCCAAAAAAATTTCAAGCAAGAAATCGACAAGAGGATCGAGAGGATTCGAAGTATACCGTTCGGAGATGCGGATCCGAAGCCCAATGTTGCCAAGCATCGGGGTAATGCTCCTCCTCAACCGATTGCGAAAGATTGTAATGCCTCCTCATCCGGACGAGCTCCAATCGCCTCTCCGCTACCGGACCACGTCCTTGGCCTTGGAAAGCGCCTTCCCCGTGTTCCATTGCTCGAAAAATCAAGAAAATCGGAGGAATTTTGAAGCTTCTAGGGCCAAAAATGGCTGCTCTCCTCGTTTTTCTCTCTCTGCTCTCGACAATCTCAAAAAATTGGATTGAGGAAGAAGAAGGGCGTTGGCCCAATTAATACCCCTGACTTTCCATCCCTATCCGCGCGGATAGGATTGCAAGGGTCAAAATGACCCTTTTGCCCCTTAAAATTTCAGGACTCTGCAATTCAGTCCCCAACTTGACAAAGTTAACCAAAGTTAACCAAAGTCAGCCCCTTGTCAAGAAAATTCTCCCGGCGGTCAAACGTAAGACCGAGTGCCCGAGAAAGATAACGAGATGTATCTTTCATCAAAATTCCCCCGGCGATCAAGCGTAAGACAGTGCCCGAGAAAGATAACGAGATCCAGTATCTTTCATCAAAATTACCCCGGCGAGTTAAACGTAAGACCGAGTGCCCAGAGAAAGATAACGAAATCCGTATCTTTCATCAAAATTACCCGGCGGTAAAGCGTAAGGCCGAGGTGCCGAGAAAGATAACGAGATCCGTATCTTTCATCAAAATCATCCCCCGGCGGTTAAGCGTAAGGCCGAGTGCCACCCGAGAAAGATAACGAGATCCAGTATCTTTCATCAAAATCATTTCCCGAGTTAAACGTAAGGCCAGAGTGACGAGAAAGATAACGAGATCCGTATCTTTCATCAAAATTACCGGCAGTCAAGCGTAAGACGAGTGACTGAAAGATAACGAGATCCAGATTATCTTTCATCAAAATCTTCCGGCGATCGAAGCGTAAGACCGGTGACCGAGAAAGATAACGAGATCCCGTATCTTTCATCAAAATCTTCCCCGGCGAGTTAAGCGTAAGACCGAGGTGCCACGAGAAAGATAACGAGATCCGTATCTTTCATCAAAATCTTCCCGGCGGTTAAACGTAAGGCGAGTGCCACAGAGAAAGATAACGAGATTCCGTATCTTTCATCAAAATCATTTCGGCGGAGTTAAACGTAAGGCCGAGTGCCCAGAAAGATAACGAAATCCGTATCTTTCATCAAAAATTTACCGGCGATCAAGCGTAAGACCAAGGTACCCGAGAAAGATAACGAGATCCGTATCTTTTATCATAATCATTCGTGATCAAGCGTAAGGCCGAGTGCCGAGAAAGATAACGAGATCCGTATCTTTCATCAAAATTACCGTGATTAAAGCGTAAGACCAGGAGTGCCACGAGAAAGATAACGGATCAGTATCTTTCATCAAAATCACCCGGCGAGTCAAGCGTAGGCCGAGTGACCGAGAAAGATAACGAGATCCGTATCTTTCAAATCTTCCGGCGGTCAAGCGTAGGCAAGGTGCCGAGAAAGATAACGGATCCGTATCTTTCATCAAAATTACCGGCGATCAAGCGTAAGACCGAGTGCCCCGAGAAGATAACGAGATCCCGTATCTTTCATCAAAATTACCCCGTGATAAACGTAAGACCGAGTGCCACGAGAAAGATAACGAAATTAGTATCTTTCATCAAAATTCCGGCGGTCAAGCGTAAGACCCGAGTGCCCTGAAAGATAACGAGATCCGTATCTTTCATCAAAATCATCCAAGCGGCGGTCAAACGTAAGACCGATTTCCCAGACAAATACGTCGATTTTCCCGGCCAGGCTAACGAAATCCCGGCAAAGTTAACGGAATCCCAAAAGCGACGAAATCTTCGAGTAAAACTCGAACTACGAAAGGGCTTGATTCCCACTAGGGATACGTAGGTAGCCTATCATTAGGTCCGGCCCTCGACCAAAACGGTCACCCTCTCCTTCGGCGAGACAAAGTCCACCGAAAGGCCATTTCAAATTAAGGTCCGAGGCGCCTAAAAAGCCATCATCATTAAGGTCCGAGGCGCCTAAAAAGCCATCATCATCAAGGTTCGAGGCACCTAAAATGCCATCTTCAAGGTTCGAGGCACCTAAAATGCCATCTTCAAGGTCCGAGGCGCCTAAAAGGCCATCTTCAAGGTCCGAGGCACCTAAAAGGCTATCATCATCAAGGTCCGAGGCACCTAAAACGCCATCTCCAAGGTTTGAGGCACCTAAGACGCTATCACTAGAAAGCGATAAATCGCAATCATCCCCGGCGAGACCAAAAATGGTCATCTCTTATCCCAGTGAGTTTCTTTCCCGATAAGCATTTGTAGAACTCGCTCACCGGGTTCGAGGCACCTAAACGCCATCATCTCGGGGTCAAAGACCCGAACTACGGCTTGATTCCCGTTCGGGATACGTAGGTAGCCTATCGCTAGTTCGGCCACCCGATCACTCGATCATCACGCCAAATATGGAGCCTTACTCTTATCGACGACCCCGCTTCCTTGAAAGCGCCGTCGTAGGGAGCTCTTGTAAGTGCTCCAATTTGAGCTTGTTAGAATTTTCGTTATAAAATTAACGAAAGTTATAACATTTCTAACAATTCCTAACTATCCTAACATTTCTAACAAAGGGAGGGTAGAATGGGCATTGCCAAATGAAGTTAAACCAAGAAAAGCATCTTAAAAAGCAAAACAAAAGAATAAAACCATAAATAGAAAATTTGGAAACACAAAAGCGGTACATTAATTTGGTTTTTTTGAATTTTATTCTTCTGTCTAAAATTTGGAGGCGTAATTAATGAGCGGTGCACGCCCTGCGGCCTTGTCGCGCGGATACCTTTGCATTTTCGGGAGGGCTATAAATTGAGCCCTCCGAGTCACAAAAATAAGGAGGAAGAACACAATAGCAACGAAGTTACGGCGAAATATAGAGAGAAAACGGTGAGAATTCTCAAGAATTGTCACCTTTTTCTTTCAATCTTTCCCAACTCATACTCATCCACTCACTCTCATATTAAAGCCCTAAACACTCATACACTCAAGCCAAACACTCAAGAACACAAGGAAGATTGGTAAACCCTCCTCTTCCTAACCCTAAATCTCATCCATGCATGCATCTTCAAACTACAAAATGTAGTTCTTTCATCTTTTTTCTCTAGATCTAAGAAGATCACCATGGAAGACCATCTCCATGGATGATCTTCTACAAAGATCAACATTATTTTCAAAGCTTTTCTTTCTTACTTGCAAAAATGCACTTTCAAAACCCTAAAAAACCATTTTCAAGCACTAAATCTTGATTTCAAAGGGTAAATCCCCTCCCCAAGCAAATGAAATGCTTAGTCCTAATGTACCCCAAGGATGGTTTGGTATAGTTGATTCACCACTAAAATGTCTAGTGATCACTAACCAAAACCTAGGGAAATGGGGACAAGCATGGATGCAAAACCCCCCTTAAAATCTTGTTTTCTTTCTTGGAAAGTTGCTGTCCAGTAGCAATTTTCTCAGACCTCAGTCCATGGTCTTAATTTTTGGACACAGATGAAATTGGAATTTGGTGTTGACTACAAAACACTTTTTGTAGCCAACATCCAGAGCTTTCCAGACATATTTTTACCTTATTTTTTGGGTGAGTGAAACTCCTCTTTTCAATTTTTCTTTCAGAGGCTAGTTCATCAGCTTCTGGGAATCCAGATCTCATATCTGAGGTTTCCAGAAGGTTTTGACCCCTCAAATCTTCTCCAAAATGGAAATTTCTTTCACACAAAGTTTATTCAAGGAGTCTAGAGAAACTTTCATTCTCTGAGTTCATCCAGATTATGAAGTTTTAGGACCCTTGAATCCATTTCAAAATCAGGTATCTGCTGCCATTTTCTTCTGGCAGAAGTGACTTCTCAACTTCAAAGGGTTTTTTGAGTACCAAATCTCAAACCAAAAATTCTCCAAAAAATCATGGGATCAGTTTAAAGTCTTAAAAAGACATCCCAATTTTTACTTTTTCCAGTTACAACTTATTTTGGCCAAAACACACACACACACACACACACAAATGATTTTCAGCTTGGAAGACTCGTTTTACGAGGCGCGTCGGGTGCACACTAACGTCCTTCCCGACGCGTAACATGACCTCCGAACCTAAATCTCTGATCTCGGGCTTTTTTCAAAGTTTTGCCCTTCAAAATTAAAATGGCGTGGCGACTCCGTTTTTTCCGGTTTTATTTGGTTTTTCAAAGAAACGCAAAAATCGAATTTTTCCCGCGAAAAAGGCAACACCATCGTTACAGATGGCGCTTTGCTAGATGTGGTAGGGCACTGCAGGGCTGGAGAGGATATTGTCCCGTTGGTGCTGGGGGAGACTCTTCATGGTATCGATCGTCGCGGCGGGGATCGGTTCATGAGGGGGAAGCCCCGCTTTGCTCACCTTGTGGCTGCGAGAGAGACTTCAGGCCATGCCTGAGGCTCCGACGTCGTTTAGCCCGTGGTCATTTGCTCAGCGACCTCTTGTGTTGGATATGGATCAGTCCGCTTGGGAGAGATGGATGGCACGGCTTGGTACGCATCAGATCCGTTGGTGGGTTCCTTACTGGAGGATTGAGACTAGGAGGGTCTTTCAGGAAGGGTCCTACGTTATCGAGTTCCGAGGTTTGTCTTGGTCCTCCTTCTATATTCCGTCGCTTGTTTCCCGGCGGTTTGGGATGAAGCGGGAGCCTTTGTTGGCTGGGATGACCTTGCTACTTTGCGGAGGTAGTTCCTCTTTGTATGGCGGCTTCGGGTGCCTTCTTGTATTTTACGAGGGTATGGAAGTATTCCGCTTTCCCTCTGTGGTACTCCTTAGGCGTCGGGAGCGTCGTATTGGCGACTCGGTACCTGGCACAGTATGAAGCGGCGTGTTGGGCGGTCCCAAGTGGTCTTGGAAAAGCGGGCGTGTTGCGATTTTGGGACCCGGTTTCCGTAGTAGCTATTGCCTTAGGAGTGCCAGAAGCACAGTCGACCCTTTGGATGTGACGGGAGACACTTTGTTTGACTACGAGACTAGAGTTGACCGGCGACGGGGAGAGGTCCTCTTTTGCGGACTCGCGGGGAGGAGATTCGAGCCGAAGCACGGGCGAATGAAGCCACGAGAGCTCTTGGATTGTTTGACTCTACGGGGAGGACCCACGATCTCGGGCGAGAGACGCGAGTTGGTTCACGTGGAGCGAAAGAAGACTCGCCGGGGACGAGGGAAGAAAGGAAAGAATGGCGAGGGGACAAGCGCGAGATGGCGCGGAATGACCTCCTAGGTATCCATTCATTGCATTTGCAAACACATTATTTGTTAAATGTATTAAAATTTGTCTTTTAGCATGTTGTGAACTTGAGAGTAGACCGTGCTTGAACTCATCAAGAAATGTTGTAACCGTTAGTGATTTGTGATTTACTTTTAAAGCTTTGTCGAGACGCAAGATCTCTTGTTTGCCTTTGTTTCTTTTGTGCACCTTGGCGGCGTCCATCTTTGGACTTTTACATTTGCATTTGCGGGTGAAACGATGCAGGCCATGACGGCAATCCCTTTTGCTTAGGCTTTGTGTTTGGTAGAGGTTGAATGCTCCACGACAAGTCGTTTTGACGGTCTTTTCGTAGCTTCCTTGCCTCTTGTTGGCGTCGGGCTCTTGACCTCTTTTTGCGGCTTACGCTTGAGCTTCTTTTATTTATTGTTTTTTTTGTGAGCCCTTGCTCGAGCTCTTTTTTGTTTTTTGTGAGCCCTTGCTCGAGCTCTCTTTTTTTTTGTTTTTTTTTTTTGAAGCACGTGAGGCGAATACAAGCCCCTGGCTTGGAAGCGAGACATGAGTCGATCGTTTGATCTTTGAGTGACCCTCGGATGTCTTTTGATGTTGCCGCCGTCATTTGACTTGGTCAAGGTGACTGCTGGGGCGTGTTTCTTGAAAAGTGCGTAGCTTGATGGAGGTCCTGATTGACATTCAAACTTTTGAATTTTTGTGTATTTTTAGACCGGACCAATTAAGGTTGCCTACGTTCCCCCGGACTAGAGGGCTCAGGTCTGCGTAGTTCGACACTACATGGAGTGCCAAGAGATGCACGGTTGTTCTTCTTTAGGCGAAGTATCTGCGAAGTTTGCTTAGTTATTTGGATTCATGAAGGGATTGCCGTCTAGGTACATCGGCTTCATGGCGCCTCCCGGGAGAAGATCTTTTGAACCACGAAAGGGCCGATCCATGTGGGTTCCCATTTTCCCGGTGGGTTGGTTCGAGTGGGAGGCTTTTCTTTGAGTACAAGGTCACCTTCCACGATGTCTCGGGATTTGACTTTCTTGTCGAAAGCTCTAGCCATCTGCTTTGATAGGCTCGGGCGTGTTCCATGGCCTTTAGTCGTCGCTCGTCTAGCGAGCCAATTCGTCATGTCGGCCGGGCCATTCAACTTCGTTGATGTCATTTTCAGCGGCACTCGGAGTGAGGAATTTCCGGCTCGATGGGAAGGGCTGCTTCCATCCCGTATGTCGGGGCAAATGGGGTTTCTCCCGTGGGCATTACGGCGATGTGCGGTAGCCCCAAAGTGCAAGGTGCGGCTTCTCGGGCCAATCTCGTCCTCGGGTGGTCATTTTCGGATGATCCGTTCGAGGGTTTTGTTTCTTTGCTTCCACGGCGCCGTTTGTTTGTGGCCGGTAGGGAGAAGATTTGTGGCGTGTGATCTTGAATTCAGCCCGGCGATGCAGCCGAATTCCCCTTCGAAGTGTGAACCATTGTCACGATATGACCTCATTTGGGATGCCGTATCGGCGAGATGATGTTTTCCTTGAGGAAGTGCGCGACCTTCTTGGAGGTGAGTACCTTGTAGGACTTGGCTTCGACCCATTTGGTGAAGTAGTCGATGGCTACTAAGATGAACTCGTGGCCGTTCTTTGCTTGGCGGAGCGATTTTCCCGATGACGTCAATTCCCCCAGTGGCAAATGGCGAGGTGTAGTCATGCGGTAGAGATCATGAGGAGGTAGATGATTGAGGTTGGAGAACCGTTGGCACTTGTCGCGGCTTCGGACAAAGTGGATGCAATGCGCCTCCATGGAGATCCGGTAGTAGCCCATCCACGAGAATGATTTGCATCGGGGCTGCTGGCGTTCATGTGGGGACCGCAAGCCCCATTGTGGACTTCGTTCATGAACTTGTTTGCTTCTTCTTGGGCGATGCGGCGTAGGAGTGGCCCGTGGTAGCGTTTCTTGTATAGCATGTCCCGAGGATGACGAAGTGAGAGGCGAGGCGTTTTAGGGCCATGATGCTCTTGGTTTTGACCCCTTACGTGTGTGGGTCTTCCTTGTTCATGAAGGTGGTTTCCCGCTCTTGAGGTATTGGAAGATGCAGTGTGTCTTTGGAAATGGCATCGGACTTGCGTCTCTTTTGGCTCTTCGGCAATCTTTGCAAATCGTTGTGATTAAAACCTCCTCGGCGGCTTGGGCCCGGTTTTCTCTCGTTTGACAACATGCTTAAAGATGTGCTTAATGTATTGTTCGTTTAATGTGTACTGCTTCTTTATCAAGTGAATCGTTATTAGCTTGTTTGTGTGTTAGTTAATTTATCGGTTGTTAAAGATGCGATGAAGAGGATACTCGGAAAGATCGAAGCATTCATTAAGAGCATACGGGAATACATTATTGGCAATGAGTTCGTAATCTTCTAGCGTGAGGCCATCGAGATGACTCGAGAGACTCAAATTCAAAGCTAATGGACTCGGGATGAGTTTTGACACTAGACTCTAGGACTCGAGGTCGGACCAAGTTGTTCGATCATGTCCTTTTTCTTTGGCGGTGGAGTCAGGAGAAGGTGGCCCGGTTATTGAGTGGCAATGAGCTTGATAGGAGATGGGGCTTGAAGGGCTTTATGTCACCGTTCCCGATCATTGCTATCACGAGTTATCGAAACAAAATCGATTAGATCGGCATCTCGATTTCTTCTTTGAAGAAGCGAGTGGAGCGGTGGCTCGTCCCAAGCATCATCTGCGGAGTCTTTTGCTTTTGTCTTGGGCATTACTAGCTCGAATGCGGACTCGTCCCGCTTGTTGAGGGCGGGGGTGTTGACGGAGAGTTTTCGAGTTCTTACGCCAGAGGGGTTTTCCGAACCAAAATTCATTGTGAATAGTGGTGGTTGTGGATCCGGCGAGGGCGGTGTGTCGAGGAATGCTCTTCGGACGGGATTTGGCTTGAGGCCTACGAATCTTGCCGAGGTTACTGTTTGGAGCTTGTCCATGGTTGTCGGCCGGCTTTGTTTGGCGCTGATCGGCTCTGTTCCCTTTTACGGATCTTCTTCCAAGTTACCGGCCTTCTTTGTGAAGTACTTGGTCATGTCGAAGGCTGTAAGGACGAAGATCGGAGATGGCGTGCAAGCCTCTTTTGTTATACGTGGAGCGTTTTCGTGCGGCTCGCTTGTCCTCCGCAATGTGTTCGGGAGTAGGAGAGTATCCCGAGGCCGTGCGGGGTATTACATTCTTTGATATTGATGATGCATTTGAGTGCCACGATGGCGTTTTCCCAAGCCGAGCCCGGGATGTAGTTCATGTGCTTCATCATTTTCATCGGGGAGGGATCTTGTCCCAAATCAAAGCGAGGTCTATGTGGCACACTTGGGCCTTTGGGCTTTCGATGGTGAACCACTGTTAGCATCATGCCTTCATCGTCGGGTTTGATCTCTAAGGCCGGGACGCCGTTTGTGTCGGTCCTTTCGTTGACTACGCTATCACCGTAGATGATGGTAAGATCTGTTCCTTGGGACGAACTTTACGCACTAATGGAGAGTGGATGCCACCCCATTGATGCGGTGTAGCCGAGGCGTCCCAAAATGGCGATGAATGTGATCGGGATGTCGATGACTTGGAAATCCGTCGGGACCATTTGTTTTCCGAACCACAAATTCAAGGTGGCTATTCCCAAGGCTGGGCGGGATGTTGAGTCGTATGCCTTGATTGCACAGTCGAGGGTTTTAGATCGGTTGCTTTGATCCCTAGCAAATCCATCATTTTGGCGGGAAGGACGTTCATGGATGATCCCCATCTACCAAGACCCGTGGGAGCGGCGCTCGTCCGGTTGAGCTGTTATGTAGAGAGGCTCGTTATGGTCGGCCCAAATTTTGGAAGGTCGAGCTCTGTGAAGGTGATGATATTCTTTGTAATTGACGTTGCCAATCATACGGCGCTTCATCGGGTGTCAACGTGATGGGAACCATAGTGCAGGCCGAGGCTTTCTTCCAACTTGAGCTTGTGCGGGTAAGATGAAGTGAGTAAGGACCAGTGAGATGTTAGCTGAGTGCGCTTGAGGCGTGTCAAGGCAGGATCTTCAACCTTTGGGTCCAAGGTTTCGGCTTCTTTGGCGTAGGGCCCCTTTTCGGTTCGTGGCTCGGGTATGGTGGCCTTTTGTGCATCCGTGGAGGATTCCTTTGGGATTTGGCCAGGAACGTGTCGAGAACATTCACCTATGGACTTATGGTTTTGCTTGTCTCTCCCTTTTACGTAGTGGGAGGAGCACGATTGGCGTAAGGCCGAGGCTGCGCATTTCAATTCGTTCCTTTGTCATGGCTTTTTGCGAAGCATCAATAGTGGCTTTGAGATCTTCCCAAGACGGGGTTGGATTATACTGGACCTTCGGGCCTTCGGTGGCGGTGCGAAGCTCGTCCCGATTGATCATGGAGCGACATTGCCATGGCCTTGTGCGAGCTAGGCTTCTTTGGAGTAGATGACATAGTAGTCAAACTTTCTGAGGGTTCTCGAGGGTTCCGGCGTAGGATCACCGGATTCGTACCTCTTTTTCAGTTTTGTTGAGAAGATAGCTTCTTCTTTCGTCGAGGACGGCCCTCGTTCATTGCATCACGGAATTCCATTTCCAGGACAAAAGCACTGTCCTTGAGACGTCCCACGAGATGTGTTCGTTGTTTCGGCGGTGGTACGGGACCTCGGGGAGGCTGGATGGGCAAGCTTTCCTCTGGAAGGTCTTGTGGCCTTTACGTCATGCTTGCATGGCTCGTACGAGGGTAACGAGGTTGACTTACGGGAGACAATGAGAGATGTTAGAGGCTGTAGGAGCGATCATGACTTAGGAAGCCCCGGGTAGTTGGGTGGCTAATGTTCCGAAGTGGTGCATGGCACCTTCGATCCGAGCTTGTTGCTCACCTTGACGTTTCTTAATAGCCGTGAGGACACTGCCAAACTTCTTCCAATGTTGGGAAATTTCTTGGGGTAAGGTCCCGTTCTCATCGTTGTTATCCACGGCTTGGCCATGGGGAATTGACGGTGTCACAGTGGTGACGAGTTGGGAAGGAGGTAGGACCTTCTTTGTTTTGACACTTTGGGAGACGGGTTCCGGGTACTCTCGACCACTCTACGGTAGGTGGAGGGTGATGGGCAAGGTTTAGACACGGGAATGGCCTAACGGGATAAAAGGGGAAAGCTCACGTGGCATGCGGTTTCCGCTTCTTTTATTTTTTGATTTTTTTTTTTTTTGTTGTTTTAATTTACTTAAAACATGTTTTCTCAGAATCCTAGGTAGGTTGGAAAAGATTGCTCTTCTTTTTCGCAACTATGCTAGATCCTGGGTCGATGGAGACCATACGTGCGGCTATAAGCCCCTCGTTTTGCACTGTATTTCGACATCCCGGGGTGGACGGCCCGAGCGAGGGTCCTATAGTGCAAGCGGTTTCCACCGGCCTAAAAGAAAAATCGAACCTAAGGACCGAGCTTTGTCATGTTCGTTTTGATGCGTTAGCCGTGAATAGTGAACCGAGCCGGCCGGCTGAGTCAAGATCGAGGTCAAGAGTTCGGCATGACCTCTCTTTACCTTGCTTGCGCAAGGGATCTGTGACGTTAGGCGTTGGCTGGTCATATTGTCATGGGCGACGTATCAAGCGTGATGACATGGTGTCATGTGAGCATGGATGTATATCCGGGACGGAACATCGTGCAGGTGTAGCCGAAAATCAAGATCGGGTCAAGATTTTAGCATGACCTTTCATCGCTTTGCTTGCGCAATGGATCTTGAGTTCCGAGCCTTGA
Source organism: Adenophora triphylla var. japonica (assembly GCA_022495995.1). Lineage (NCBI taxonomy): Eukaryota > Viridiplantae > Streptophyta > Magnoliopsida > Asterales > Campanulaceae > Adenophora > Adenophora triphylla. Next base: position 40,400 of record JAFEMH010004618.1, read on the forward strand.
CTCGAAAAATGGCCGGCATGGTATATGTATCCGAGTGTATGACACGGTGGGTAAAAACCAGCCCGAGTCTGGACGGAGTGTGACTCAAGACTCAAACGTGCGGGGTTGACGCTTGGCTAGGATGGGATGTTTGGAATGATCCGTGCGCGTCCAAGAGGCCTAGGAAGACAACGGGCTGCAAGCGAGACCACTCGGGTTGAGGGTTGTAGTGTGCGGTGTATCCGGCGGCCGGTGCGCGTAGCGTGCGGTGTAAGCCGAGCGGCGGTGCGAGTAGTGTGCGGTGTAACCGAGCGGCGGTGCGCGTAGCGTGCGGTGTGCAAGCAGCGGTGTGAGTAGAGTGCGGTGTAACCGAGGCAGCGGTGCGCGTAGTGTGCGGTCTCTAAAATTCTTTTACGAGTAAAACGAAGCTTTTGAAGAATTTTAAATGTATGCACGAGATGTATATTGATGCATTTTTTTTTTTTATTTTTTGTAAAATAAAAAGTAAAGCACGTGCACACACACAGCTTGGAGTTAAAGGAAGGGGTAAAATGAAAGTTTGACCCTCATCATCGTTTTAAAAATCTTTTGTTTTGTTTAAAAGATTTTAAAACAAAATTTCCCAGAGTCGCCAAGCGAAATTACACATCCGGCTCGCGCGCGAGGCTTCGTCGGCTTCGGGAAGTCGCCCGGATCCGAGAGCGGCAATCGCGTTGGATCTGGCTTATTCCGTTTTAGCGTTGCGTGTTGGAGGTGTCTCGCGTGTTTTGCTTTGTAGAGTCGCCACGCCGTTTTTATTAAGCCCAAAACATTGAAAAAGGGCATCGGTTTAAAGATAATTTTAAAGCTGTTTTTGTGTGATGAGATTTTGAGTTCGGAGGTCGAGATGACTCCTCGGGAAGAGAATATTAGAATATTAGAGCTCACCCGAGTACCCTCGTAAAACGAGTCTTTCGGATACCCCTAATATCCTTTAAATGTTGTGTGTGTGTGTGTGTGCTTTTAAAAATGCATCTTTGTATCGGATGTCTACATTGTATGCTATGTATGGAAATGTATTGAAATAGTAATGGAAGGAAGCCTTACCAATGTTGGTTCGTGTCTGTCTTCAGGGAATAGTGTTTGAGGTCGGAGTAGCGTTCGGTATGGATCGGGATTGCTTCGGGAGGGACCGGTTGTACGCGGACGAGTTTCGGCGTGAGTTGATGTTGCGAGGCTGCGTTCGGGCGAGAGGTTCGGCGTGCGTGGGGATCGTCGGGATCACTCGGGCGAGAGGTTCGGCGTGCGTTGTGGTGGCGAGGAGTCACTCGGGCGGGATTTCGGCGTGGTTTGGGATCGTCGGTTTGACTCGGAAAGAGCCGGGACACCGTGGAAAGACCGAGCAAGGCCTCGGAGTACCACGAGGGGCCTCGGAGTACCTCGAGAGTGCCTCGGGGCAGCGCGGGAGCGTCTCGGGAGCGCTCGGGGAGGCTTCGGAGCACCACGAGGGGCTCGGAAGGCCTCGGAAGGATCCGAAAGGGGCGGGAATGCCTCGAAAGGACTTAGAGGGGAAGCCGAGAAGGCCTAGGGAGGAAGAGAGAAGTGGGAGGTGTGTGAAAATGAGGAGGGGGAGCCCTCTATTTATAGTGCGAGATTAGGTGCAAGAGGTCCGTACGGACCTCCACAGTAATCCGATATTTTGGTTTTCCTCGATTTGAGGGAATATGTGATGATGGAGGAATATTTGCAATTATGGTGTCCCACGAGCAATAAGGTCAGTACGGACCATCTTGCATGCAAAGAGGTCCGTACGGACCAACTAAGCATGAGGGTAATCATTTTCCCGGGATTTGAGGAATATTGTGGACTTTAAGAAGATTCGGTAATTATGACAACAAAGAGGTCCGTACGGACCAATATTGCTTTCCCAATTTCTGAAAATTCCCGAAAGGTCCTTTTATCCCTTTTATCCCGAGAAAGGCTCCTCCACTTGGTTTGGTGGGGGTTTAGAGAGGGTTTTGAGTGAGAGGGGTCGTCGAGGCTGCGTTGATGAGTACGCGGTGCTTCCCGTGTGTTTGAAAGGGTGTGATCCAGTTGGGGTACTTACATTTGGTGATATTGAGTGATGGGTGTAGCAGGCGACCAAAATTGACAGGGGTTGCCACGAGAGGTGGCAACATGGAGCCTAGGTCATTTGTTTCCTTGGTTGGAAGGCATCCGTAAGTTGGCGGGGAGGAACCCGGGATTGAAGGTTTGGTGAAGCTGGTTTCGAGGAATCGTCATCCTCGACCAGACAAAAAATACCGTCGGCCCGGGGATAGCTATACCACGCTCATTCGAAAGGTACCACGAAATTCTGGCGATCTTCTTTCGCCTCTTGTGAACCTCACAAGCTTGGATGGCTTCTTCCAATGTCATATATATTACCGGTGGCGGGGTCCTTCCCGTCACGATTTCTCAGTGAGCTAGACATGTCGGAAATTCTGGGTGAGGGCGAGGGAACCGAAGAAGCTGTCGGCATTGCCGTTGCGTGATCTGGCAAGGCGGCGGCCGGAAATCTGAACCACTTTACGCTCGGCTGCGGGGAACGAAAGGAAGGGTTTAGGCTTCGGAAAAGGGTATTTGGCTCAAGGTTTTCGGGCTTGTGCAATGTGCGATTACCGATTAAAGTTTACTTAAAGCACGTTTTCTCGAGTCCTAATTGGTTGGAAAAGAGCGTGTCTTCTTTTCGCAACTAATCCTAGAGCTCTAATCGGTGGATCTCGTCACTACGCTTATAAGCCCCTCGTTTCCATTGTAGATCATCTTTCTCGGGACGGACTATCCCGGCCGAGGTCGATAAGGCAAGCGAGTTCCACCGACAAAGGAAAAAGTGAACTTAAGGCTAGGCGATCACGCAAACTTTCAACGTGTGTGACGTACGGGCCACGGTCGAAGTCAACGTCCTTAAGTGAAGGCGGGGATTGTGCCAAAATTTGGGCAAGACCTCTCTGACTCGCTTGTGCGAGAGACCTTAGCTTTTAGCGTTGGCCGAGTTGTGGCTGAGTACGATACATACGATGAGGTTTGGTGACACGGCGTCACATTGAACCTTCGGGTATATTTTTCGCGAGCTCAGCGTCAAAGTCAAGGCTGAAAAGCTCAAGACTTCGGGTCGGGAACGACCTTTGGTCTCAAACTCTCGAGCTTGACTCGGAGCGGGGCCCGGCGTGAAAAACATACACTTAGGCTTTATGACACGAGCTAAGCCAAAAACCAACCGGGGTCTTGGACAAAGTGTGACACAAAGAGTGCATGGCTTACACGGGCTAGGATGGGATGTTTGGGACGACCCCGTGCGCCCCCGAAAGGTGTACGCGAGACCAATCGGAGTGCAAGCGATAAGGCCATCCCGGGTTAGGGGTTGTAGTGTGCGGTGTACCGCGGCAAGTGCACGTGAAGTGCGGTGTTCCGAGGCAGCAAGTGCGTGTAGTGTGCGGTCACTAAAATTCTTTTTCTGAGTAAAAACAGAGATTTTTCAGAATGTGTCTTAAAGAATTTATGATGCACAGTTCAAAAGACAGCATGAAAATCAAACATGAATGGGGATGCACAAACATGGTAAGATTTTGAAAAAAGTCGACAATGTAATGCCTTTGAAACAAAAACCGTTCGAGGTTTAAAGGAACACACACACACGAAAACGAGGAAGGGTAAACGAAAGTTTGACCCACGGAAGGCTTTTTTGAAAACATCGGCAGTTTTGAAAAAAGTATCTTTTCCCAGTGAGTCGCCAAGCGAAATTACCGATCTTTTCGCGCGCGGGAGGCGCGGAAAAGGCGGTTGTCTTTCGCGGAGGGGTTGGTGTCTGAGACCTCGCTTCATGGGAAGGAACAAAATGAGGAGTCGCCACGCGGTTTTTGTATTTTGAGCCCAAACGTTGAGAAACGGCTATTGTGAAAAGGTGTCGTTTTTATTGGTAGCAAAAACTTAGGAAAAGGCTTTGAAAAAAGGGATCATTTTTATTGGCAGCAAAAACGAGTAAAAAGCTTTTTGTACCAGAGATTGTTAGGTTCGGAGGTCAGGTTACGTTTCGGGTAGAGTATGACGAGATCGCCCGAAACGCCTCGCATGACGAGTCTTTCTACCTTTCTCGAAATCGTTTGTGTGTGTGTGTGTGTCTTTTGAAATGGGGGCTTGAATGACAAGCTTAATCTTGGTTTGAATGACAAACGTTGATTAGGTGACTTTTGAAAAGACGAGCGTTTGAATGACAAACGTCGGTTTGAGTTTGAAATGAGCGTTTGCGTGGCAAACGTCGATTTTGAGTTTGAAATGAGCGTTTGCGTGGCAAACGTCGATTTTGAGTTTGAAATGAGCGTTTGCGTGGCAAACGTCGATTTTGAACCGTGCGAGTCATTGTTAACGATTTTTACGGGAAAAATGCGTATTAAATGATTTTAAGTGTCAAATGGCGGCTTTGAGTTTGAAGATGAGCGTTCGGAGGCCGAACGTCATTTCGCGCGTTTTGAAAGAGAGCTCGACGGACGAACTCCGGTTTTGAACCGGGCATTACATTGTTAACGATTTTTACGGGAAAAATGCGTATTAAATGACATGCAATCAACGAATCGGGTTGCGACTCGGACTTTGAAAAGTAAATACTATCACGATCCAAACGGGTCGGACTTGTAAATGACAGTATTTAAAGCAGTGTCAACGGAATCAAACGATCCGGATTCGTAAATGACGATCGACGAGGCCAAACGGCTCGGAATTGTAAATGACGATCAACGAGGCCAAACGGCTCGGAATTGTAAATGACGATCAACGGATCGATCGATCCGTAATGGTAAATGACATAAAAGTAAACGGAACGGGGTCGGAACGCCATTTTAACCCGTGATTACTTCTCTTACGGAAAGAGAAGAGGATCGAGGGGCTAAAACGTATCGGACCCCGTTAGACGGAGGCGTCTACATTTCGATAACGACGTTCGAAACGGTTATAGCGGCGGCGCGTAAGCAGAGACGGAACGGGAGATTTAGAGAGAGGGAGTTATACCTATGGCTAGGATCGACTCCTTTGGATTGGGAGGTGTGTACGGGACACGGAAAGTGATTCGAAAGGTTGTTTCGAAGTTGAAAGGGGCGTATTTGATCGAAATACGAAGGTTTCACGCGAATCGAGACAGAACGGGAGCTCGGGAGGGTGAAAACCGGTTTGGACCGTGGGGGTGGTGATTTTTGGTGTAAATTTTCTGTCCATTTGGCTTTGTGACCATTTCTATTTATAGGTGAAATTTGCGGTAGGAGTCGGACGGACTTGGCTTTGAATCCGGGGGTTTTGTGGTATTTTGAGAATTTGAAGGACTTCTTTGGCAATTTCGGAAAATGTGCACGGTGAGTCCGTAGGACTTGGCTTGCAAACCGGGGGCATTTTGGTCTTTTCCCTTTGAATTTGATTGAAGGGTGACTAGAGGAGGTGGCATGGCCGCCACGTGCCCTCTGAGTCACCGGCTTCATGGGAATTTGTTCCCCGGTCCCGGTTTTGTCCGTTTTTTAAAATAACAGTTCGGGAAATGTCCGAAACGCCCCCGGAAAGTGCCGGAAAATGCGTTTTTCAGGGAAAGCCGTGCTTTTACGTGTGATGACACGTGTTAAGTACGGTTTGACGTCGGGATGCACGGCGATCCGGGGCGTCTCGTTAGCACGGCAGCGGGAGTTTAACGAGTTCCGGTTAACCTGGAGCGGGCCAGTTAACGGATTTCGGTTAACTTTCTGACGGATTTGGACGATCCGGATTTGGGTACTTACATTACGTTTTACTGCCGGGGAGGATTTTGATGAAAGAAATGGGATTCCGTTAGCTTTCTCGGAGAAATCGGACTTACGTTTTACTGTCGGGGATGATTTTGATGAAAGAAACGAGATTCCGTTAGCTTTCTCGGAGAAATCGGACTTACGTTTTACTGCCGGGGATGATTTTGATGAAAGAAACGGGATTCCGTTAGCTTTCTCGGAGAAATCGGACTTACGTTTGACGGCCGTTGATGATTTTGATGAAAGAAACGGGATTCCGTTATCTTTCTCAGAGAAATCGGACTTACGTTTGACTGCCGTTGATGATTTTGATGAAAGAAACGGGATTCCGTTATCTTTCTCAGAGAAATCGGACTTACGTTTGACTGCCGTGGGGTTCTTTTGAAGGGGGTTACCTTTGGTTAAGTTGAGGACTATACTGCAGAGTCCTGGATTTTTAAAGGGCAAAACGGTCTTTTTGACCCTTCAATTCTGTCCGCGCGGATCAGATCGAAGCCCTGACAGGTTTAAATAAAGGCTGCCGCCCCTTCTTCTTCCTCACTTTTTCCAGTTTTTCGAGAGAGAGACGAGAGGGAGAGACCAAAACCGCCATTGTTGGCCAAGAAACCTTAAAATCCTTCCGATTTCTTCGATTTTTCAAGCAATGGAACACGGGGGAGCTGCTATCCAAGGCCAAGGACGCGGTCCGGTTGCCGAGAGGCGATTAGAACTCGTTCGAATGAGGAGACATTATACACTTTCGCAATCGATTGCGGAGGAGCATTACCCCGATGCTTGGCAACATTGGGCTTCTGATCCGAGTCTCCGAACGGTATACTTCGAATATCTCCATTCTCTTTGTTGATTTTTCATTTGAAAGTAATTTTTGTGATTTTTGATTTTTTTTTTTTTGAAAAATCCGAAAATTGCAATGCTCATGGCCTTGGATTTTGATTTTGATGCTTTGCATGTTGTAATGAATATATGGGTGACCCAAATATGCATTTTGTTTGGGGAATGAATTGGCATTTTTGCCATTTTTTTTTCGAAAATTATGAATGAAAATTCGAAAATTGTGTTTTTTTTTTTTTGGAATTTGCATGAGTAGATGCATTTTGTTTGAAAAGAATGGGCATTTTGCCATTTTGAAATATGAGATGATGAATGATATGCATGTATGCATAGGATTTTTTTTTTGCAATGAATGGTGAATGATATGAATAGGATTTTTTTTTTTTGAAAAGTGGGACGGATTTTTGCTTCCGTTGAATGAATGTATGCATGTTATTTTATGAAAATGGGACGGAGTTTTTACTTCCGTTGACTCCTTGTATGAATTTTTTCTTCATGTATGAATGAATGTTGACTGGGATTTGCCGAAAACTGTCTTCTTTTGTGTGAGAAAAATGGGGTTAGGTTCATTGCATACCGTTATGCTGCCGAATTTTCTTCAGAACTTTGTGTTGCATGATGCATGTGTATGCTTTCCTTTCTTTTTTTTTTTGTGCAAATGCAAATGCAGACTCTCTTTTTTTTTTGACATCTTTCTCTTTTTTGAAATCGCAGGGCGGAGATGGCTTCATGTCGAAGCAGCTGAGCAAGATGAAGACTCGAGGATCAGTGGAGTCTGTGATTTATTTGTGGGACCGGCTTCCGATTTTGGGTAGGGGGGCGATGATGAGTCCGAGACAGATCGTCATCGAGACCGGATTGTATGAGTTCATTGAGAGCTTGAGGGGGTTGGTTAAGTTCCCTAAGAGTAAGGGTCTGTTCTTCGCTTTGGCCCAGCATTGGTGGGACGCGACCCACACTTTTCATTTCTTCTGGGGCGAGGCTACGGTTACGCCTTCTGACTATGCTGCGATCACGGGTCTGTCCTTTAATGGACGCAGCATTGAGTGGCGGGATGGTTACAGCGACTTGGACCTACAGGCCCTTCTGGGATTTTCCCCTATTCCCAAAAAGGGGATGGGGATGGAGTATGCTGTGGTCGAGGGAAAGATTGTGGAGTGTATTCGAAGCTACGAGGACGGGGATGAGAGGATAGGCGCTGCGCAGATTGCTAGGGCCTTTTTATGGTTTGCCTTTTCGAGCACCTTTGTTTGGACATGCCGAGGGACTACTGTTTTTGCCTTCTTGAGGTCCCTGGAGGACGTGGAGAGAGCCGGGAGAGATTTCCTGGGGAGAGGCCGGCGTGAGCTTTACTTTGCTCGGATAGATACGGGAAGGCTGTGAGTTCCTTCTCTTGCTTGAGTTTCCTCTGGAGGTATAAGCTTTCTTTTTTCTTTCCCTCTTTTATTTAAGCACGTATTCTTTTTCGTACTTAATTGATTTGATTTTTACCCTTCGCAGGTATGGGCTCTAGAGTTCTTTCACGTCACGATGTGGCGGCAGCCGGCAGAGTACGTCGGGGCGTATCCGGCCATGCGTTCCTGGTCCAAGTATGCCCGGGAGAAGAAGGGTTCCAGGGGGCGCATGACCCTCAAGTATCCGGATTGTCTGCCATTGGTGAGAGCTGAGACAGATGAGGAGATGATTTTCTACCCCTGGGACCATTTTGGCGTGGAGCAGTTGAAGGGCACTGAGATATGGACCGTGCAGCGGAGGATTTTGAGAGGCTTGACCTGCGACATGTATTATCTTGGAGAGAGAGTGACGCGCCAGCATGGCGTGAATTCGCCTCTGATGGCTCCGGTGGAGCCTCCTGCTGACATGATGCATCCGAGTGAGAACTCGGAGACCTGGGATGATTACCGAGGTGGTCGGCACTTCTCGACATTCATTGCGGCCGAGGACTACTCGCATTTTCTCTTGTGGAGGTTGAAGCCGCCTCAGGTTCTTGAGAGAGAGGGGTTGGGGGTCGCGCGGTACCCTCGATCGGACTTTTCGTATGTCCAGGACGGGGTCGGTTGAGAGTACAGATCCCTGTCCCTGATCGGGTTCCACGAGCTTTCCGAACTCGTCCGGGTATGAAGGTATGGCTTTTCCTTCTCTCTTTTTTTTTTTTGCCTTTTCTTTTCTTTTCTGTCATTATTTCTGACGCTCTTTTTTTTGCGCAGTTTCCGGCAGCGGTCGTGGAGAAAGGCGGCGGCGTGTGATTGGGGCTAGAGATTCATCGGGAGGATGGTTGCTTGTGGAGCCCCTCATGCTAGAGCGGCGAGCACGGCCGGCGCACGTCGAGCGGGAGACTTCCCGAGCCTTCCGAGCATTCTTCCGAGACTCCTCTTTCTCCTCTCATAGATCCCCGCGTGGTGCGCCTTCGGACCACGTCATTCTCGGGGATCCGTACGGGCGAGGCATGTGCAGCATCACGGTGGGTCTTCTTCACACGTCCAGAGTCCGACGCCTTCACCTTCGGATATGACTTCTTTGCGGATCTTGGTTTACCATATCGGGCGTGCCGGTTGGTCTGACGAGTCTTCTTCCGGAGACGAGGATGATGATTCCCGAGCTCCGAGACATTCGCGTTTGCTTGAGGGCGGGTCCGAGTCCGAACGCATAGAGGATCGGGGAAAGCACCGGCCACCGAGGATTATTGCGACGATGCTTTCGGGATTGATGATTTTTTTTTGAGATTGATTACGGGATTGTACGGTTTTTTTTTTTTTTTTATGTACACTTTCTTTTTCTTCTTTTTTTTTGGAATGTAATAATTTAGGATTATTATTATTATTATTATTTTATGAATGCAATGCAGTATGAATGCAATGTTGCATGAGCCTTGGTTTTTTGGTAAAAGGGGGGGTGTTTGATCCGTAGTCCCGATCACTTTGATATTTCCGGCCTTCCTGATAGATTTAGGAGCTTAGGCTTGATTGATGATGCCTATTGGGATGCCTTTGCACTTTGCATGTTTGGTACCTTGTTCGTAGTTTATTCTTTTGGGATCTGTCATCGGTCTCTGCTGGATATCGTTGTTCATTGTCGCTTGGCGAGATGTTGTACCTTTGATCCTGGGGAGACTTTTCATGCTCTCGATAGGTTGGCTACCGGGAGATGGTATATGCACCGGGCAGCCCGTTTCTCTTGACTACGTGGGCGATGGAACGCACAGGGGTTCTTCGGGAGACTTACGATATGATCGAAGCCTTGGACATTCCCCGGGAGAGGGGTTCTTTGTAGATTTTGATGATCGGGGCTCGTGGGAGCGATGGATGGGCTGGTCGCCAAACCGAAGATATCGGATGGTCGGTGCCTCACTGGCGGGTGGAGACTCGGAGAGTACTTGCCCGGGGATGGATCTCCGTGGTTATGCTTAGGGGCTTTCTCGATCCGGCTTCTACATTAGGCTTTGGTTACGAGACGGTTCGGCTTGGAGCGAGGTTCCTTTGGAGGACTTTGATGATATAGCCACGGGGTGGTAGCCACGCTTCTATGGATGATCCTTCGGTGTTTTCCTTTCTTTCCCGAGTATGGAGGTATGACGTCTTTCCTCCTCGGGTTATCCTCAGGCGTCCGAGACCGGTGTTCTTGACCACTTAGTACCTGGATTGGTACGAGAGGCGTTTGGGAGAGACTCAGATGGCTATTTTGAGACGGCGTGAGGCCATTGTGGGTGCGGAGGACCTGACAGTTTCGGAGAGGAGGAGGGCCGAGGCGAGGGCCAACCCTCACGGGGAGCGGAGATGTTGTGACCGACTATGAGGCTTATGTCAAGAGGCAGGAGAGGAGGACCCCTATGTTACCAGCTCGGCTACAGGATATGAGAGATGATGCTAGGGCCACTAAGGCCCTGACAGAGGCTGGTTTGATAGATCCTGTTCCTATACCAGAGCTTGGTAGGAGGAAGACCGACATCTTTCCTGTTCAGAAGAAGAAGACTCGAAGGGGGAAGAGGCCAGTACGAGTGGCTTGGAGTGACCTTGAGGTTTCCGAGTATCCCTTTCTTGTAACGTATGAACACATTAGTTTGATTATGTATCTTAGTTTTCTTTTAGCAGGTTGCCAGTTGTAGGAGTGAACCGGGCTTAGACTCATCAAAAAGTTTTTAACTGTAATGAATATGTGAATTGCTTTAGAGTTTTTCGAGACGCTTTCATGGTCTGATCAGTGTATTGATGTCAAAGTATGACTTTTATTTATGTTTTAGACCGAACCGTTTCCGGCTGCCTACGTTTCCTTCGGACAAAAGGGCTCAGGTCTTCATAGTTCGACCCGGGTTTTTTTTTTGTTTTTTGTTTGTGTTTTTTTTTTTTGGTGCAACCCTGTTTTTTACCTAGGCCGCCCTTTTCGGGTTTTCAACCTAGTTGGGTATTACTCTTTTAGCACTCCTTTTTTCTTTTTTTTTGACTCAGTGTTTTTACGCGTAGTATCTGCGCAGCTTGACACCATTCACTGGGTGTACAAAGGGATTTCCTTCGAGGTCTGCAAGTTGCATGGCTCCTCCGGAGAAGATTTTCTGGACAACATATGGCCCGACCCAGACAGGCTCCCATTTGCCAAGCGGGTTGACACGGACCGGGGGCTTCTCTTTCAAAACGAGATCACCTTCTCGGATCTCCCGATGCTTTACTTTCTTGTCGAAGGCTCTGGCCATTCTCCCTTGGTAAGCTCGGATATGTTCCATTGCTTTCAATCGGCGTTCATCTAGGAAGGCCAATTCATCATGGCGACTTTGGAGCCATTCGACCTCATTGATCTGACTTTCCAACAGTACCCGGAGTGAAGGGATTTCTAACTCGATTGGGAGTACGGCTTCCATCCCGTAGGTAAGAGCAAATGGTGTTTCCCCGGTTGCCGTTCTGACGGATGTTCTGTAGCCCCAGAGTGCCAGGTGTAGCTTCTCGGGCCAATCTCTGCCTCGGACAGCCATTTTTCGGATGATGTTTTCCAAAGTCTTGTTTGCTGCCTCGACGGCTCCGTTGGTTTGGGACCTGTAGGGAGATGATTTGTGACGGGTTATTCTGAATTCCGCCAGCAGCCTATCGCATTCCCCTTCGAAGTGGGATCCATTATCGGAGATGATTTCGGCCGGCAACCCGTATCTGCATATGATGTTTTCTTTGATGAAGAGGGCTACTTTCCTTGAGTTGAGGACCTTGTAGGATTTGGCTTCGACCCATTTTGTGAAATAATCTACCGCTACCAGGACGAATTCGTGGCCGTTGCTGCCTGATGGTGTGATTTTGCCTATGACATCAATTCCCCAAGTGACGAAAGGCCAAGGGGTTGTCATGCAGTATAACTCGTGAGGAGGCAAATGATTTAGATTTGAGTACCGCTGGCATTTGTCGCAACTTCTGACGAACTGGATACAGTCAGTTTCCATGGAGATCTAGAAGTATCCCATTCTTAGTATGATTTGCATCAGGGCTCGAGCATTCATGTGGGGGCCGCAGGTACCACCATGTATTTCTTTCATGAGTTCGGTAGCCTCTTGTTTGTCGATACATCGCAGGAGGGGGCCTTGGTAACGCTTCTTATACAGCATGTTTCCCAAAAGAACATAGTGGGAGGCGAGTCGCTTCATGGCTGAGAGGCTTTTTGCTTTGATTCCTTCTTTATATTCCCCATCTTCATTTTTGAAGGAAGCTTCGCCATTCTTCGAGGTATTGATAGATCTCAGTGTGTACCGGGGATCACCGGCTCTGGGTTCGGCCTCCGCTTCGATTTCAAAGCAATAAGCGGGGTTTTCTCTTCTCCCGACTCGAATGGTTTGACAGACTTTCCTTCGGGTTATTTCAACGAGGGAGGTTAGTGTTGCCAGAGCATCTGCGAATCTGTTGCGATCTCTGGGCAAGTAATGGAAGCTGATTTCCTTGAATTGAGTTACTAGCTCTTCCATGTAAGTGTGATATTTCTGTAGACCCGGGTCCACGGTCTTCCACTTATTGGAGACTTGGTTGATGATGAGGGCAGAGTCACCGTATACTTCCAACTCTTTGATATTTCTTTCAAGGGCGGCCTCCAACCCAGCTATGCAAGCTTCATATTCAGCAGCGTTATTGGTGACCTCGAAGTTCAATCTTACTACTATGGGGGTGTGTTCGTCAGAAGGATCGACCAGAAGCATTCCTATTCCGTTCCCCCTTTTGTTTGACGCCCCGTCGAAGAAGAGTTGCCAGCGATTTTATCCTTCTAGAGCAAAGATTCCATCATCGGGAAATTGAGTTTCAGGTCCTCGGGACTCATCACTTGGGAAATCGGCCAAATGTTCTGCCATTATATGCCCTTTTACGGATTTCCTTGAAACATAAGTGATGTCATATTCAGCCAAAAAGAACGACCATTTTGCCAACCTAGTGGAGATGGAAGGCTTGTCGAACAGATATTTGATGGGGTCTATTCTTGAGACGAGATGTATCGGGTGAGACTGCATGTAGTGTTTCAGCTTTCCAACTACCCAGACCAAACCCGCGCAAGTCTTTCACAAGCAGAGTAATTGAGTTCGCTCCCTTGAAGCTTTCTGCTCACGAAATAGATGGCGTTTTCGACCTTGGAATCTTTCTTCTCTTGAGCTAGCATAGCCCCAATTGCTGTATCCGTGACAGTTAGATATAGCAATAGAGGCTTTTGCTGATGTGGTGGGCAAAGAATCGGGGGATTCACGAGGTACGCCTTGATCTGTTCAAAAGCGAGCTGGCATTCTGGAGTCCATTTTGTGTAGGCATTTTTCTTCATCAACTTGAAGATCGGCTCGCAGATCGAGGTCAGCTGGTTTACAAAGCGGCTTATGTATTGCAGTCTTCCCATGAAGGATTTCACTTCGTCGGTGTCAGGGGTGGCTTCATTTCAACTATCGCCTTGATTTTCGAGGGTCTACTTCAATTCCCGTTACTGTCACCATATATCCTAGCACCTTGCCTCGTCTTACACCGAAGGTGCATTTAGGCTGGATTCGGTCTCATCTTGTGGTCTCGGAGGCGGCCGAAGAATTTTCTCAAATCAACAAAGTGCTTTGGCCACACGATCCTCTGGAGTGTATTATCATGTCGTCCACATAGACCTCAATTTCTTTGTGGATCATGTCATGGAACAAAGCCGTAGGCGCCCTGCAGTACGTAGCCCCGGCATTCTTTAGTCCGAACGGCATGGCCAGGTGTAGCGATGCGTACCCCGAGGGGTTGTGAAGAGAAATTTGTCTTGGCTTGATCTTCTTACGCCATTTTGATTTGGTTATGTAACCGGCAAAACCATCGACGAAGGACTTAACCTCGTGGTTGGGTTTGTGGAATCCACCGGGATGTCGATGTTTGGTAGGGAAATCGTCCTTTGGACTAGCTTTGTTCGGATCTACGAAGTCTACACGGCATCGGATCTTTCCGTTGGCTTTAGTCACCGTTACTATGTTGGAAAGCCATGTAGGATACTCAATGACCACGATGAACCACATACTGAGCATCTTTTCTATCTCCTCTTTTACTTGTAGGGACCATTCGGGCTTAATTCTTCTTAACTTCTGCTTCACTGGCTTGACTTCCGGGTCAAGCGGTATCCGGTGTTCAACTATGGAAGGATCGAGGCCTGGCATATCTTTATAGGACCATGCGAACACATCCACGAATTCCCTTAAAAGCTCAATCAGAGCGTCCCTTTCAGTTCCTTCGAAAAAACTACCAATCTGCGTCTCTTTAGGCTCTTCCGCAGTTCCCAAATTCACACTTGTCAAAACCTCTTCGGCAGCTTGGGCTCTATTTTCCTCTTTCCGAACAACCTGTTTAAAGATTTCTTTGATATATTGTTCATTTAATGTGTCTGCTTCTTTATCTAGTGAATCGTCATTAACTGTTTTTAAGTTGTTAGTTAATTCATCATTAGTTAAAGTGGCAATCAAGGGATACTCAGAAAGGTTTGTCATTTCATTGAGAATAAAAGGGAATACAGTATTGGCTACAATTTCGTGGTCTTCAGGCGTGAGGCCATCGGACGACTCGGAAGACTCAAACTCAACAATGAGAGACTCGGAGGACTTTACAAAGGTTGACACAAAGGGACGGGGGACCAATCCAAGCCTGGTGATCATTTCTTCTTTGGTCGCGGACGGGCCTGAGAGAGTTTCCCAATTCCTTAATGGCATCGTTGTCAGTGGCCTCATGACTCGGGGGTTATCTTGTTTCTGTGCTTCTTCCTCAATCATGGCTATCATCTCTTCCTGGAAACTAAGCATATGAAGGTAGGGATCTTCTTGCGGATCTGCCGCATCCTCAAATCTGGGGAATTCTAACTCGTCACAATCTGACCGCTCAATCCAGATGTAAGGACGTATTGCGTCTCGGTGTGCTGCTGGAAAAATCTCATGCCCCATGCTTGAGCGGAAAGGCTTAGCGGGCAGTTCTTCGAGGAGGACGTCCCATACGATGTTCATACATTCGAGTCGAGTCTGTCGGTACTTGTCGACTTTTATCATGAAAATCTCTTCGCTTGGCGAGGCCAGAGAACGGGTCTGAAGAATGCTGACAAATCTCGATTGGAGGCGGAGGTTTGTGTGCTCGTACCATGGCGGTGTTCAGTGTTTCTTTCCACTCTTCCTCAAAATGTTGGAAATGGCAATTGATCTTGATGAATCGAACCGCCGGGGCTGCCCGCTTGAGTTCGTTGACATAGTTGGCATCACCGGATTCTGGGGGATTCTGATGAGACTTGCCCCGATAGTCCCTTGGTCGATTCGGAGGAGGTAGCCCCGATGTCTGGCTAAGAGCATGCTTGGTGACGGTCTCGGCTTCGTTCCCTATGAGGAAACTGTCGCCCTTAATGACTTCAAGGTCCCCCCTGCTTAGGTTAATGAACTTGACACATTGATGGAGAGTGGAGGCTATGGCTTTCATGTGGTGTAACGAAGGGCGCCCAGCGGGCTGTGAATTCGGATGGGATGTCCATTACATGGAATTTTGCTGGCACCATTTGGGTTTCGTACCAGAGTTCCAGAACCACCGTCCCTAAGATGGGACGAGACCTGCCATCATATGCCTTGATTGACCGGGTAGATGGGATCATGTGCCTTTCATTGATGCATAGGGCCCGCATCATGCTGAGGGGAAGGACATTGACGGCTGATCCATTATCCACCAAAACCCCAGGGAGTGATACGGTGTTGAGACGAATAGTGATGTACAAGGCTTCATTGTGTTTGGATACATCTCTTGGCAAATCTTCGTCGCAGAAGGTAATCATGCTACCATACAGGCGGGGATCATAGATTTGGTCCTTGTATCGAGACAGAGAGTCATCAAGCCAGTCACTTCGTGCCTTTTTCTTGCGAGGTAGTACTTTTGCTGAAGCCCCTGGGTTATATTGAGGCCCTTTGTGGCGGTTGCCATCCCCAGTCAACATATTGATTGAGTGGGAGCGCCAAACTGGTGTTGGTCTTTCTTTGTCGGTATGCACTCGGGAGCTGGACAAACTGAATCTTAGTTGATCCCGCGGGGGGATAGATTTCTGATTGGCAGTAAAATTACCCAGATCTACAGTATTCTGGTGTCCGAATGTCTCAACTCTATCATTGGCGAGGTTTTCCGGCTTTTCCACCCCTGTTTGCTTTGGGGAAGACTGGCTGGAGTAGAGTACATAGTAATCAAATCCCCCAGATGGCTCCCCGAGCGTACCCACACTGGTATCACCGGCCTCGAACCTCTCTTTCAATTTTTGCTGGGAGGAAATTTTCTTCTTCTTAGGAGGACGGTCCTCGTGTATCCAGTCCTGATAGTCCCTTTCAAGGCAGTCGGGGCAGTCACAGATATCCCACCAAATGTGTTCTACGGCTGGTGGTGGATTTGGGACCTCAGGTTGAGCGGTGCTGGAGTGACTTTGAGTTGAACTGGTCCGGGGAGATCTGCTGTTGGGCCCATCGGGAAGCGAATGGTTGGATTCTGCCGGGTAATGAGAGGTATTAAGAGCCGGGGGAACAGGCACATGTTTGTCCTTCAGGGGAGCCCCAGTCAGTTGGGAGATTGCTAATGTCCCGAAATGGCGTGTGGCCTCTTCAATCCAGGCTTGCTGTTTGTTCTGGCGTTCCTCAAGAGCTTTGATGGCTGACCATATTTCCTCCACTGATTCCCAACTTTCATTACCCATGCTGATATTTGCGGGATTGGTATCACTCTGAGAGGGGACAACTGACGGTATGTCGAACTGTTTCGTCCCTGACTGCTGTTGGAATGGTGGCCCTTTGAATTGCTGTTTGGGGGCCAGTTGCCCTGTAAGTCGACGGGCAGGAGTCCCGGCGGTGGAAACATAGGAATCTTGTGGTGGCATCTTGATATACCCAGGGTGATTAAGAATGGGAGGAGAACCTTCTTCCTTCTTTGCGGTGAAAGTGCCATCGGAATTGAAACTGATAGTCAAACCATGACTTGCGACAACCCCCAGAAGGTCGTCAATTTGAGCCTCATGTCGAAGTCTCATATGTTCTACCAACGGGATCCAATGCCGGTCTGTCTGAGGGATTTTGGAAGACGGAGCAGTATTGTCCATATCATTACCGGCTGATGCAGGCATTCTGAAACCCGGAGTCGGAACAAACGGCGGAGCTGGCGATGCGCTTGACTCTTCCCAACTGATCAAACGGTGACCCGGTGTCCGGAACCAACCTTTGTGAGGAGCTGCGGGGGAAAAGGCACGAGGGTTCAGAGATTTGGGGATTGAAAGAGGGTAAGTGTTTGGGCTTTGGGCTCATGCAACATGCAGTTATTTGTTCTTGTTTACTTAAAACATGTTTTATTAACCTAATCGGTTGGAAAAGATTGCTCTTCTTTTTCGCAAACTACTGGATCTGGATCGGTGGGCCGTCACTACGTCTATAAGCCCCTCGTATTCCACTGTATTTCGACCTCCCGGGGTGGACGGCCCGGGCGAGGGTCCTATAGGGCAAGCGGGTCCCACCGACCGAAAGAAAAACGATCCTAAAAGTCTGGCGGGTAATCGAGTCTTAACGAGCATTCGATGTAAATTACGGACAAAGCTGACGTCAAAGTCAAGATCATGTTCGAGGGCTCGACAAAAAGCCGGCATGATTTAGACTAATAAATGTCCACAATTGATCTTGACTTGTCGTCAATTAGGCCGTAATTAGGCATGGAATAATCATTAATCATTGATGACTCAGTGTCATGCTGGGAGTCAGTGTATAATTTGTGCCAGTCAGAGTCAAAGTCAAGGCACCAGTCAATATCTGGTCAAAGTCCGTGACGGAAAACCGGCAGAACTTCGACTGATTAGGGTCCCCGAAAGATATTGACTTGGTATGCCGACTAAGGCTTGAAAGGAAAGGTCTATACACGGACGGGGCATGACACAGACCAGACTAAAAACCAACCGGGTCTCGGACAAAGTGTGTCACGGACAAGTGCATGGTCGACACGAGGCTCCATGGGATGTTTGGGTAGTCCCGTGCTTGCACCATGAGGCGTAATAAGACCAAACGGGCCGCGACAGGGATTTCCCCGGGTTAGGAACGTAGTGTGCAGTGTAAGGTCACGTGCGCGTAGTGTGCAAGCAGTCTATCTTCTTTTTCTGAGTAAAATAGAAATTTTTCATGTGTCTTAAAAAGAATGATGCATGATTTTTTTTTGAAAATTTTCTTTTTTTTTTTTTTGAAATTCTTTTTTTTTTGAAATTTTTTTTTTTGATTTTTTTTTTGAATTTTTTTTTTTTTTTGAAAGTAAATGCACACATAAGCACATAATTCAAAATCCGAGGCAACGGGTCCAACAGTCAAAATTTTGACTTTCCGAGGCGGCCAAAACAACATGAAAATGTGAAAAATCAACACACACCACAAATGATTTCAAATGCCGGGACGGAAGCTTGACCCTCAAAAGCTTTTCTTTTTTTTTGAAAACATTGACACCGGTACGTGGGATTGTTAAACCACAATTTATCCCCGACTCGTGTTAGGAGGCGATAACGAGAAGTTTAATGGTTTCCACCAATATACCAAATATCATTTTTTTTAAAAGCTTATTTTTTCCCCAGCAGAGTCGCCACTGTGACGATGTTGGTCCAATTTTTTCCCGAAAGATTTTGTTTGTTTTTCTTTTCTTTGAAAATCAATCGAAAAAACACACGGAGTCGCCACGCTATTTTTATTTTGAGGGCCAAAACTTTGAAAAATGTCCGAGATCAGAGATTTGGGTTCGGAGGTCACGTTACACGCCGGGAAGAACGTTAGTGTTCACCCGGAATGCCTCGTAAAACGAGTCTTCCAAACATTTAAAATCATTTTTGTGTGTGTGTGTGTATTACTTTGGCCAAAATAAATTGAAACTGAGAAAAGTAAAAATTGAGAATTCTTTATTAGACTTTGGACAGATCCCATGATTTTTGGTATGATTTTTGGGTTGAGTTTTGAGACTCAAAGGATTTTTTGAAGTTGAAAAACATTTCTGCCAGAATGAAAAAGGCAGTGGACACTTGACCTTGAAATGGACTTAAGGGCTTCAAAACTTCATAATCTGAGAAAACTCAGAGAATGAAAGTTGTTCCAGACACCTTAAATAAGATTTATGTGAAAGAATTTTCCATTTTGGAGATGATTTGAGGACCCAAAACCTTCTGGAAATCTCAGATATGAAATCTGGATTTCCAGAGACTGGTGATCTGTCCTTCAAAAGAAAATTTGAAAAATGGAGATTTACTCACTCAAAAAATAAAGTAAAAATATTTATGGAAAGCTCTGGATGTTGACTACAAAAATTATTTTGCAGTAAACACCAAATTCCAAGTTTATCTGTGTCCAAAAAATTAGACCATGGACAGAGATCCTAAAAAATTGCTACTGGACAGCAACTTTCTTAAGAAGAAAAACATGATTTAAAGGGGGGTTTTGCATCCATGCTTGTCCCCATTTCCCTAGGTTTTGATTAGTGATCACTTGACATTTTAGTGGTGAATCAACTATATCAAACCATCCTTGGGGTACATTAGGACTTAAGCATTTCATTTGCTTGGGAAGGGGAATTTTATCCTTGAAAATGAAGATTTGATGTATGAAAATGGTTTTTAGGGCTTTGAAAATGCATTTGCAAGTAAGTAAAAACACTTTGAAAGTAATGTTGATCCTTGTAGAAGATCAACCATGGAGATGAACTTCCATGGTGATCTTCTTGGATCTAGGGCAAGAAGATGAACAAACTACATTTTGGAGTTTGAAAATGCATGCATGGATGAGAGAGATTTAGGGTAAGGAGAGGGAGGTTATACCTATCTTCCTTGTGTTTGTGTATGAAGCTTGAATGTGTGAGTGTTTGAATTTGAGAGTGAGTGGGATTTGGGAAAATAATTAAGAGAAAAAGGTGACAATTCTAGAGAATTCTCACTGTTTTCTCCCTATTTTCGCCAAGGTGCAGTTGTGAATTGTGTTGTTTCTCCTTTGAAAAGTGAAGCTGAGGGGTTCAATTTATAGGCCTGGAAATTTCAATCTTGTCCGCGCGGATGGTCTTGAAGGCGTGCACTGTTCATTAAATGCTGCTCCAGGCTTTGGACAGGAAGAATAAAATTCAAATTATACAGCCAGAAAATGTCCCAGCCACTTCTATTTCGGGTTTTTGACCATTTCTTTTGCTTTTTTGATTCTTTTCCATGGTTTATCTTAAAATGGCAATCCCTAATCTACCCCCACTTTGTTAGAAATGTTAGAAATTGTTAAAAATGTTAGAAATGTTAAAACTTTCGTTAATTTTCTAACGAAAATTCTAACAACTCAAATTGGAGCACTTACAAAGTCGTAAGAAATTCCTCTGTCTTGGTAGGCTTCAACGGGGAAACCAAGCAGACCATTGGAGAAATTAAGTTACCCATCTACGTAGAAGGAATGAACTCTATGGAAAGGGTGTGTGTGATTGACTGCCCATCCTCCTATAACCTCATCTTAGGACGGCCATGGATCCATAATATGAGGGCGGTTCCTTCTACGTATCATCAATGTGTTAAGATGCCAACACCTTGGGGAGTCATCACGGTGAAGGGTGATCAACAAGCCGCAAAGGAGTGTTACAAAACAGATATGAAGGCGAGCTATACTCATTAAACACGACTAGTAACTCTAAATATGCTTCGAGGTCCATGACAACGAAAATGATGAACAATAACAGTTAGCTAGGTGGACGTGACTGGGGCAAGCTGTCACCTTCCGATATGACGCCATGAGCTACGCCTTGAGTGGTATTGCGTGTAAGTTAAAATTCATTGCAATTTTAACACCATGGTACGAAATTCTTCTTAAAATTTAATCTTTACTGCCTTTCAAAACATTTATCTTTTCATTAAAACCTCTACTGACTTAAGCATCGGAGGGGTGTTAGCCCAACTCCTAACATATTCTTGTGATGCAAGATTAGACACTCCTGGCCGTGGATAGAGAGCTTTACAAAATCACATGGAGAGCTACTCGAAAGAACCAACGTTTCTTGGTAAATCTAAGGTACATGATTCCCCATACTTCTAAGCATCTCTGCAACGTATTTATAAGATGATAACTATAACCGCCTGGGCGCACGATTTTCACACTCGACTTAGAATAACAAATACCATTCGCCTTGTCAAGGGAATCGCATTTGATATACTAAAATTCGAAGATGTGAACTAAGGATTGTAACATTAACATGTTACCTAAGGACTCCGACAAGTGACATTTCTACACACTTGGTTATAACATTGTTGCATGTTATCTTTATAACTTGGTTATAACATCGTTGCATGTTATCTTTACAACTCGGTTATAACATCATTGCATGTTATCTTCGCCAATTTGTTACAACACTTGTACGTGTTATCTTCCGTACCTAAAACAGAAAAGTACTCAAAGGTATAATGCATCCCAAAAGCGTCACTGCCGTTTAAAAATACCAAAACACCCAAGATGTTGGACCAACCCCAACATCATCAAAAACCCAAGCTGTCTGGACTCTTATGAGCCACTTACAAAAATTTTAAAGTTGTTCGAGGGGTTAACCCTCCAAAAACCCAATTTAACGTGCCAAACAGGGGCACGACCCAACAAAACATATCCATTGTTCCAAAAAACTTGAAAACGAAATTGTTTTTATTTTGCAGGTACCATTTCTTTGCTTCCATCATCCTTTCCGCTTCCATCATTCTTCTCACCTTCAGTAGTCACCTTAAGCTCATGTGTCTTGGAGTTCACCTCGCTCACATCTGGGACCTCTCCCAGGAATTCATACAGTATGGCCACTTCTTCATCAATCTTCCAATTTACATGTTGACCACTTTCAAACTCCTTCATCATATTGATACGACTTTTCATAACCGACTTGCTTGCGCTCATTATGTACCCTTCTCTCACTTCGCTCAACTCCTTAATGTGTTCTTCTTCCACCTGCAACATCCTGGCCGCCAAGTGCGCCAACTCATTGTTATGCTTCTCCACTTGTTCCTCCGCCTTCGTCGCTCTGGATGCTTCAAATTTGTGTTTTTGAGTAAGGACCCTGATCTTATCTTCCTTCACTTCAAGTTCCTTCGTAAAAAAGTCCATCACTTCCATTACCTACGGATAAAAAGTCATACCATCATGTTAAAACTAATCCTAGAAAATCTAACATATATTTCTCAAGAAAGAAACCTACCTTGGCTCTAGCATCCTTAACCTTCCTTTCGTCCGCTGCCACGACCTCTGTCTCTTCTAGCTTTCTCTTCATATCTCCTTCTGTACCCTTTAAGCCTTCCCCCTTTGGAAGAGGAGGTCTCCCTTCCTTCTTGACACCAACCTTTGTCCTAATACCATAAAGGACATCCTCCACACCAAAGCAGGCCTTGGATCGAGTCGCTACACAAGAAAGGATATTAAAGAGCAGCAGTAAAATAGAAAAGAGAATATAGGAAGAAACATACCGGATGACATTCTACCAGCACTAGAAACCCCCTTCTCCTCAGCAGAGTCAGCAGCATGTGACTTAAACTTTCGTAGCTCCTCGGGAAACAAACTCAAAATCCGATCAACGTTAGCAGGCGTATCTGTGAGAGGTGGGAAAATCTCCTCCAACTTGGCAACTGAAAGTAGGTGCCATCAACGCGTTAGAGGCAATCAAATAAAGCAAGACGCGATAACCAGTCATCTAAACTAGAAAGACTACCTGAAGGGTTCCATGTCGATACCAAATCTCCTCCTCCCTCCAGGCTACTTTTCTTTACATAGAAGAATCTATGTTTCCATCCCCTATCAGCCGCGTCAAGACCTAGAATCAGAGGGTCCCTATTTGGCCTAACCCTAAAGTTATACCTACCCTTACCAAAAGCCCTAATTTCTGAAGCATACGCCAATTCCTCCAAACCTGCCACCATACCATGCTCGGCCGCAATTCTATCTAAAGTGAGCCAAATACGCCACCCAACGGGCATCAATTGACAATAAGACAATCGGGTCACTTCAAAAAAGCGGGAAATCGAAGCAGAAAAAGGAAATTTCAAACCTACACTAAAAGGGTACTCGTAAAACCCTACCCACTCGTCAGAAACACAATCGGCACTAAAAACATCAGTTGGGATCAGGAATTCAGCATTGGAAGGAAAGACGTTATTTCTTTTCAGAGCGTCAGCGCGAGACGCGTCAAAGCTACACTTCTCACCCTCTCTGTCACCGATGAACCCTAAGCATCTAAAACCATTCGGTAAGGACGCATCAACATCTATGACTTTTCCCTTACTTTTACCCATAATGCCAGAGGAAAGATACAAAGAAACGACAAAAGTAAGAGAGAATAAGAACTCACCGGAGAAACTGGCGGAGATTTAGCACCGGTTGGACGGAGGATTTGAAAAGAAAAAATAGATTCTCTCAATTAAACCATGTATAAAAGGGCGGTCTTCAGCGCCTACGAGAAGCCCATAATGAGCCCTAATTCCTCGAGCATCGTGCGGGCCAACGACCTCATCACCTTCCTTTCAAGCCTGAAGCGACACATGGCAAAATATTAAAGCCCTCCGTATTCAACATGGAACGCTTCAATATTTTGGGGGCAATTGTTACGTCCTAAAAAATCCACTCAACGTGTTCTACATCTTGGACATCCATCTTGAGGTAACGTCTTCATTTACATCTTGAACTACTGCCTTGAAATTATTTGTTGTGTTTATCTTATTTTTCAGGAACAAAATTATAAATAAATAATTTACCCATGTGACCGTTTGGACCTAGTCAAAGAACAAACCTAATGGATTCGAATAAGAAGATAACGGTTGGACTCCATCAACAAGAAGCGAGATTCTAGGTGCAAGATCAGCAGGACATTCAAGTTGATATTTTCTGTTACAATAACGCCTATATATTGCTCTTAGGAAGAACTCTTGTTCACGTTACACGGTTTTGCTTACTCCTACTCTGCACTTGTACTCAAAAACTCTCAAATACTTAATAAAACTTGTTTGGTTTAGGCAGGCTTGCCAAAAGCCTCCCGAGGTTTTTCTCTTGGACGATTGCTCTAAGGGTTTCCTCGTTACATCCCTGTGTTTATCTTGCTTTGGGGATCATATTCCATTTGTGCCCAAACCTCATTGAGAAGACAAATTTACTTGTCGAAATTTGTCTAAAACAATAAGAATATATTATTTTCCCTGCCTTTTCATTCACATCAACTGTTACATATACAAGATACATTAGAATATGATTGTTGCTAATCAATCCCTTAATTCTAGGCTCTATATCTGGTAACAAAATTATGCTAAGATAAATACAAATACTTGCTAAAGTTGACTAAACCTATCTTTATGTATATACTGAAAATATGGACAAAGAATAACAAGAATATCAAAACAAATATTCTCATATTCTAACACTCCCCCATAGTCGAAACTGGAGCAAGACGGACATTGAGACTAACACGAAAATCTTCAAATAACACTAGTGGAAGCCCCTTCGTAAAGATGTCCGCTAATTGATGACGAGGTGGAACATGAGGAACCCGAACTTCACCCTGAGCCACTTTCTCACGAACAAAGTGAATGTCCATTTCAACATGTTTGGTACATTGATGTTGTACCGGATTACCCGACAAGTAAATGGCACTAACGTTGTCACAAAACACAAAGGTAGCTCGGCGAAGAGGGACATGTAACTCCAATAATAAATTTTGAAGCCAACATGATTCAGAAACCACATTAGCTACGCCTCTATACTCGGCCTCGGCACTCGAGCGAGAGATAGTAGCCTGACGTTTTGCTGACCGCGAAATAAGATTATCTCAGAGAAAGACACAATAACCTGAAGTTGATCGTCTAGTATCGGGACAACCACCCCAATCGGCATCCGTGAAGGATACCAGAGAAGAAGTAGCTGAGGGTCCCAAAGAGAGACCGAACCCAGAAGTTCCCTTCACATACCGAACAATTCTTTTCAATGCGTGCATGTGTTCCTCTCGAGGATTATGCATGAACAAGCAAACTTGTCGTACCGCATACGTAATATCCGGACGTGTAAAAGTAAGATATTAAAGAGCCCCTGCCAAACTTCTATATAAAGAGGGATCCGAAAATGGTGTACTGTTGTTGGCACCCAACTTTGGTTTGGTGTCAATAGGAGTTGGTGAAGGTTTGCAAGAAGCCATACCTGCCCGTTCGAAAATTTCCAAGGCATATTTTTGTTGAGACAAAAATAAACAACCTTGATGATTAGTCACTTCAATACCCAGAAAAGAACTAAGATGCCCCAAAACTTTCATTGCAAATTCTAAACTTAAAGAAGTAATAATAGAAGTACACAAACTTTCGGAAGAAGCTGTTAATATGATGTCATCGGCGTACACCAAAAGATATGTCATAGCTCCATCAACTCGATAAATAAATAAGGAGTTATCTGAACAACTTTGAGAGAATCCCAAAGTAAGAAGAAAATCAGCAAAGCCTTTGTACCATGCCCGAGGAGCTTGCTTAAGCCCATACAAAGACTTCTTTAACAAATAAACATGATCGGGAAACTCCTTGCTATGAAAACCCAATGGTTGATGCATATATACCGTCTCCTTTAATTCCCCATGTAAAAAGGCGTTCTTAACATCAAGTTGATGTATAGGCCATTTGTTGGAAATCGAGAAACTAAGGACGGTACAAATGGTAGCCGGTTTCACCACCGGACTAAATGTCTCACCACATCTATGCCAACACGTTGAGTTTTACCATCACCAACTAATCGGGCCTTATACCTCTCAAATGACCCATCTGCTTTAACCTTGTGAGTAAAAATCCACATAGAACGAATGATATTAGCATGAGGGGGATGAGGCACCAACTCTTACGTCCTATTTTCAATAAGAGCACTATATTCATCATGCAATGCCATTTTCCAATTAGGATCACTAAGAGCAAGAATGAGTGATTTTGGTATGGGAGACTTTTGAGTGGAAGTATGTAAGCTAAAAGGCACTTTAGGCTTAAATATACCCATTTGACTTCGGGTGACTGGTCTATGTATCAATGTAGGTGGCTGACCGGTGAGTTCTCAGCAGTGGGCTGAGGTGGAGAAGCAGGCCCAGTAGAGCCATGAGAAGGTTGGCCAGAAAACCGAGAAGATGAAGTGGGGGTTGCACTTGGCACTTGAGCTGAAGGTGCAGAAGGATTTTGGGGAGTATTTTGGACTGAATGGGAGGATGGAAATGAAGTCACCTGATCCATGAGAAAACGAGACAAGCCTTCATCTAAAAAATCATATGAATTAACCGGAGTGGTATGTGTATAGCTGAATGGAAAACGAGTTTCGTCAAAAATAACATGCCGACAAATTATGATTTTACGAGAAAGAATATCAAAACACTTATACCCCCTATGATTGTCCGGAAACCCCAAGAAGACACACAGAGAAGAACGAGCTTGTAATTTGTTGATAGTAGGAGAGGGAATCAACAGGTAACACAAGCGGATATTAAAAAAATCTGAAATTTTATTGTAAAGTACTTGAAGCGAAGAGACAAAATTTAGTGAAGTATTTGGAAGAATATTAAGTACTACCCTCCGTCCCATTACAATTCACACAGTTGGTCAACTGTGTGAATTTTTGACCAATGATTTTATGAATATCTAGATATTTCTTTGTAATTTTAAAAATTGTTATTGCTTCACCATTAGAAATACTATCAATAACTTTTTTTAGAATTGCATAGAGATATCTACACATTCATAAAATCATGGTCAAAAATTGATTCAGTTGACCAACTGTGTGATTTGTAGCGGGACGGCAAAACAGTAAATTTTACACGTCCATAAATCAAATTCCCGTCCATTATCACATTGAATTGCTTCACCATTAGAAATACTATCAATAATTTTACATGTTTTCCTAGCACACAAGCTTGACAAACATGAAAAAATTTACTCCTACTACAATTAAACGATTTCATACCAGGATTTTTAGTCCCGGTAGTGACAATATCGGATTTACCTTTTTTATTTAAAAAAAACGATTACTCAATTTAAAAAAAAACATAAAGCCCGGTTTTGACAAACCCGACTTTAAATTTAATCCCGATTTTGACAAACCCGAAACTCCAAAAATGTGCTATTATGGTACATAAGTTTTCATGAATGTTATTTTGGTATTTAAAATTTTAAAAAAGCTATATTTTGAGAAAAAATTCCTCCATATATCTATAATGGCGACCTTTCAGATGTTACTACGTATCGTAATATGGCAAGTGACCTTCATTATTTGACTCTTACTCGCCTCGACAACGCATTTGCAGTCAATCAAGTATATGTCAGTTCATGCACTCTCCACGAACCACCCATTTGATAGTTGTGAAACGCATTCTACGATATGTCAAAAAGTACTCCTTACCGAATTCTTCACTTCTCTAGATCCCCGGACATCTTCTTACGCGCCTACTCCAACACCGATTGGCCAAGATCTCCCGATGATCGTCGATCACATGTGCTTGCATTTCATTCGATCAAACCACGTTGCTAGGACAGCCAAGAAGCAATCTACGGTATCTAAGTCGAGCAGTTAGGCCGAATACCGCGCTATGTCACAACTGCAGTTGAATTAAGGTGGTTCTCCTTCCTGTTTCGAGAATTCGATCTCGGCACTCCACATGGCCCGTACTAAACATAATGAGAACGATCTTCATTTTGTGCAGGACCTTCATCAGTGTGGTTTCTTTCATCTATCTTATATTGCCACAACTGATCAGGTGGCCGACTTCTTCACAAAAGGACTTTCTCGTCCTCATCTTGACTTACTCTTTGACAAACTTTAGCTGGCACCCGTACCGATTAGCTTGAAGGAGGTGTAAAACATGAACCATGGGCTGTGTCCCCCACAACTCACGTGCCCATCATATACCGGAGAATATTTGGTTTGTGTTAGATATAAGGAATGTATATGATACAATCCTATAAAATATATTGGGCCCTAATAATAAGAAACCAGGCCCAATAGCTAATTAAGGACCAGGCCCACTGGGCTTGGGCCGCCCAAGGAAATTTTCCCCTGGGAGCGACATAAAAGGAATAGGCTCCTTGGAGCTATTAAAAAGGCCCCGGCGAGAAGGGACGTGGGGGTACAGATTTTTGGGGCAATAGGGCCATGCAAAAGGCATGGCCGAGCCCATGCGCGCCTGATGAATGAGGGGCTAAGGGGAGTACGCTGCTCGCAGGCTACCTAGGTTAGGGCGACATGACAGTTGATGTCGCCTTGGATCAGGTTGTCGCCAGCGCGACATGGAACTCATGGCGCTACCAGGATGTTACGTTGATTGTCGCCTACCCCCTCCCTTAACCCTAAATATTTGATATGGATGATTGATGTGACAAGGTGAATAGTGAAATCCCACTAAGTTGAAGTTGGTTGGGAAACCTCCCTTGGATGATTGACAAGTGTCCCCCCATGTGCAAGGCACATGGGGGGCTTAGGAGTATAAAAGAGTGAATAGTGTTCATTGCATGGTAAGTATCTCTCTCTCTACATTCTCTCTCAAAAACTCCATTGTTATACCTTCTTCCTTGTCCATCTAACCTCATTCTCACGCCGGAGGGGGTACGCCAGAGACACCCCCGGCCTAGTTTACGTGTGTTTCTTGTGTGTAGGCGAGCCACCAAGGAGGAAGCTGCCGAAGTATCCATTACCATTTCAGTCCCTGTGCAACCAAGTTTTCCCATGGTAGCATCAGTTGGTTCCGTTGCCGGGACCTGAAATCTTCCTTCTTATATGATGGTTCAAAGGTTTGTTGATGGTTTGAAGAGCACCGGCATTTTTCAGTTGTTGAGGTTAACATTTTAGGGCTTGAATACATTGGTGTTGGTTCAAAAAGTGTGGTTCAGGATTGTTGTTTTGAAATAGGTTGTGGGGTAGTGGTTTATGGTCATTGTTAAGCCCAGAAAGTGCCCAGAATGGTTCAATAGAAGAACGCCCAGACGAAGGATACCCGCAATCTGGAGTTGGAGACGCCTAATCGCAAGGATACCCGCGGGGCGAGATCGGGAACCGCCCGGGAAGGCGAGGTCCATACTACAGAGACTGATTCGGCAATCAGGAGCACCAGGAGGCGAGAAGATAGAGAAAGAGAAGCGAGAAACAAAGAAAAGGCAGTAGATCAGGATCCCGTTCCGTCTAAAACCCAGAGTGCTAGGGCCGAAGCTGAGAAGTTAAGGAAGGAGAACGCCTATATGATGAAGGTTCTCGCGAACAATGAGAGGTTAAAAAAGATGGGCCAAGCACCTACGGTGATCCCGCCTGAGTTGTCGATCGAAGTGGAAGGACAGGATAGAGGAGGACGGAGTGCCAGTCAGAGTGCGTCTCGGCGAAATGAAGGGCGGGCGAGGGACATGCCGCCGTCCGAGAATGAGGAAAGAGGTCGTAGGCGTCGAAATGATGAAAGGGCGAGATCTGAAAGGGTCAAAAGGAGGCGCGCAGATCGCCTTGAAGAAGGAAGGATTTATCATAAGTCAGGAAATTCGCGAGATGACTCTTATTATTTTGGATATGAAAGTGATGAGGGATCCACAGCGGACAGAGACTATGCGCCAAGTCGCTCGAGATATTCCGATGACGAAACGTATGTGAGAGAAAGATCGCATCGGTCGAGGTATTCTGACAGAGCTCGCAGGGATGAGTTGTCGCTGCGGGATAGAGACCGTAGGCGGCGAGAAAGGAGTGATAAGGAAATGGTAAATGAAGTCTTCAAGTCGCAGATTGGGCGAAACTTGGAGGCTTATATTGATGATATGGTGATAAAGACAAAAGAGTATGATCATGTGTTAGATCTCGCTGAGACGTTTGAGAATCTAAGGAGGAACTCAATGAAATTGAACCCGAGTAAATGCACGTTTGGCGTCACGGCGGGAAAGTTTTTGGGTTTTCTGGTGAATAGGCGCGGGATAGAGGCTAATCCCGAAAAGATTCAAGCTTTATTGGATATGTCGCCGCCTAAGTCAATTCGAGAAATCCAGAGGTTAAATGGAAGGATTATCGCTTTGGGGAGATTCATTTCCAAGTTGGCAGAAAGGTGTTTGCCGTTTTTTAAGGTCCTGAAGGGGGTAAAGAGTTTTGTTTGGAATGAAGAGTGTGATGTCGCTTTTGATCAAATGAAGAATTATCTCGGGCAAGCCGCCCATCTTGTGTAGCCCCGTCGAAGGAGGAGTTGTTTGTATACTTAGCCGCTTCGCATTTGGCCGTAGCCGCCGTCTTGGTGCACGAGGATAAGGGGGGTCAAAGGCCGATTTACTATGTGTCAAAGGCATTGAGCGAGGTAGAGTCAAGGTACTTTAATGCCGAGAAGCTGGCCTATGCTTTGGTGGTGGCCGCGAGGAAATTGAGAGCTTATTTTGTCGCACACACCATTGTTGTATTAAGTGACGCTCCTCTTAGGAAGATTTTGCAGCGGCCAGATGCCGCGGGAAGATTGTTGAAATGGTCTATTGAGTTAACTGAGTTTGATATCAGATACGAATCTCGCCGCGCAATCAAGGCGCAGGCTTTGGCGGATTTCATCGTGGAGACATCCTTCATTAGGTCGCGAGATGAGATCAGCGGGAGTAAAGAGAAAGAGAAAGGGGAGAGTCAGGGTGGACCTAGTTCGATGGTAGAAAAGGTGAGACCGCCTGATTGTTGGGTTTTGTATGTGGACGGCTCGTCTTCAAAAGAGAAGGGCGGCGCGGGAATCACCCTAACCTCGCCCGATGAGGAGGTCAAATATGAGAAAGCGTTAAGGTTTAAATTCAGTGTCTCAAATAATCAAGCTGAGTACAAAGCGTTGATCGCCGGAGTAGAATTGGCGCGAGATATGGGATTGACTAAGATTGTGATTCATTCAGATTCCCAGTTGATCGTTAATCAAGTGAAGGGTGATTTTGGAGTCTTGAGCGCTGTCTTGATGAAATATTGTGACTTAGCGAGAAGTTTGTTAAAAAGTTTTGAATTCTGGGAGTTGGTTCAGATTGATAGAGCTGATAACTCGCGAGCTGATGAGTTGAGTAGGTCGGCGGGAGCTGAAGTACAGAGCACTGCCGATGAGCCAATGATTGAATATATTGAGATGCCGGTGATCAACAGACCGTCTGTCGCGGAGATTGTCGATGGCGAGAAGGATTGGGTTGTGGAAATGAAGGAATTTTTGGATACGGGGGAGTTGCCGCCAGATGAGAGTAAGGCGAAGTTGATAAAGGCGACGTCACCAAGGTTCACTGTGCAAGATGGAGTGTTATACAGGAGGTCCTTCTCGAAGCCGCTGATGAGGTGTGTCGAGCCGAGCATGGTGCAAAAAGTACTATTTGAAATTCATGAGGGTATTTGTGGAGGCCATCCTGGTGCGAGAACGCTAGCTGACAAGATATTATTCCATGGATACTATTGGCCCAGCTTAAGGAAAGATGCAGAGATATATGTTAAGAAGTGCGAGAAGTGCCAGTGATTTGGCAACATTCTGCGACAACCAGCCACCGAGCAGACACCTATTGTGCCGACTTGGCCGTTCGACATGTGGGGAATGGATTTGATAGGGCCTTTCCCGAAGGCCAAGGGTGGTTGCCAGCATGTGGTTGTCGCCGTAGATTATTTCACGAAATGGACGGAGGCAAAGGCTTTAGCGACAATTAGTGAGGATCAGGTTATCAAGTTTGTGCAAGAAAACATTTGGTGTAGATATGGGGTCCCTCGAGCAATCATTTCGGATCATGGTACTCAGTTTGGAAAGAAATTCTCGGCAGAATGTGCAAGAGTTAATGTTAAACATTGGATGTCAGCGGTTTACCGACCACGGTCAACGGCGGCGGCGACGGCTAACAAGCAGTATCATTGTAACTTTGCGCAAAAACCTTGAAGGAAGGGGAGGAGCATGGCTTGAGGAGTTGCCTATAGCTTTATGGTATGTGCGAACCACTGTCAAAGGTTCAACTGGTGAAACTGCCTTTGCCCTTACATATGGATCGGAGGCTATGGCGCCTGCCGAGATGGCTCTGCCGACATATCGGGTTACTTATTATGATGAGGCGAGAAACGGACAAAGGCGGTGCAATGATTTAGATTTGATTGATGAAAAGAGGATGTATGCGAGAATGAAAATGATCAATTACAAGCAAAGGATGAAGGCTAAGCATGATAGGCGAGTTAATAAAAGGTCTTTTGATGTCGGAGATTGGGTCTTGAGAAGTGCAGGGGTAACTGGAGCCAAGCCAGGTTACACCAAGTTGAGCGAGAAGTGGGAAGGTCCATTTCAAGTGTCAAGCGTGGTGCGAGAAGGAACGTACAAGTTGCGAAAATCGGATGGCGAGGAGCTGAAGAACGCTTGGAGTGTCGACCATCTCAAGCGATTCTATCAGTGAAGCCGCAGCGACCTTTTTATTCTCTTTTTTGATTGTTGGCCGTAGATCGTAAAAGTTGTATAAATTTTCCTTGTTGTTATTTTGATTGTCGATAGGGAGGGGAAGTTATGTAAAATTTGTAGATCTGATGGCATGTAAATTTGTGTATAGCATGAAAGCAATGGTGGGAGGTACTTTCAACATGATTGTCGCGAAATTGGTTACTTGTGAAACACTAATGAATTTCCCCTTTGATTGATGATTTCATGAACCAGAACAAGAAGGTTGCTGCCATGAAAGCCTGAAGAAAGCGATAAAGATTGTTGCCGCTAAAGCTGCGACAAAATAGATAAAGATGGAGTGATAAAGCTTAAAGATGGAGTGATAAAGCTTAAAGATGGATTGATAAAGCTTAAAAACGGATTGATAAAGCTTGAAGATGGAGGCGACCTGGGGACATTGAGGCCCAGGCGCGGCGTCTGGAGATAGTGGTTCCAGACGTCTAGAAAAGTCCCAGCTTTTTTATGGGCGAGATAGAGGGGCGGTGACCTAGAAGAGCGAAATGCTAGGCACCAAACCTTGCGACCTGGAAGAGTGAAATGCCAGGCGCGGCGACCTAGAAGAGCGAAATGCTAGGCGCCTAGAAAAGTCCCAAAATTTTTATGGGCGAGATAAAAGGGGCGGTGACCTAGAAGAGCGAAATGCTAGGCACCAAACCTTGCGACCTGGAAGAGTGAAATGCCAGGCGCGGTGACCTAGAAGAGCGAAATGCTAGGCGCCTAGAAAAGTCCCAAAATTTTTATGGGCGAGATAAAAGGGGCGGTGACCTAGAAGAGCGAAATGCTAGGCACCAAACCTTGCGACCCGGAAGAGTGAAATGCCAGCGTGGCGACCTAGAAGAGCGAAATGCTAGGCGCCTAGAAAAGTCCCAAAATTTTTATGGGCGAGATAAAAGGGGCGGTGACCTAGAAGAGCGAAATGCTAGGCACCAAACCTTGCGACCTGGAAGAGTGAAATGCCAGGCGCGGCGACCTAGAAGAGCGAAATGCTAGGCGCCTAGAAAAGTCCCAAAATTTTTATGGGCGAGATAAAAGGGGCGGTGACCTAGAAGAGCGAAATGCTAGGCACCAAACCTTGCGACCTGGAAGAGTGAAATGCCAGGCGCGGCGACCTAGAAGAGCGAAATGCTAGGCGCCTAGAAAAGTCCCAAAATTTTTATGGGCGAGATAAAAGGGGCGGTGACCTAGAAGAGCGAAATGCTAGGCACCAAACCTTGCGACCTGGAAGAGTGAAATGCCAGGCGCGGCGACCTAGAAGAGCGAAATGCTAGGCGCCTAGAAAAGTTCCAGCATTTTTATGAGCGAGATAAAAGGGGCGGTGACCTAGAAGAGCGAAATGCTAGGCACCAAACCTTGTGACCTGGAAGAGTGAAATGCCAGGTCAAGCCTAACTTTACCAAAAAGGGGGAAATTGTTAGGACCTAACTTCGATCAAAATCTTAGTTAGTTGGTTTGGATAAAGGAATATATATATATAGAACAGGGTTTATATCAAAAGAGGAAATCTGTTATATTCATCTCTCAGTTTATCTGACAGCTATGAATCTGACAGTTAGGATTCTCTCTTATACACTGGTTACATTCAATCAATAACCTGAATCATTTTCACAAAGTATGTTATACAAATAATCCTAACAATAAAGTAAGGCTGCCTAAAGACAAGCCTCACTCTTTTGGAGGGAGTAGTATGTATATAGATAAAAGAAAGAGAAGGGAGTCTTCGATGAACTATCGAAGCAAAAATGGCGACATAGTAAAGTACCGAAGGAAGAAGGTTAAGCAAATTACAGTAAGCAGAGTAATGACAAGTATAGAGTTGAAGTCGCACTGCGACATTCAAATAGCCGGGATAGGTATCAAAGAAGAATTTATGAAAGCAAAGGTTAAGGCAAGATGCCAATCGCGGCATCTAAATTATTGTAGAGCAATGACAGTGAATCAAGGAGATAAAGTCGCATTGCGACATTCGAATAATCAAAATGGGCATTGAGGAGAATACACAATAATCAAAGGTATAACAAAGTTGATAATAGCGACGTTGAAGTTGTTACGAAGCAAAAGGTTAAGAGAGCCACATACAGGTACGCAAAAATAAAGTATTAAGTCGCAAACCGCGACACCAAATTAAAAGAGAGCTTAAATGTTTAATCCGCAAACAGCGACCTTACAACCATATAAAAATATTCAAGTCGCAAACCGCGACAACAAACCACAAGATCAGTTTCAAATGTCTAAGTCGCAAACCGCGACACCAATCCAAAAGTAAGATGAAAATGTCTAAGTCGCAAACCGCGACATCCCCAAAAAGTATACCATTGTTTAAAAAGCAAGAAAGTAAATTGTCTAAGGGCAAACCACAAAATATTGTTTGTAAAAGAAGAACCACAGTTAAATCAGGAAGCAGAGGGTTGGTTTTCGCCAGCAGAGATTCGGGCAGCACGGCGGGCTTCGCGAGCAGCGTTTTTAGCAGCTAGGAGAGCTTGACCTTTTTCGCCAATTAAGTCCACCCACATTGACAGAGCATCCTTTTCGATGATAGCAGGAGGTTCCCAGACCGGCTTGCCTAGAAGCTCGTCTTCCACAGCCAAAGCCTTAAGCTCTCCGTCTTCGTAAGGAACAATGGGGTGACCGCGGCGACAAAAGTCGCTATAGATCTGCTCTGAGCCCCATTTCGCGATAAGCTCAGGAGTGATAGACGGGATGTCCTCAGAGCTTGCCGCCGCCGCCCGCATGACATGAAGTAAAGCTTTGTCGTACATGTCCATCGCGTCAGTCTCTGCTCTCTCTTTGTTGGCGGCAATCTCCGCGATCAGGTCATCATTCTTGGTTGCCATGGCCAAGTTGTCGGCTTCTAGGGCCCGAACCTTCTCCTCTAGCGCCAACTTCTCTGCGGAAACCTCCTTAGCTTTATTCTCAGCCTGCAAGGCCTTGTTTTCGCTTGCCTTCAGCACCTCAGTCGTCTTCAGTTGCTCGCCTTGCAGTGATGCCAGCTCCTTTTCCATCTCGCTACATCTACCCTTATACTTTTCTTTCTCAGCCGCCGCGCGCTTGCGAGCCTTATCAGCTTTCTCGGCCTCACGCATCGCCAGTTTGTATTTGTCCCTGAACCCGCGCAAAGTACTCGCTATCTGTGAAGGTTCGGGAAAAAGTTTAATAGTTGAAGGATGTTGATGAATTAAAAGTAAATTACTAAGTGTAAAGTGTTAAGCGGCAAGCACTTACGCTACAAATCTGAAGGCCGGCAAAGTTCAAAGATAAGTCGATGTCTTGTTCAACCACTTCTCTTATGGCCGCCCTGTCGCAGATCCGCTCGAGCATGCCGGCACCGACGAGACTGTTGTGAGGATCACGGGAATGAAGGTTAAAACCTTCCAGTTGGGGAACTGAGGCAATTTCCACACCTAGATTGTACAAGTCCTCTCTCTCCGTAGGCATCTCGAATCCTTCTCTAAGCCAGCTCACCAGCTCGGCCTCCCCTTCAGTTGATTCTTCCACTGGCTCAGTTTCCTCCTCGGTGCGCCCCCTTTTGTGAGAGCGAGAACCAGAGGGTTGGGGGGATTTGACCGGTGGGATAGGCTCTATCACAGCAACCTCGGCATCTTCAGCACCTGTTTCTATTTCCATTCTTTCTTCCTGTTGCGAAACGGCGGATGACCTTAGAGGAGTTTTTGCTCGGCTAGATTTTCGCGTTTGCCCCGCTGCCCTCTCGGCGGCAGCCGCGACCTTCTCGCGAGCAATCGCCTCGGCATCATCCCCGTCGCGAGAAATGGGGAGCTCTAACTCTGTGGCCTTGGATAATTCGGCTTGGCGGGCATTGGTAAGTCGCTTACGACGACCATCGGATCTGGCGGCGGCATTAGCTCGTCTGTCGGAGATGTCCATGAGTCGAAATCCTGAGCCGGAAAGAGATGTTAAATAAAGAGAAATAGAAAAACAAAGTAAAAAGTAATGAGAAATGAAATACGTACTTAAAACCTCATACATAGCGTTGCAACAATGACCTTTCTTTTGGCAAGGCCCGCACTCGGCGACAAGAACATTCCCAGAATGAAGGTCCCAATCAGGGTATGGGTCAAGTGGTTTTATGATCAGGCGAGATTCGTCGTCAGGGCAGCGGTAATCAGGAAGACCAACTTTTCTAAGCAAGGAAGGGCGAGATAATATATCCCGCCATGAAAATAGCGCTAGCCCTGTATCGGAGGCATCCTCTAGAACCTTAAAAAATTTTGCCCTCAGCCTGGTGTCGCCAGAAACTAAAGCATTCCGGGTTATGATCTTGGTGTATATGTCGCCAAGGTCGCAAGGATGAGTCCAGCCTATACGGGATATAATCAGTAGTGGGTTGGATTGCCAATTGTGGACTTTTCTAGGTAAGGGGGTAAGAAGTCTAGGACTCTTGTACTTGACAGAAAGTCGGTTTTCAACTACACCATGCCTCTGAGATACAGAAGTATAGCCATCAAACAAATTAACGAACAAAGGAATCGTGGGTTCTTGCTTTAAGGCCCTACAAATCACTAGGTAACTTGTAAGGACCCTGATAGCATTGGGATGAAGATCTACAATGGCTGCTTGGGCGTGGATTAAAACGGCGACAAGGAAGGGGTCTATTGGGATCCTAAGGCCGGCGTCTAATTGAGATGGAAACACAATGACCCCATCATCCCTATTTCGCATGGCGGCTAGGGACAAGTCCCCAACATATGGTTCTACATGATAAACGTCCGGATTAATCCCATACTTAACGTAGTGATGAGTTTGCAAAGGGGTATAAGAAGAGCTGCTGGAGCCTGCGACCTCAGGGTTGGAAGAACCCTGCGAGAAAGGTTGTCGCTCTAGGGTCTCGGCCGCTAAGGTATCCGAAACATCATGGTCAGAAGTTGAGTTTGAAGAAGACATGACCTGTGAATAGAAGGGAGGACCAAGTAAATTGGGGGCTACGATAGTGCTAGAAAAATCAGTTCAAGGAATGATAGATGTCACAGCGGGGAGGGGTATAATTTTGTGAAGAAAGTGTGCATGGGATCAGGTATTAAGGGGGAGAGGAAAGGGCGACATCTAAACTCATGTCGCCTGAGCACGGAGTGAGGATCCGTAAGTGAGATTTAAGCCCCTGCCCTCATCTCTCTTTTCTGAAAACCCTCTCCCCATCTATTGCGCTCTAACCAGGTTTAACAGGTTTTGGAAAAAAGACTTGACCATTTATGAGAAACTTAAAATTACAACGCGAGAATTCAAGCGAGAATTCAAGCAAGAACTCAAGCGAGAATTCATGCGGGAATTCAAAGTTAGAAAAATTACCTGGGAAGTTGCAGATTGGAAGAAAAGTCTGAAGAAGTAGTTGAAAAGGAAGCTTGAAAACTCTGTACGCCACCCGTCCTCCTCTGAAACTCCTTAGAACGCTCCAAAATATGCAGATAAGTTGGAAATGTGGGGCGCCTACGATCTAGGGGGAGTGCAGGGTGTAAGATGATGGTGAGGGGTTTTTAAACTCCGAAAATGTAGGAATGGAAAGGTTTGGGGGGATTTACGAGAGGTAATTAATGGGGGGTATGATTTTTGAAATTCCCCCCATTATTGTGAACATTTAAAAGGAGACGGCTCGTTTCCCAACGCAAGTGTACGGTCCCCCAACCGTCTGGCTCACCCCCATTACGACACGTGTCACATACATGACGAACGAGACCTGTTCCTCGCCAATATGAAGAATAAACTGCGAGAATCATGCGACATCAAATAAAGTTCTCGCCTGGACCATAAATAGTCCGAGGCTTGAACTTGGGGGCTTCTGATACGATCCTATAAAATATATTGGGCCCTAATAATAAGAAACCAGGCCCAATAGCTAATTAAGGGCCAGGCCCACTGGGCTTGGGCCGCCCAAGGAAATTTTCCCCTGGGAGCGACATAAAAGGAATAGGCTCCTTGGAGCTATTAAAAAGGCCCCGGCGAGAAGGGACGTGGGGGTACAGATTTTTGGGGCAATAGGGCCATGCGAAAGGCATGGCCGAGCCCATGCGCGCCTGATGAATGAGGGGCTAAGGGGAGTACGCTGCTCGCAGGCTACCTAGGTTAGGGCGACATAACAGTTGATGTCGCCTTGGATCAGGTTGTCGCCAGCGCGACATGGAACTCATGGCGCTACCAGGATGTTACGTTGATTGTCGCCTACCCCCTCCCTTAACCCTAAATATTTGTGATGGATGATTGATGTGACAAGGTGAATAGTGAAATCCCACTAAGTTGAAGTTGGTTGGGAAACCTCCTTTGGATGATTGACAAGTGTCCCCCCATGTGCAAGGCACATGGGGGGCTTAGGAGTATAAAAGAGTGAATAGTGTTCAT
Organism: Adenophora triphylla var. japonica; assembly: GCA_022495995.1. Lineage (NCBI taxonomy): Eukaryota > Viridiplantae > Streptophyta > Magnoliopsida > Asterales > Campanulaceae > Adenophora > Adenophora triphylla. The sequence continues at coordinate 79,215 of JAFEMH010004618.1, forward strand.
TGCATGGTAAGTATCTCTCTCTCTCTACATTCTCTCTCAAAACCTCCATTGTTATACCTTCTTCCTTGTCCATCTAACCTCATTCTCACGCCGGAGGGGGTACGCCAGAGACACCCCCGACCTAGTTTACGTGTGTTTCTTGTGTGTAGGCGAGCCACCAAGGAGGAAGCTGCCGAAGTATCCATTACCATTTCAGTCCCTGTGCAACCAAGTTTTCCCATGGTAGCATCAGTATATATTAGATTATTGTTAAGAATATTTGTTGTTTATCTCTACTTAGAATATTCATACTCTACTTAGAAATATTGATTTTGATAAACTACTTTGAGAATCAATATTATAACTCATTTAAAGTATAATACTTCTAACACTATGTACTTGTAAGCTTGATATCTCCTTTTATTGTTTAAGTCATGCTCTGATAATTATAATGAGTGTATTTCTAAAGTACAACGGTTTAAACTGTTAAAAAAAAAAATACATGAATGGTTAATAACAGAGTTTGAAAAAAAGTATGATTATTCAAAATGTCGATGTACCAACACTTCATAATAACATGGGATACATTTTATCGAGATGAGATAACATGTATAGTCACATCTTATAGTAAGATGTGGGACTGTACATACCCAGATCATGTATCCCAGATATATCATATGACCAAAATGGGATAAGAAGCAAACAAGTCAAAAACACGGCTGAAGCAAACAATTCCATTGGTTTAACTATCTTGTCAGAATTCATTGTCAGTGGTGATAACAACTTACTCATTAGAAAGTTGGTGGAGCAACAAAGAAGTGCTATCAGTTTCCCATTCATAACCACCAAACTCTGGACGGGGACATACCTGCATAAGGAACACGACTACACGAGGCATTGTCAAAACCATTTTCTACAAAAATTATAGGAGTATATAAGTGAAACAACTTTTGTTTGCCTACATTTTCTCAAGAAAATGCGTTTGACAAGTATATGTGTTTAGCAAAGGTGGAGTTTCAGTTCAAGTCCGCCTTCCATTAAAAAAAAACAAAATGACTCATTTGAAGTTGCTAGCCATTATTTTGAATGTACAAACATACCTCTACTTCTCCAAAGATCGGCACCTTCAACAACAGACTTGTACTCTACCATGCAGTTCTGTAACTTAATTCAAATGTCTCAAGGAAAAAATAGAAAATTAGTAACCCCTCCGTCCCTAAATGAATGTCGAAAAAAGTTTCAAATTTTCTCTTGATCAAGAGCAAATTTGAAACGTTTCTCGAAATTCATTTAGGGACGGAGGGAGTAACCATTTTCTTAATTTGCATGTTTGGTCAAATGTTACTAGTCTATTGAGACTCAAGGAGCAAACTTTTAGCCCTTGTTTGAGCCAATTTAAATACTAGATATAGCTCTACACTAATATTGACTCTCTTCGGACAAACTCTACCTTTGGCATTGTGACGACTGAACAATGTTTTGAACTTCCATTGTAATGCTCCAATGTGTTTAATATTGAACTGGCTCGTAGCGACTCTGTGGTAACCTTGATCTGCAGAAACATGAGACTGTTAATGAACTTGAATAATAGAAGCAGTACCAAGTAGAAGGCCATCTAGCCCAAATTTCTACTACTTTAGCCTAACTTCAGAAAGTATACTTACCCCATCAGACATTAAGGAAATGGGGGAGAGAAAGAGAAAGGGGATCTCCAACTCTCCAAGCAGGTTAAATACTTATACTGCTACCTCCGCTTTATGTAAGTAGTCCACATTTGAAAGTGTAGGATATACATGTTCCACGCACATGCCTCACACACGTTGCCCCTTTTCTCGCGGACATGTTTCTGACCCGTGAATATATCTCTCCCGCTGACGCATTTCCGTCCCGCGGATCGACTCCCGCAGATGCATCTCCGTCCTGCAGATCGTCTCCCACAGACGGCAGATCGTCTCCCGCAGACGCATCTCCGTCCCGCGGATCGACTCCCGCAGATGCATCTCCGTCCTGCAGATTGTCTCCCGCAGATCATCTCCGATCGTCTCCCGCAGACGCATCTCCGTCCCGCAGATCGACTCCTGCAGATGCATCTCCGTCCTACGGATCGTCTCCCGCAACGGCAGATCGTCTCCCGTCCCGCAGACGCATCTCCGTCCCGCGGATCGACTCCCGCAGATGCATCTCCGTCCTGCGGATCGTCTCCCGCAGAAGCATCTCCGTCCCGCGGATCGATTCCCGCAGACGCATCCCCGTCCCGCGGATACGTCTTTCTCTCCCGCAATATGCGGGCTGTTATCCTCCAAGTACTTTCCACAATTGGACAAGGTCGGGGGAAGTCTTTTCCACTTATCGGGATCGCCAAGGAGCAGTGGATTGAAGGCTAGAATAGGAAGTTCGCCACGTGGTCCAATAATTGGGTTACACGTGGCCTAGTTGGGTTTATAAGGGAGAATTGCGGAACTGATCCGCCATTACGGACCATATGCCATGCACATGGGCTTGCTTGCCTATAAATACCTCACTTTGGTATTCATTTGCATTGAGTAAGAGAGGCCATCCTCTATAATATTTCTCTCTAGAGACAGACCAACAAGTTCCGCAATACTTGTCTCTCCCAAAAAACCCTCCTAGTTCCTATTCTCGTTCCTCCTTTTCATTATTCTTCGGTGATTCGTGTAACGCCTCCTTACCCACAAAACTCTCATTCAATACCCTAAAACCCTAACACAACCCCGTAGGACTATCATCCTACATTTGATGACCACAGTGGGAGGTATTCACGACAACCATCTAAGAACTCAAATTCAAACACATTGCTAGAAATTCTGGCTACCATAGTCACCAACTTCCAACAGTGTTTTCTGCTGCGACACACACATCGCCTATTCTTCCTCAACTCCGGCGACTTCAGCCTCTCCATCCAGTCCTAGCTCCAACAATGGGAGCAGCACAAAAAACCAGATCCGGACTACTCTAAGAAAGACGAGAACAACCGTGCAAGCAACGCCCACAAACTCCATCTCAGGCGACAATAACCATCACCGTCGCAAGATTCCGGCCAGATCTAGAGTTTCCGGTGGCCGGCGTCACTCCGGCGAGAACCCAAAACACCACTGTCGAATGCGCCTCGGCCTGACGAAGCAAATGACGTAAAAATCGTCTCCATCGGAGCTCGAACGTGCCGCCAACCACCTTCGTCAAATCGAGCGGCCCTCTCACCTTCGTCTTCTCCGGCGAAACGAATCAACCCACCACCCTAACGCACCACGCCTCCCAGATGAGGCTAATGGAGAAGAAATCGCGGCCAACGGAGTCCAGGTGCACAACCACATCCCTCCGCCAGTTCACACCAGATCTGGCTACTTCCTGCCGCATTTCGTCACAACCACGCGATGATGTGTTGAATCTTACTCTCGGGCACGCGTCACACACGAGGAGAAAAATATCTAGGCCCCCTAGATTTTGGTCAGAATCCGTAAAAGTTCCGTTAAAATCCTGTTGTTTGTGCTTCCGTTAAATATCTAACGACCTCCGTCAACTGCCGTTAATCTCTCACCAGAATCCGTTAGTCTGTTAACTCCATTTTCAAGTGTGTTCTTTCCATTTATACCCTTCGTTTTTTGCCAATTTACATTGCATAATCATGTTTTGGGATATCTATTGCATGCTTAATTTGTTAGAAAAATGCTATTTAACTCGGTTATTTCTTTAAAGCAATCGCATGCCTAGACTTTAAAAGCACGACTATATGCCTTTACCACGTTTCACAACTTTAGAAGTGCATTACTGTACATGCTCAGTTGCTTATATAAAAAAAAATATTAATATATATACACTCTAGTGTGTTATACATACCATATATTTTATCCCTTGAAAAAAAAGTGCATTATGTCGAATTATGTCCGAGAATAAACGAATTAAGACTATCTTACTATTACAATAGAAATACATATATTTATTAGGAGTATATACTTAAATTGCAAATAACTACTCCTATATTTCATAAATACCTTATTAGCACATTTGCTATGACAAAAGGCTATGCAACTCGCTCATTACATGCCTACTTGTGCCACCGGTAATGATTAAGAGTGAGGCACATATTGTTTCAATTTGATCAAGTATACAAATGAAAATATGCTCTCAAAATATAAATATATATAGTAATAATATATATTTACTCTATCTTAAAATCAAAAGTGATTTTTTATCACAAATTGGATGGTCATGCCTATCTATACAACTTATATGCTTATATATGACATATTAACTTGCTTCTTGCATTTTCTTTCATATGGCATGAAACCATTTGTCGTTAAGATATACACATCATATCATTAACGTGCTCCGTACAAAAACTACAATTGCACCTTGATTTATTTACCTGATTTTAGAAGTCATTAAATTAGCAAATCGTGTGCCACTATTATATGCACAGTAATACTCCCCATCCTCGAGACGAGCATCGAGAATGTGGAGTGGGGGGCAATAGGAATAAGTGCTTAATATTCTTTGCTAATATGACATTTTTCAAATTCTTCCTCATCATTTTCCGCAGGTAAAATATCACTTGAGTTTGCGGTATGTTCGCTGACTTCAGTAACATGCTCAGCTCCCGCACGGTCGTCGCGATAATCTATATCCGCAATCGATGCACTCTTTATGGACAACATAAGTCCATCACTTAGAGTTTGCGGTATGTTCGCTGACTTCAGTAACATGCTCAGCTCCCACAAGATTGTCGCGATCTTGCATATTCGCAATCTCTGCGTTACTTTTGGACAGCTTAAGTCCTTCATTAAAGCCTGTAGTATGATCACCATCTCTGGTATCATGCTCAGCACCCACAAGATTGTCGCGATCTTGCATATCCGCAATCTCTGCGCTAGTTTTGGACATCATAAGTCCTTCATTAAAGCTTGTGATACGATCACCAGCTCTGGTATCATGCTCAGCACCCACAAGATTGTCGCGATCTTGCATATCCACAATCTCTGCGCTAGTTTTGGACATCATAAGTCCTTTATTAAAGCCTGTGGTACAATCACCAGCTCTGGTATCATGCTCAGCACCCACAAGATTGTCGCGATCTTGCATATCCGTAATCTCTACGCTAGTTTTGGACATCATAAGTCCTTCATTAAAGCCTGTGATACGATCACCAGCTCTGGTATCATGCTCAGCACCCACAAGATTGTCGCGATCTTGCATATCCGCAATCTCTGCGCTAGTTTTGGACATCATAAGTCCTTCATTAAAGCCTGCGGTACGATCACCAGCTCTGGTATCATACTTAACATCTGCAAGATTGTCGCGATCATGCATATCCGCAATCTCTGCACTTTTCTTGAACAACAAAAGTTCACTTAAGCTCGCGGCATGTCCATCGTCTTCGGTGACATACTCAACTCCCGCACTATTGTCGCGATCGTCCATATCTGCAACTGTTGCCCTTTTTGGAGATACCTCAACTCCTTTACTCAAACCCGCAAAATGCTTGATGACTTCAGTAACATGCTCAGCTCTCGCACAGTTCCCGCGATCATCCATATCCGCAATCGTTGCACTCTTTATGGATAAAATCAATCCACCACCTGAGTTTGCGGTAGCATACCCAACTTTCGCAAAAATGCTTTGATCGGCTCGATCTGCATTCAACCCATTATTTGTAGACAAAACTAATAATGGGACTTGGATAACATGTCTAGTTCCTTCCCGCGATCTCGCGGCATATCCTTCGCATTGAGTAGCATGTTCAGTTCCTTTTCGCAATATGAACTTGAGGCATGGTCTCTATCCCAATCCTTTTCTAAATTTCCCGCAGAGGAACTATCTTATTACCCGCAATAGGGTTATCTTATATCCCGTAGAAGAAACTATCTTATGCAAAAATACTATTTCCCGCGAAGGGACTACTTTCCTTAGAGGTAACATTTCCCGCTAAATCTTATTGATGTGCGAAACATTTTTCAACTCATTATCATTTGCGGACCAATTTATGCGGATAATATCCTCCATGACACACTCGTTCTGCACCGCAAAATGCACATCATATGCTGAACCGCCTACTTATACTCCCGCAATATCAAGGGGAAGCCGTTCCACAATTTTTATAATAATGATGGCTTTATCTACTCATTCTGCATTCTCATCCCACACCTCCACCCTACTTATACTCCCGCAAAATCGATAGGAAGCATCTAAACTTCAATAATAGTGGGAGACTATTATGAGATGATTTTATTTACTCATTTGTATATCCATCATTTACCTCTACCTTGCGTTTACTTCTCACAAAATCGATAATAAACAAATTCGCAATTTCAGATCTAATAGGGTACCAATACGGGAGAACTTCATTTGCTCATCCCACATGTTTACCCCGCATTTATATTATGACCAACAAGGCCCATACTCACGGGTTCTTTCCACAAATACATGCTCTATGCCCCAACTATAATTTAGTGTCGGGACCTTTCAATCCCCACTAGCTTTCAATTCAACCTTTTTTGCTCCCAATAAAGTCTACATTTGGGTCTAAAGGGTCGAAGTCTCAATTTTATCAAAATCTTGAGACTATGTTCTATCTTCCGCAATGTTGCTCCCGCAGAAATTTATAATTTCTGAAACATTGCCTCCCACTAAAATTAATGGGTTCCGCACTATTGCTTCCTGCAAAAAAATTAATAGGTTTCGCACCGTTGCTCCCCTCGAAATTAATGGGAAACAACTCAACAATTTCATTAGCCTTTATGATTCGGGCTCTATGTCACACTTTATCTAAGTATCAAGACTTCTTAGTCCACACTAACATATATTACTTGGACTCTATACCTTGGCTTTATCTTAATCCCGCGGCTGTTTAGTTTACACTAACCTTCGTGACTTGGTCTCCACGCCCCAACTCTAATTTAGTATCGCGACATCATGGTCCACACTAGCTATATTTCTTGAGCTTGGTGACAACAACAAAATCCGCGCTAATTATATTTATTGGACTACATGCTTCAACCCAAAGTTTATGCATGATGACAATTCGTGCCAACTTTAACATGCACAAGACTTTTTGAACAAATTTCATGTAGCAATAATCGATCCTTCATATAATATCTCCAAATGAATTTATTTGACTAGTTCGTGGGGAGAAATTATAATCCCTCCGTAACATTGAACAGATCAACCAAACTGCCTCTTACACCTAGTCTATCGCACGAGGAATTACATCCCGTACTATTATTAAATGCAGAGTTATACCCCATACATATTAACACATCGGCTTACCTTATCCCGCACTTGTTCGAACTTATCATATAAGCATGCATTACTAACTCTTGCGAAAATTTACTCTGCACTACTACTACTTCTTACTACGGAGTTTCATCCCGCAACATTCCATACCCCTCAACTTGTGTCCATACTTGTCATATCGTCCAACACTATTACTTTCTCACTAGATTCTCATCCCGCATTACTGCTTTACGCAAAGCCCTATCATGTTTAGATTCATTATACAAGTAATTTGAATCATATATGTAGCATAGATTTCATATTAAATCTTGTGATCACAAAATTCACACTTTCACCTTCATGTTACGTGCCCGTGAAACTTTCCAATGAAGTCTCCTATGCAGGGGGACTAATATGAGATATATGGTTCTCGCATGCACTCTACGTGCATCTCATAAATGTTTTAGTTAGAACTATATCAATTCAAAGAGGGACAATATATCTTCCCCACCCTTAGCATCCTACCCATGTAAACATGACATACGAAGCCTTACTCAATTTACTAAATGCAAACACGTTCATTTGCTCTGGAATCTTTCTCTCGAAAAATTCATGTGCAGGGGGACTAATGTAAGAGGATATTATCCACCCACTTGGTGTGTGCCTCACACTTTATAACATATTATGACAAATTTTATTATTCAGTCATGTCATTTATATTTGACCTATTATATGAGACATATATCAATCAAACATGCCTAAGATCGATATATTATGCGGATGTTCTTAACTCATTTGCCACATCACTATTCTCGTCTAGCACCTCCGCATATGCATGTTCCACAAAAAGCATATCCTACGTATGTACTATGCGCACTTCTTCCCACGCTTAATTCACTCGCGTTAATACTTTTCTATGAAGAATTATAGATTGAATTGTCCAAAGCAAAGACTTATCCCGCATGTGTCTTTCCACACACATTTCTCCCATTACCGTGCTTCTTCCTTTTCAGTTATACACTCCCGCAAGCTATATTAATGCGTGACTCGATGAAATCACCCATTCAAAACCTTTCAAATTTTCAATCTTAGAAGTCTATCATAAGCCACATAAAGTTTGACCTCCTCGACTATAACTTCCATCAACGCACTAGCCGTCTTACTGTGAATATCTGCAAACTAACCCAGGACTTGGCGTCATCAAGAACATATCTCCATTAAAAAAAAAAGTCATCCTAAGCTACACAATTAATTTATTTGTAGCTTGGAATACGTGCAACCACGGGTTAAAGGCACTAATACTTTGTTGTCTTGTCACTTCACACATTCCACATGTGGAAGCAAGGTATATTAAATTGTCGCTTGCGCACGAAACTCTCAAAGAGAAATTTCCCGCGCAGGGGGACTAATGTAGGATATACATGTTCCACGCACATGCCTCACACACGTTGCCCCTTTTCCCGCGGACATGTTTCTGTCCCGCGAATATATCTCTCCCACAGACGCATTTCCGTCCCGCGGATCGACTCCCGCAGACGCATCTCCGTCCTGCAGATCGTCTCCCGCAGACGCATCTCCGTCCCGCGGATCGACTCCCGCAGATGCATCTCCGTCCTGCAGATCGTCTCCCATCCCACAGACGGCAGATCGTCTCTCGCAGACGCATCTCCGTCCCGCGGATCGACTCCCGCAGATGCATCTCCGTCCTGCAGATCGTCTCCCGCAGACGCATCTCCGTCCCGCGGCTCGACTCCCGCAGATGCATCTCCGTCCTGCGGATCGTCTCCCGCAGACGGCAGATCGTCTCCGGCAGATCATCTCCCGCAGACGCATCTCCGTCCCGCAGATCGACTCGCACAGATGCATCTCCGTCCTGCGGATCGTCTCCCGCAGACGGCAGATCGTCTCCCGCAGACGCATCTCCATCCCGCGGATCGATTCTCGCAGGCGCATCCCCGTCCCGCGGATACGTCTTTCTCCCCCGCAATATGCGGGCTGTTATCCTCCAAGTACTTCCCGCGATTGGACAAGGTCGGGGAAAGTCTTTTCCACTTATCGGGATCGCCGAGGAGCAGTAGATTGGAGGCTAGAATAGGAAGTTCGCCACGTAGTCCAATAATTGGGTTACACGTGGCCTAGTTGGGTTTATAAGGAAGAATTGCGAAACTGATCCGCCATTACGGACCATGTGCCATGCACATGGGCTTGCTTGCCTATAAATACCTCACTTTGGTATTCATTTGCAGAGTAAGAGAGGTCATCCTCTATAATATTTCTCTCTCTACGAGACAGACCAACAAGTTCCGCAATACTTGTCTCTCCCAAAAAACCCTCCTAGTTCCTATTCTCGTTCCTCCTTTTCATTATTCTTCGGTGATTCGTGTAACGCCTCCTTACCCACAAAACTCTCATTCAATACCCTAAAACCCTAACACAACCCCGTAGGACTATCATCCTACAGAAAGATTGACTTATTAATTTTGAAATTGTATTTCTTATTATTTGTGCTAAAAAAAATCTACAATATGCTTTAAGACTATCATTTCGAACATGAAAAGAATTTTTTGACAACAATAACATCAAAGTTTAGTTTCAAAATGATTTAGGGCGGGCTAAAATGAACAGGCATATGGATTCATCAAAGAAGATGAAAGATTTTTTTTGACAAACAATAAATAAATTAAAGTTTAATTTTTGAAAATGGACTATCAATAGAGAACATCCAAAAAATAAATAGTGGAGTATTAACGTGAAACGGAGGGAATACAAAAAGAAGAAGAAATTTGGCTTAGCCTACGTTAAATCCTAAATATTAAACTCAACTTCAAACTCAAGCATGAAGATTATCCAACACCTCTCGCTTTCGCTTCGATAACCATTGTAGTTCCAAATACATCAGCTTCAATGGGAATGTTCAAACCTTCTTTGTGCACATTCTGCATTTCCATCTGTATTCTGAAGAGAAAAAAGGGGTCATGGAAAGAACCACCTCTACCTCAATACACGTGTTTCTTAGCATAGTGAAATTTCTTGCACCAGTCAAAAAACGTCTCTTGTCACCTGAAAAAATGGGCAAATGCAGTAACAGGGATTCAACAAATGCATTGTTAAAAGAGACTTCCCAAGAAGAGTCTCAAAACCATGTAAAATTTAAGGTACTTCTTGGATATGAACCAAGGAACTCTCTACATTGTCATTTGTCAACTAGAGGAAATGTTTGCGGAAATCTTTTGAGCAATTTTTTTGAAAGCACGCCCATTAGGACAAGGGAATTACCCAACTCCAGCGCCTCATGTGGCTTTCCTACTAAATGAATCCCCTCTAGCAACGACATGTAAGTTCTCTCATTTGGTAGGCACCCCACTTCCACCATTACTTCCAGCACTTGAATTGCTTCATCAACTCTACAAGCACTCCTCAGTCCAAGAATTACATTGTTGTAGGTGAAAACCGTAGGTGTAAAACCACTAATTACCATGTCCCCTAACAACACCATAGCTTCATCCACCATTTTTGCTTTGGACAAGCATGATATGAGGGAATTATAAGTGACCGGACAAGGGTCAATTCCTTTGTCTAGCATATCCAACACCATTGTCAAAGCTCCAGCTATATCTCCCTTCTTCCATAAAGCACTAATCATAACACTGTACGTACCAACATCCAATGAATGACCCTTTTCCCTAATTTTTTTTAGCATTACCATTGCCGTATCAACACTTCCACTCTTACTCATATCATACAAGATCTTATTGTAGTTTGAGACAGTACGAAAGGTGCCACTCGAGATCATATAATCTATGAACATTGCTGCCATATCTAACTTTCCCACTTTGCAGTACATGGAAATTAATTGTGAGACTATGTAAATGTTTGGACGTAACCCCTTTTCCATCATTACCTGAAACAAGCTTGTCGCCTCGTGAATCTTCCCATCACGACAAAGTGAGCCTATCAAGATGCCATAAGTAACATCATTAGGCTCATACTTTCTTGATAGTATTTCATTGAATAGCTTTTCCGCCTCATTCCATTTCCCATACTTAACTAGTCCCCTTAACAAGATATTATAGGAGTACAAATGAGGTTGGTAACCCTTAGATGGTAGGTTGTTAAATAGGTCCAAAGCTTCATCCATCAGACCTTCCATGCACATTCCTTTAAGGATTCTATTGTAAGATCCTAAACCAGGACGAACCCCTCTCAACAACATCACATCCACAAGCTTCATTGCTCCACTGGAACTACCTCGGAGGGCACTTGCCTCTATCAAAATCTTGAATGTAGACATGTTAGGCTTACATTTATCTTTGAAAAAAAGATCCAACATCTTTAAAGCTAACTCTAGCTTTCCCTTCCTACACAGACTCCCAATAATCGTATTATACACATCCTCATTGGGTATACACCCTCGATCCCTCATCCGATTCAACAACCGAATCGCAGAGTCCGTTTGATTTAGCGTGCAATACCCTTTAATGACATCAAGATAAGCAGAAACATCCGCTTCACCACACAAATCCAAAATCTGTAAAACCTTAGTAGCTTCTCCAATTCTAAACTTACGGGAATCAGAATAAAGAAACCCTTTAATTAACTTCTTACAGATAGATGCATCTGGATGAAATTGAAAACTCCTATACACCAAATCCTCAAGTAAACGGAGAGATTCATCGTACTTCTGGGCATAATAAGACTCATTGAAGCGTTTCAATAAATGAGTTTGTTTGTTCTTCGAAAAAGATTGCGAATTTGTGTGATCATTGACAGATAGAGTAGAAATTAGAGCACTGAGAGGGTTTCTAATCCTATGGGGTTTTGTGCAGCTGGAAATGAAATTGCGAGAAGAATGGGAAGAGGGTTTTTGTTGGGTACCAAAGGGGAGGGAGTGAGGGAAGAAATCAGCAGAAATTAGAGCCATGATTTTCAAGATAGGCTAACAAAAGGAAGAGAATTTAGCGTACCCGAAAGGAAGAAGACATGGAAGAGGCAAGCCGTGTTTCTGGAGCGCCATAAACCCTCCCGAGAGTTTTGATGAAAACTGGAAAAACTAATTTATTGCCTGAGTCGAGACTGATTATATACCCTTTTTCCTTCCTGTTCTTCTAAAAGTTACAATTTTATTTGATTGTACAGATTAAAAGAAACATCTACTATATTATAATATATTATAAATGAACCCCTTTTGAACAGTGAAATGAACAATTTTACGGGGGAAAATTTCAATTTTGCCCTCATACATTTATCTCTTTTCCATTTTGTCCTTAAAATTATTTTTTTTTAATTTAAAAAAATAAATAAATAAAATTACGCTACCAACACGATACGTGTAAGTATTAATTGTGTGAGAGCATCTCCAATATCATATCATGCGCTTTCACCATTTTAGTGCAAGAACAGCACTCCAACAATTGTTTGTGATAGCCATTATTTTTTCTCATTTGTTAAGAGTTTATGTTTGTTTTTTATTTTTTTTATCTTATAATCAAGACGATTTTTGCATTTCTTATAATAATAAAGTGAATGTCAATATTTTACTGCACAAAGATGGCTTGCTAATTTTGAAATTTATGGTGAACGTTTTCTCGTCAACCCAGATTCTATATATCAAGTGTGTAAAAGGGAGAGGAAAAGAGAGAATAAACTGATGTGTTATCATTGAGGGATATTGAGTGTATATATACAAATATATGACATCTAAATATGGCAAACTGAATAGTATAATGTACGTAGAATATTTGACAATGATATATTTGATCTTGAGAATATATGATGGTGATTCTCTTGATTTTTACAGCTAACACTCCCCCTCAAGTTAGAGCATGTAAATTTCGAATGCCCAACTTGCCGACTAAACCATGAAAATGTGCATTACTCAGACCTTTGGTAAATATATCTGCAACTTGAGGGAACGAAGCATGGGACGATTGTCCCAAAATGGAAATGTTCTCGAATGAAGTAACAATCAAACTCCACGTGTTTTGTCCTTTTGTGGAAAACTGAATTCTTGATGATGTGCAACGCAGCCTTGTTGTCACAAAACAAATACATTGGCCGTGAATGATTCACTGTAAGATCACATAGAAGTGCTTGCAACCAAATGAGTTCCGTGGTAGTGGAAGGCATTGATCTATACTCATATTCGGCGAAAGAACGAGAAAATGTCATTTGCTTCTTTGATTTCCAGGAGATGGGAGATTTGCCTAACTGAATAAAGAAACATGTGAGGGACCGTCAAGACATGGGGCAACCTCCCCAACCAGCATCACAATAAGCATACACTTGCAAATCATTTTCAGAAGGGAAGAAAATTCATTGACCTGGAGTATTTTTGATATACCGCAAAAGGCGCATTGCAGCATCAAGATGTGGCTGATGAGGGTGCTGCAAAAATTGGCTCAGAATTTGTACTGTGTAACATCCAGCTCATTTGCATATCATTTCATGCATTGAATTATTTTTATGATTTAATTGTGTTACATTTTAATACTTTAGTGACTTATTTGACCTATTAAAATATGTTAATAAATTCATTTGAGTTAGTTAATGACTAAATGAAATAAATAGGATTTAATTAGTTGATTTAATATATATTGGAATTTAATTAAATTAACTTACAAATTCATTAAGGAGGTAAAGTGTCAAAGTTGAAACTTCAAGAATATAGTTACAAAAGCTTAATCTTGGAGGAGCTTATGTGAAACTTGGACTAATATAAGTTCAAGGATACTTCTAGGCGAAGTCTTTCTCACCATCATCATCAGACACCTTGAATACAACCATATGTCCCTAGCTTTGCAATAGTAGGGTTTTCACTGTTCCTCCTTCATTATTCTTCCGTTCCATAATTCGACTGCACCATCGCACTACGGGAGCTGAATAGATCATTTCTACCTGATTAGATTTGAATTTCTTCCGTTTAATTTCGATAATATGTAAGTTAATATCCCCTTTTTAATTATAGTAATATTCATACATGATGCTGCAAGAATCGTGCCGTAATCAATCTCCGTACAGCTGCGAGATCAATCAATCTCCTGGCTTCTGACCTGAAAACAGAATCCACGACTAGCCGGAATGGTCTCCGGCGAAGACCCTCGGGCGTGAGAGTAAGTACGGTGTATAGAGAGCTAATAAGTTATATGGAACAATGTATTCTCAAATAACAAAAAAGCAATTACCTTGGAACGGTTGACATTGTCTTGTATTTATAGTTGTCGATGAGAGATATAATTGTAGTAGGATTGTATGAAATCCCTATAATCTCGGATCAGATATGCATAAGAGATCTTGTCCATGAATAACTCTTGATTTGTAGGGGGTCTGTTATGGAAAGAGTTGTATTCACGCCTGGACTTTGTAGATCGCCACGTATTATGATAGGTCGAGGTCGCCTATTGGGTCTAGGTCGACCTGACTGATGGATGGGATTGGGTCATGCCCGTATTGAGATATGGATCGTATGTCGGACTGTAGCTAGGTCGGGACCTCGTAGGTCGGACAATGAGCTAGGTCGACTGATCAGACTGATGGGCCATGTGTCTGGTAATAATTGGGCCTAGCCCACTGAGAATGTGGTGGCAATAACATGTAAATAATTGGGCTTGCTCGTTGGGCATAGCCCATCACTTTTATTCCGTTCAGTGGCTCCCAACTTTCTGAGTTGATATTTGTCGACCAGGAAGTTAAGAAATTGTAGATGTAATTTGATGGAGGTCGTAGGTAGATGCTCGAAAGTTTGTTTGGTCGACCAATGGTGATGTGGCTCAATCCTGATTGTTTACAGCGAACGGTTAGATCTGGAAGAGCGTCGTTCTTCCGTAATCATTACCTATTTTGACGCTTTGACAACCGCCTTGTGAACTGTTTTTGACATTAATTGTGAATTAACCGTTGGAAATCAAAAACATTTGCCCTTCAGGAACGGATTAGTGCTAGGTATAAAAGTTGAAACCTTTTCCTTTTCGAACCTTACAAATTCCTAATTTTCAGGCGTATTCTTAGAAAGAGAAGGCAGAGCAAGGATTTCTGATTACCGGTGCTTATCAAGTGTTCGTCTTCCTCCCATTAACCTCCGCTCTTCGAACTTTGTTAAGGTACCCCTCAATTCCTCTGTTAATTAGCTTGAATTTCTAGCTCTTTTTTTTTATTTTCGCCATGGCTAGGACCTTTAGCTACGAGTCAGGAGCCTTGTATGGTTATTGCGTCCCCAATCGTAGAGTGTATAAATGTTTAGGAAGAGTATGGAAAGAGATGTCCATGGAGGAATGTGCCGTTATTTTAACCAGGTGGGGTTTGAAATTCGACGAACTGTGCTTGCCTGTAGGAGATGACCTAGGTGACTTAGGAGTAGACGATCAAAGGGTAGTTAATTTTCATCTTTTCCACGAGCTGCTAGATCACATAGCTTTGTTCTATATTAGGGGTCCCAATAAACCCTCAATCTTCATAAATAACCAAGGGTTTCTAGGGGAATCTAGGTCGCCCCTAGGTAGGTCGTCTGTTTCAATTATTAGGATTGATTCCCCTGTTTCTTCTTCTTCAGATATGTCGACCCAGGACTCAGCGGGCTCTCCCTCTGGCAACATTGAGGATGCTTTCGGCTCGACTGATGTATCAGGTCGTAATGAAAGAGGATATGTGGCCCCCAAGCCACTTAAAGGGAAGAAGGGGCCAAATTCAAGGCTTGAACTTTTATACTCCTTCTTTGAGATCAACAGGGAGGAGTTCCACCTTTCCCATTATTCTGACAAGGAAAGGAAAGCTCGAGAATGGAGTCATTGGGCCTGGTATCCCTGTAAGGTCGCCTTCTTCTATGGCCAATTTGAGGCCGGGCTGAGACTTCCTTTGGAGCCATTCATTTGCGAGTTTTTAGAGTGCATGAATGATGTTCCGATGCAGATAGGAGCTAACACAGTGAGGGTATTAGTGTGTTTTTCCATGGTTTACAGGTTTCTTGGGTATGAACCCTGTATGCATGTCTTCAGAAATTTTTTTAAGGTTGCCTTTGATAAGAGGACTCTAGGTTTTAGTACCCCAACTCGAACCAATGCCCCTAAGCTTTTCGTCAACCTGCCTGATAAAGTAACTGGGTGGAATTCCCATATGATCTTAGTCGAGAGTAGGAAATGTTGGGAATTTCCCTTGCCCACTGCGAAATCCAAGGCTTTAAAAGAGTAGGAGTACTGGGTCCCTGTATGGGAGGAGGAGCTGACAAAGAAGCTCAATGAGATAGCTAATAGGGGACCCATAAATTGGGAGTTGTTAGGATCAAATAAGAACAATTTTATCCAGGCTGGAATGTTACTGGGTAATGACGAGGTCGCCCCACTGGCTTTGATAGTTAGGAGTCAAAGATATCTGGATTGGGTTACCCACGAAGGAAACCAGTATAGATTTGAGAGTCAATGCCATGACTGCAAGGGTACTCCGGGTTCATGTCGTCTGACCAAGGAACATTTTGGCAGTGAGCGTTTGCTCGACCTTTTCTTTAGCTCGCTACTTTCTCCTACTATCATAATGACTTCCACCTTTTGTTTGTGCAGTTCTTACCCCTGATTAAGAGGCCAACATGGTTCGCATAGTAGGAGTTTCTGACAAGAAGAAGAGTAAGAAGGCTCACGGAGCCGCCAATGCTCGAGCTAGCCGAGAGAGAGAGACTGAGAAAAGGAACAACCTGCTACCCAATGAGAATGCTGGAATGTTGCCAGTGGATGAGTTTGGGTTCGAAGACCCCATAGAGAATGATAGTCGAGCTCGGAGTGTAGCAGAGGAGGGAGATGAGGTCAACAAGTTGATTGTGCTGGGCTCGAGTTCTGATCCAGCTCCTGAGACAACTGCAGCGACCTCCGGCCGCGGGACAACTAGGGTTAGTCGTTTAACTATTGTAAATGTTGATGACGATACCTTTGATGAAGTTGATGATCGCCCTTTGAACTCAAAGAAAAAGTCGAGGATCGATAAGGGTAAAGTTGTCTCTCCAAGCAATCTTCCTCCCCCAGTTTCCTCTCCTACGAGCCAAGAATCTATCGAGGCTCAGATAGGAAGTTAAGTGATGTCCCCCCTCTCAGCGGGTTTAATAGTTTGAGCCGTCGATATCCAGATTTGGGTTTCGGTCAAGTCGTGGTCAGGAGGGCGACAGATGCCGATCTGCTTGCACATTTTACTGACAAGGGGTTAACCCCCGAAGAATTTTCTGATCGATCTGGCCTGGCTCATAGCGAGGTAAACTTTAGCTTCTTTTTTCTGTTTGATCGTTTACTTTTTGGTCGTCACTTTATTTTTAGAGTGTTTGTCGAGCTAATCCTTTTCCGTTTCTCAATGATCAGCCTCTTACTATGGTTGAACAAACGAAGAGCTCTTGGAGGGTGTCCATTGAGAGGGAGATGCTGGCTATGGCCTAGTATACCTGCAAGTCTCAAGAGGTGACCGAGCTGAGAGAGAAGTACAACGATCTATACGCGACCTACGATGCTCTGGAGTCCCTCAAAAATGATGTTGTAGCGGCCAAGGACAAGGCACTGGTCGACCTCAAAGCTGCTGAGACCAAGCTTGATGAGATGAGGACTGAGACGGATGTCGAACGCTAGGGGCATGAAAAAACGAAGAAGGAGCTTATGAAGGTCTCCAAGATTCTCCATGATAGAGACGAATTTCTGATCAAAGCAAATGAGGAGCATAATGCTACCAGGGCCAAATGGAAAGAGGAGCTCCAGACTGTCTCACAGGCCGCTGTGGAGGCATTCAAGGAGGGTGATGATTATTATAACGCCATAGTCGACAAGGCAAAGGATTTCCTTGATGTAGGTCGGCGCCATATGGCCCGTCGAGCTATGGTGGATCCTACTGCAGATGTCTCCCTTGAACAGCTAGACCGATGGGCATCAGACGATCAATATGATATGGTTCTCTAGGTGGTCACTCTGTGGTCCCTTATACTGACAACGGCTTAGCCTTCATTGCCTAGCAGGATCAGGAGGATGGTTGTGAACCGTGGGTCGCTCCTTCTCTGGCTGAAAGAAACTTTAACGTTCTTTTTGAAGAAATCCAGGAGGCCGCGGATATGGAGGAGGACGAAGAAGAGGAAGCCGCCAATGACCAACCAGACCAAGCTAACGACGGGCCAGCGGTTTAGATTTTTTACTTGATGTAATGAGAACAAGTTTCAAAACAATTTCTTTTTTGCTTTTATGTCGTGGTACCTTGGCCCAGTTTTTTGGGAGGCATCTCAACTCGTAACATTTTGCTAACTTAAGTCCTGGCCCATTTTGGGGGACTTGAGTTATTTAATCGTAGTTGACTTTTTACTTGATCCAATATTGCTTTGATTTAGCTTGATTGTTTGAATGTCGAACTAGATTTAATAGGACAAGTGAGTCGCTATAAGCTTTTGATCGGACTAGTTTTTTATCAACAAAGTCGACCTTATACTTGCATGATTTTCGAAAATGAGATTGACTAAGAGTCGAACCTGTTAAAGGAACGAAGCTGACGAATGGTCGAGCTTGTTATAATGAAGTCGACTAAGAGTCGGACTTGTTGAATGAGCGAGACTAATTATGAATCGAGCCTGTTAGAACGAAGTTGACTATGAGTCGGACTTGTTGAATGAACGAGACTGATTATGAATTGAGCCTGTTAGAACGAAGTCGACTATGAGCCGGACTTGTTAAATGAACGAGACTGATTATGAATCGAGCCTGTTAGAACGATGACGACTATGAATCGGACTTGTTGAATGAATGAGACTGATTATGAATCGAGCCTGTTAGAACGAAGTCGACTATAAGTCAGACTTGTTGAATGAACGAGACTGATTATGAATCGAGCCTGTTTAAAGGAATGAGGCTGACTAAGAGTCGATCCTGTTTAAAGGAACGAGGCTGACTAAGAGTCGAGCCCGTTAGAATCGATGCACAAACGTAACACAATTTGAATAAAACTGCAATTTTATTGAAGTAATAGCACGATTACATAGAAAACGGAGAGCTAGAACTAGAACTAAACTCCAACTTGAAAACGGAAACTAACTTTGAAAATGAACTAGAAAACTGAACTAGAAAACTTGAACTAGAAGTAGTATCGGATAAGGTGGGTAGCATGCCATGGGTGCTTCAACTCTTTACCATCTAAATGGGCGATCATGTAAGTTCCCTCCTTAATAACTCGAGTGACGATGTAGGGACCTTCCCAGGTGGGAGATAACTTGTTCATCTGATTTCTCCTTCTAGATGACTCGATCCTCCTCAAAACATGGTCGCCTACTTGGAACGATCTTATCTTCACCTTCTTATCGTGGTAACTCTTGGTTTTCTGCTTGTAATTTACCATCCTTAGATGAGCTGTATCTCGCTTCCCATCGATCAAATCTAAGTCGATCAATCTGTTGGTGTCATTCTGCTCTTGGTCGAAGAAAACCACTCTAGCTGTGGGAACCTGTAGCTCGGCCGCTGCCATGGCTTCTGATCCATATGCAAGAGCGAATGGGGTTTCCCCGTGGGCCCTCAACTGGTTGTGCAGACTGCCCAGAGAGCAAGGGGGAGTTCGTCCAACCAGTTGCTACGTCGACCAACCAAACCCGTTTTTAATGCTGAAAGGACCAACTTGTTCGCTGCTTCATCTTGCTCGTTGCCTTGGGGATAGGCGACTAACGACTTCCAATGCTTGACTCCTACTCTTTTCATTTCATCTTTGAAAGCTTGGGAGAATTGTAACCCGTTGTCCAATACTATTGCTCGAGGAATCCCAAAGCGGCACCAAATGAAGTCGTGAATGAAATTGATGGCATTTTCCTCAGTAATCCTAGCTAGTGGCTTGGCCTCGACCCACTTTGTAAAATAATCAATGGCCACTATCACGTACTTGCAATTTCCACGGGCGGACGGGAAGGGTCCAATCAAATCGACACCCCACATATCAAAAGGTCAAGTAGCGATCACTGGAGTTTGCTCGGTTGTAGGCAAGTGAGGTAGATTGGCGAACCTTTGACATTGATCACACCCTTGAACGAAGTTATGTGTGTCAGCCCTCATGTGCGGCCAATAATAGCCCATTGTAATCAATTTTTCAGCCAAGGTTCTGGCCCCCGGGTGTTCACCACAAACACCACTATGCACCTCTTACATCAGCTGGGTAACCTCTTGGGGGTGGACATATCTCAATAACGGCTTACTGAAGGACCTCCTGAACAACGCGTTTCCTTGAATAACGTACCTTGGATCCTTTTTCTTGATAGCTCAAGCTGCTTTCTCGTCATCAGGTAGCTCGCCAGTTTCTAGGCATGCTCGCATTTCCTCGATCCTGTACTTGGTGTAGACCCAATCTCTACCAGTATTCTCCAGGCATTGAATTTGAACCCTCTCATAAGCTAGATGTTCAAGGTAAGAGATAGGCTCCTCGTGTGGTTCGTCTGATGTAGCTAGTTTTAAGATTAGGTCGGCCAATTCGTTGTCATCTCGACCAATCCTCTGTATCTCCCAAAATTCTAAGTCTTTGATCAACTCCTTCACCAGGTCGCAATATTTGACAAAAGTGGGATTCAACACCTCGTATTCTCCTCAGAATTGGTTGAGTATCAACTGAGAATCACAGTAAGCCACAATCTTGGTCGCCCAAAACACTTTGTGTACTCAATAGCAGCGACCAAAGCTTCATATTCGGCCTGGTTGTTGGAAGCTTCAAACTTGAATCTCAGTGCCTCCTCATAAACGGTTCCTGATTCTGGCTCGACCAATACAATTCCAGCCCCACTAACGTTCTTTGTTGACGACCCATCAGAGTACACTTTCCAGCAATCATCGGGCAAACTTGTGGCGGACTGAGTCTCTGGCTCCTTTCCTTTTCCTTTCTCCTTCTGAGCTCGTACTTCGCTATCTCCCTTAGTGAGCGTAAGCTCGACCAAGAAGTCTGCCAAAGCTTGAGCTTTTAATGCCTTTCGAGGCCGATACTCGATGTCGAATTCTGTGAGAGCAATTGACTAGCTAAGTAAGCGACCTGAACTTTCTGGCTTGTGTAGGATCTTCCTCACGGGTGCGTTAGTAAGCACGACAATCGGGCGAGCCAGAAAATAAGCTCGAAACTTCCTGTAAGCTACGACCAAAGCATATGCTACCTTCTCTACATTATAGTACTTGCCCTCCACGTCGGACAAGGCCTTGCTTACATAATATATGGGCTTCTGAAGTCCTCCTTCTTCTCGAACTAAAACAGCGGCCACAACTTGGTTGCCAACAGATAGATAGACAAACAACGTTTCCCCTACAATCGGGCTGCTCAACAATGGCGTAGAGGTAAGGTACTCCTTAAGCTGCTAGAACGACGAATGACATTCGGCCGTCCACTCAAAAATTTTCATTCCCCTCAATGATTTAAAGAAGGGGAGAGATCTTTCTGTCGACTTAGCTATAAAGCGACCTAGGGCTGCAACCCTACCGTTGAGTCGCTGCATCTCCTTGATATTTGTAGGCTCCTTCATGTCGAACAGAGCCTTGATCTTTTCTGGATTGGCTTCAATACCTCGCTGAGAAACCATAAAGCCAAGAAATTTGCCAGTTGCCACACCGAACACACATTTACTAGGATTAAGTTTCATGTCGTTTGCTCGTAAGTTGGCGAACGTTTCCCTTAGGTCGACCACGTGACGTTCGGCCTTTTTTTGATGACCATATCTTCGACGTATGCCTCCATGTTTCGGATAATTTTTGAAGCAAAGACCTTGTTGACCATCCTTTGGTAGGTCGCTCCTGCATTCTTCAAACCGAACGACATCATAGTGTACCAATAGATACCCCCAGCTGCTTAGAAGGTCGTCTTCACTACATCGTCCTCGTGCATCTTGATCTAATGATAACCCGAGTAAGCATCGAGGAAGCTTAATGTGGTGTGTCCAGCTATTGAATCTACGAGCTTATCGATCCGAGGCAGATGATAGCTATCCTTGGGGCAAGCTAGATTTAGGTTGGTGAAGTCGACACACATCCTCCATTTGCCATTAGATTTCTTCACCATAACCACATTAGCTAGCCAGGTGGTATGAGAGGCCTCCTTGATGATACTTGCACTTAAAAGTTTTTGTACCTCAAGTTTGATCACTTCCTCTTTGTCACGAGCAAAGCTTCGCAGCTTCTGTGCCTTGTGTTTCATGGTCGGATTAACCTCTAGCCTGTGAACAACGACCTCCTCCTTTATTCCCTTCATGTCTTCTACTCGCCAAGCGAAAACATCACTGCTCTCCTTTAGTAGCTCGACAATTTCTACTCTTTCTTCAGCTGACAACTGCTTACCAATCTGAATTTTTTGTTCGGGATAAGAAGGATTTGTTATTACTGCCTCTAGCTCGTCTACAGCTTAAAGCTCCGGACCATCTCTAAACTGCAGGGTCTCCATAATGATCTCGCGAACCCTCCATCTTTCTTCAGCCCCCAAGTGTGGAGCTTCTTCAACAATCATGTCATCCAATTCAACTGCGATCTCACTGGTGGTGGCCCCCGAGTTATTGTCGATCTGTAGGCATAGCTCGCCTATGAAGACTTGGTCGACCATAACTGCATCTGAATCGACCATGGTGTTTTGAGAGGGGCGTGTCGGCTCAGTTATGATGTCATCATGTGAGTGATAGGTCACCTCATCCACGCAGGTGATAGTAGATAGTCGCGAAGTTGTGGTGACAGACTTTGATAGCTTCAAGTATCCCTCAGGAGTTTCAACCTCTAGCTCCCTCTTTTTTCTCATTCGAAGGACATGGTCAAGGTAAGCTCGAGTTGTACTTTGCACGCATCCTACTCCAGCTAGCGTGGGAAACTTAACTAGTTAATGGGGGATGGAGCCCACCATTCCAAGTGCGACATGACCAGGAATACCCAAAATAACAGTATAATCACTATTGACATCAATAACAATAAAGGTTACCTTAGTAGTGACCCTGAATGGATGTTGGCCTATATCAACATCTAACTCGACCTGCCCCTTGGCGTCCATCCTATGGTTGGTGAAGCCTTCAAGTCGACCATCATAACGTGACAGCTGCTCCTTTGAGAGTCCCATTTCTTTAAACGTTTTGTAAAATAGAATATCTTTGCAGGCCCCCGTGTCTATCGAGAGTCTGCTCGTCGTACACCCATCAATCAGCCCTGGGATAACGAGAACTTGCTCTCTGGACGCTACATTAGTTGCTAGCTCATCTGGATAGAAGTTGATAACCTCATCCCATATGTAGCCTCTAGGCGGAACATGAGGGGCTTTGTTGAGCTGGAATATCTTATGTTTCAGAGCGGTGTTGCTAGCTTGCTCAGTAATCACTCCTAAATTCAATCGAGGTTGCCTCGACTCAGGTATACCTCCAGTAGCTCGCTCACCTCCACCAGGATGAGCTACTTTCACATATCTGTCGAGCTTACCATCGTTGACCCACTTCTGAATGATACATTTCAGGCTCATACAATTCTCTGTAGTGTGGCCCGTATCCTTGTGATATTCACAATATTTGCTGTTGTCCCTTTTGAACTTATTTCCTGGGTTCATTGGGGCTGGTGGACCGAGCTATACTGTGTTCAATATTTCAGTACAACTTACTGTCAACGGGGTAAATGTCTCGGGCACTCTCTCAGTCGCCCTAGTTCTGTTCTTCCCATTCTTGTTGTTACCACCGTTTTTTGCTGAGTCCTTTTTGTCAGTAACTGCGACCTCAGATTTAGAACCTTTTCCATTCTTCTTTTCCTTCCATTCTTCAGCTATTGCCACATTGTAGGCCTTTACAAACAGTTCTTGACGGTGTAAGTGCTCCAATTTGAGCTTGTTAGAATTTTCGTTAGAAAATTAACGAAAGTTATAACAATTACTAACATTCCTAACAATCCTAACTTTTCTAACAAAGTAAGGGTAAAATGGGCATTGCTATTTAGAGTTAAACCTTCCAAGGAATCTCAAAAAGCAAAATAATTAAGAAAATCCCGAAACAGCAAGTTGAAAAACATTTTCTGCTGAGATTTTTGAATTTTATTCCTTGTGTCCAAAGCTGGAGCTGCATTTAATGAACAGTGCACGCCAAGCAGTCCAATCCGCGCGGATGACTTTGCAATTTCCAGAGGGCTATAAATTGAGCCCTCCAGTCACAAAAATAAAAAAAACAACACATTTTGCACCGAACCTCTGGCGAAATATAGAGAGAAAACAGTGAGAATTCACTTGAATTGTCATCATTTTCTCTCCAATCTTTCCCAACTCATACTCATCCACTCACTCTCATATTAAAGCCCTAAACACTCATACACTCAAGCCAAACACTCAAGAACACAAGGAAGATTGGTAAACCCTCCTTCTCCTAACCCTAAATCTCAACCATGCATGCATCTTCAAACTACAAAATGTAGTTCTTTCATCTTCTTGTTCTAGATCTAAGAAGATCACCATGGAAGACCATCTCCATGGATGATCTTCTACAAAGATCAAAATTATTTTCAAGTTTTCTTACTTTCTTACAAAGAAAACTCATTTTCAAAACCCTAAAAACCATTTTCAAGCATAAAATCTCATTTTCAAAGGATAAAAATCCCCTTCCCAAGCAAATGAAATGCTTAGTCCTAATGTACCCCAAGGATGGTTTGGTATAGTTGATTCACCACTAAAATGTCTAGTGATCACTAACCAAAACCTAGGGAAATGGGGACAAGCATGGATGCAAAACCCCCCTTAAAATCATATTTTCTTTCTTGAGAAGTTGCTGTCCAGTAGCAATTTTCCCAGATCTCAGTCCATTGTCTTAGTTCTTGGACACAGATGAACTTGTAATTTGGTGTTGACTACAAAACACTTTTTGTAGCCAACATCCAGAGCTTTCCAGACATATTTTTACCTTATTTTTTGGGTGAGTAAAACTCCTCTTTTCAAATTTTCTTTCAGAGGCTAGTTCATCAGCTTCTGGGAATCCAGATCTCATATCTGAGGTTTCCAGAAGGTTTTGACCCCTCAAATCTTCTCCAAAATGGAAAATTCCTTCGCACAAACCTTATTTAAGGTGTCTGGAACAACTTTAATTCTCTGAGTTTATCCAGATTATGAAGTTTTAAGACCCTTGAATACATTTCAAAATCAAAGGTCCACTGCCTTTTTCATTCTGGCAGAAATGACTCTCAACTTCAAAAGGTCTTTTGAGTACCAAATCTCAATCCAAAAATCCCCCAAAAAATCATGGGATCAGTTTAAAGTCTTGAAAAGATATCCCTATTTTTACTTTTCTGAGTTTTAAAGTATTTTGGCCAAAACACACACACACACACACACACACAAATGATTTTCAGCTTGGAAGACTCGTTTTACGAGGCATTCCGGGTGCACACTAACGTCCTTCCCGGCGTGTAACATGACCTCCGAACCTAAAATCTCTGATCTCGGGCTTTTTTTTCAAAGTTTTGGCCCTCAAAATTAAAATGGCGTGGCGACTCCGTTTTCGTTGATTTTTTCAAACAAAAATGGGAAAATTTTCGGATACATTCACACATCATCATAGTGGCGACTCCGCTGGGGACTAAGCTTTTTTTAAAAAAAAAAAATGAATGATATTTGGTATATTGGTGGAAACCACTAAATTTCCCGTTATCGCCTCCTAACACGAGTCGGGGATAAATTGTGGTCTAACAATCCCACGTACCGGTATCACCGTTTTCAAAAAAAAAAAAAAAGCTTTTGAGGGTCAAGCTTCCGTCCCGGCTTTGAAAATCATTTTTGTGTGTGTGTTGATTTTTGCACAGTTTTCATGTTGTTTTGGCCGCCTCGGAGAAAGTCAAAATTTTGACTGTCGGAATAATGTCCCTAACTGTCGGAATTTTCGTGCTTACGTGCTTATGTGCTCATAAAAAAAAATCAAAAAAAAAAGATTTTCAAAAAAAAAAGAAGAAGAAAATTCTCAAAAAAAAAATAAAAAATCATGCATCATATTTTTAAGACACATAAAAAATTTCTATTTTACTCAGAAAAAGAATATAGACTGCTTGCACACTACGCGCACGTGACCGTACACTGCACACTACGTCCTTAACCCGGAGAAATCCTTGTCGCGGTCCGTTTGGTCTTATTACGCCTCTCGGATGAGCACAGGACTACCCAAACATCCCATGGAGCCTCGTGTCGACCATGCACTTGTCCGTGACACACTTTGTCCGAGACCCGGTTGGTTTTTAGTCTGGTCTGTGTCATGCCCTGTCCGTGTATAGACCTTTCCTTTCAAGCCTTTGTCGGCATACCGACTCAATATCTTTCGGGTCCCTAATCAGTCGAAGTTCTGCCGGTTTTCCGCCGCAGACTTTGACCAAGATATTGACCAGGCGCCTTGACTTCGGCTACGGCGGCACAAATTATACACGACTCCCGGCATTGACACTGAGTCATCAAGGATTAATGAATATTCCATGCCCTAATTACGGCTTAGCGACGACAAGTCAAGATCAATTGTGGACGCTTATCGGTCAAATCATGCCGAGCTTTTCGTCGAGCCCTCGGACATGATCTTGACTTTCGACGTCGGCTTTGTCCGTAATTTACATCGAATGCTCGTTAAGACTCGATTACCCGAGACTTTTAGGATCGTTTTTCTTTCGGTCGGTGGGACCCGCTTGCCCTATAGGACCCTCGCCAGGCGTCCACCTGGGAGGTCGAAATACGGGTGGAATACGAGGGGCTTATAGACGTAGTGACGGGGCCCACTGATCCGAGGAATCGAGTAGTTTGCGAAAAAGAAGAGCAATCTTTTCCAACCGATTAGGTTAATAAAACATGTTTTAAGTAAACGTGAACAAATAGCGCATGTTGCATGAGCCTAAAGCCCAAACACCTACCCTCCTTCCATTCCCGGACATCGAACCTTCATGTCCTTTCCCCGCAGCTCCGCACAAAGCTTGGTTTCGGGCACTTGGGTCACCGTTTGATCGGTTGGGAAGAGTCAAGCGCGTCATCGGCCTTCGCCGTTTGTTCCGACTCCGGGTTTGAGAATGTCTGCATCGGCCGGTAATGATGGGGATAACATCACTCCGCCTCCAGGGACCCCTCGGACGAGCAACGGTGGAATCGGTTAGCGAACGGATGAGGTTACGACGGGAAGCACGGCTAAACAGCCTTATGGAGGCTATTAAGAGTCACGGTGCGGCCGCCGGCCTCAATCCCGGATGGCACCTTCACCGTGGAAGAAGACGAGGATGCCAACCCCACTCTCGGTCGCCACGATTACACCGGGATGCCGCCACCCACCTCCTATGGTGCCACTACGAGAACCCATGCTCCTCGATTTTCGGGTCGGCCGGCTCCCGACCACGAGACCACCGGATCCATGCGGCCAGCGGCACAAATCGGTGGGGGCAAAATCGGTACGGAATGTCTTCTCATGGTTGGGGCTATCTCGGAATGCCACGGCTAATCGGGATCCCTCCTCGGTTCGGAACCGATCAATCCGGACCCTCACGGCAACGGCCACGGTTCGGAATGCCGCCACAACTTGGTTCACGGGCCACGGTCAGGAGCCCCTCCTCGAGCAGTACTAGTTCGGCCGCTCCTCACACAAATCCATTTCTCACTCAGACTTCTATGGGTTACCAAGCCTCCATCCCGGTGTCATCCGAATCACCAGGACCGCAGTACCCCCCGGGTTACACACCTTCACCACAAGCAGCCATGCAATTCAACAATCCGGGACAGCAGCCCGCACTCAAGCCTACTTACGGGCCCCACTCTGGAAATCCAAGTTATCCGGCTACATCGGGGCTGCCCCAACCTACTGTGCCAGTTGAAAATCAACAGCAAGCCGCAAGGTTCTACCCTTTTGCTCGGGCTCCTACTCATGCTCCCCAGGGTAACTCGGCCCCAGGACGGTTTTCACCTACGTCCCCGGATCGGCCGTTCCCTCCACCATCTGCCTCCAGTGGTAGCTCCTCTCTCTAGCTCGGCCACTAGCTTGAATGCCACGGTTCCGCCACAAGACCCTCATCGGCCTGGTTCATGGAACAACACAAGGAAATGAAAGCACGGATCGGCCGATCGCGAAGTACGCCTTAGGCCTCTGAGACCGGACTCCATTGTTCCTCTGCCCCACAAATTCGTGCTGCCTAATCTGGATCTCTTTGATGGGACCGCATGCCCAAAAACCCATTTGGACACATATACCCTGGCAATGAAAGCCAAAGGATGTACCAATCGGCGGTTGGCGACTATTTGATCTATCCTTGAAGTCCGAGTGCCTTAAAGTGGTTCTTCCGTTTGAAACACGAAGCCGGGGCTACATGGGACCGGATTACCAATGCCTTCACGAGAAAAATATAAGGCCAACTTGGAATGGGAAACAAATAGGGTTGACCTACAAACAACGGTGCGGCGTCACGATGAGAATGTTGGGGACTTCTACAAGCGGTGGAATCGAAACTCGGTGAAATGGCCATCCCTCCTTCCGAAGAGGAACAACTGGACATCTTCCGGTCATGCTTGAAACCACATCGAGAGCCTCCCTCGGTCACTTCCCATACTCGAGACTTACGGGCCATGGTTAACTCTGCGGCTAAGTTTGAAAAGGCCTACTGTCGGCCAGCCGCTGCACTGCCCTACGGATATCGGGCTCCTCCGCAAACACCGCCCCTGCTCACTGCTAAAGGCAAAGAAATGATTAACTATGCGGGACAGAATGCAATAACACGACTCCTTTTGCTCCCGGGAAACCCAGAAGCCCAGACCGCGGGTCATAAATCTCGAAAACTTTGGAATGCCCCTGAATGACATCTTTAGGGAGGCGGTGAAAGAAGGCTTCTTTGCGGCCTTTGGAAAATTTCCAACCCAGAAATCCGAATGCTCCCGTGGATACTACAAAGTATTGTGCCTTTCATCAAGCTCACGGACATCGGCGGCCAGTGCTTCACTCTGAAAAAGGCAATCCGAGGGCTAATAGAGCAAGGAAAGTTGGAAGGTCCCGAAGAGGCCTAACACGATCAAAAATCCTGCGCGAGGAACCATAATCGGTGAATATGATTGAATGCGGAGAATCTTCGCATGACCATGAAGATGCTTGATGAAGGTCCCCAAATACCCGTGGCCAACCTCGTCGAGGATCCACGAATTCGGATTCCCCCTCGGCCTTGAGGATATTGAGCGAATCAACCCATCTTGGTCTCATGTCGAGACTCCTTGCAAGAATACGAGGCCCGCTATTTCTCGGATGAAGGGAAGGCCGATACCGAAAGAAGCTGGGGTTGTTCCGTTCAAAATATGAGAGGACCATTTACACAAGATGGTTAGAACAATCGAGAAGAATCGAACAAGAAAGCTTCCGCGGGCGCTGTCTTGGGGCTTATCGGCAAAGAGGCCGAAGAGCATGCGGAGCTAGTACACTTCTGCAAATTGGCTTTGGGAGAGCCCGAATATGATCCAGAGAACAGTGAAGAATCGGAAGAGGAGGATTCCTTCTATATCCTACACAGTGTCAAATACGTGCCACCCCTCTCACTCTTCCCCCGCAATTTACGGGAGGAGAAGGCTGAGTCACAATTACCACTTCGGGAATGGGAACATATGACAATTTTGCGGTTGCACGCACCCATATTCCCCAACGGGTTTGATCAACGTTCCCTCTCGGCCGAAATCCCGGTAGTATGGGAAGAAGATTCCGATGGCGATGATGATGATGATGATGGCGAGTGAAGAGTCAGCTGAGGCCCCGTCCGGAAACAATGCGGAACAATCATGCCGAGAAATGAGCCCGTATGGGAGCCGGGCACAATGGTTGGTTATCGGCAAGCGGCGACGAAGAAACTTCGGAAGACGAATACGAGGCCAGAGGACATGAAGGCCATGAAGTTTCATGGATGCTGAGCACGTGGATGTCTTAGAATTCAACACGCCTACCATGCTTTGGGGAAAGGGTTTTCGGGTGTCCGATCCGGGCGATAGTCGAAGATACTGATCGAAAGAGGAAAATTAACTCCCATCCGCCCAAATGAGAAAATAACCATGGTTAGATCAAATCCACCCCAGAACAAAGTAACACTCCTTGTCGGGGTTACCCAAGAAGAGGTCACCTTCCCCGAATGTATGTCGGCTTTCGGAGAAGTCCTAGAAAGCGGCATGATGGGATGCGCCTCCCACACGAACGCTATAATCATCTCCAACTCGAGTATTACGAAGGGAATCAGAATGGCTGCACTATCAAGGGATGAAATCGAAAAGCCGCCGAGTCCGACAATAGCGACTCTTGTTGCATGATAACTATGAGCAAGGCCGGCCATGAGAGTGAATCGGAGGACGCCCTAGCTCTGTGGGCCATCCGAGGGCAACAACACAACCCCAAACCCAGCACAGTGACTTGGGAAGCGGTTATAAGGGCCGCCCGGGGAAGGAGCCGGTGCGGCTCGGCCCCTCACTGTCACTAGACTCCGTCGGGAACCGGTGGCCAATAGCCAAAAGGGCTCCCCATTGACCCTAGCGGCATTGAAGAAATCCAGTCGAGACGGCTGATGAGGAAGTTAATCTGTTGACCCGATGCAGCGAGATCTTCCAAGGAAATCCCAAGGCGAGATAAGAAGGCCACGAGATCAAGCACCGAAAGAAGATCGCCGCCCCTATGCTAAGGCAGTGAAACTCCGGACCACGAAAAAGAGGATCCCGTGCTCACCCGGTTGAAGCAAACACAGGCCAACATTTCCCTCTGGTCTCTACTCACCTCGTCCTATCCCCATGGGCGAAAGCCGGAAGAAAGCTGCTCGCACTCTCGTGCCTATTGATGCTACTCCCGATGATGTGAGTACGGTGATTGGAAACATCCATTACGGGAACATAATCACTTTCACGAGATCTCGACCTCCCTCAATTTGGGGGTGATCATAATGAGCCTCTCTTCATCACGGTCAGTGGATGAGCACGCCTCCCTCGGGTCTGGTTGATAATGGGTCGGAATGAACATTCTTCCGGCAAAGATCATGAGCTTGCTTGATATCAAGACTACGAGACTTGAAGCCTTCTTCTCTCACGATCAAGCTTACGACTCAACATCCGGCAGTCCTCGGAGTTGCTACTTTAGACCTCTGGTTTGGACGAGAAATTGATACCTGTGGAATTCCGGGTTATCGACATCCCGATTACTTTCAATGCCTGGCAGGGAAGACCTTGGCTCCACCAAGTCAAAGGGTCGCCTCGAAGCCTCCACCGGTGTGTGAAATTCGTCTCGAATGGGGATCGACGACCATTTACGGAGATTTAGTCACTTTAGAGGGCACGGATACGGGCGGAATACCTATTACGGAAATCAAACATGACGAGGAAGGTCACATGCTAACGGGCTTCACGGTCGAGCCTCCCAAGGCCCAAGTGTGCAACATAGATCGACGGTCACTCGGGATAAAATCCCAGGTCTTGAAAATGATGAGAAAAATGAGCTATCTACTGGCCTCGGTGCAGGGAAGCACCAACAAGGAACTCACAAACTCATCGAAGTGAAAGGACGAGAATACTCGCCACGGCACAGGATATGAGGCCTCCCGGTGGACACTTTGCAAAGGAAAAAGATTTGAAGGCTGCCACGGGGAAAGGTCCGATCGACAACCCTAAATCTCTCCCCTTCGGTCCTAATTTGGGTGACTACTTTGTAAAGGGTCCCACACAACCGGGAAACATCACAGAGCCCGCTCCTACGGCGGGATGGCTAAAGCTACGGGATAGCCTCAACAAGTTCGGAAGGAACCAAGGCTAACCCGGTCAGTAGAATGTTCTGGACCTACCCAGATACACAGGGCTACCACTGCCATGAAGAGTGAGTATACCTTCGGGCGTGCGACACAGTGGAACAGGTTCGAGAAGCTCACAACCACTATTCCTCTTGCCCGGGAAGATCGAAACACGAATTGGCGCGGTGCCAAAAGCTAAGGCCACGGAATTTCCCTCGAGATGATTGGGATGGTGCAGTTTATGCGGCAATTGTTCGAAGAAGAAGTCCAGTGCCGGACTGATTGATCTCGGCTCGGTCAAGAGATGATAGCGGCAATTGAGAAAGGAAAACAAAAGCGGCCACGGTTCCCGAGTCATGAGGCCACCAGCAGCGATGCCGCTAAAGAATTGGGAAACTCTCTCGGGCCGTCCGCGACCGAGGAGGAAATGATCACCAAGCTTGGATTGGTCCCAGATCCCTTTGTGTCAATCTAGGACAAGTCCTCCCGAGTCTCTCTCTGTTAAGATCGAGTCTCTAGGGTCGTCCAGATGGCCTTACGCACGAAGACTACGAGTATGTAGCAAGCGCTGTATTCCTTTCGTTTTCAATGAAATGACGAACCTTTACGAGTATCCCTTGATTGCCACTTTAACTAATGATGAATTAATTAAAAAAAATTTTTAATAATAATTCATTAGATAAAGAAACGAGACACATTAAACAAAAAAATCAAACAACAAAAAAAAATCTTTAAGCGGGTTGTCAGGAAAGAGGAAAATCGAGCCCAAGGCGAAGAGATTTTGACAAGTGTGAATTTGGGAGCTGCGGAAGAGCCTAAAGAGACGCAGATTGGCGATTTCTTGAAGGAATCGAAAAGGATGCTCTGCAAAGTCCTACAAAATCCTCAATTCAAAGAAAGTTGCCCTCTTCATCAAAGAAAACATCATGTGCGGATACGGGTTGCCGTAGAAATCATCTCGAGATAATGGATCCCACTTCGAAGGGAATGTGAAAAATTCTGGCAGCGAATTCGAATAACCCGTCACAAGTCATCTCCTTACAGGCCCCAAACCAACGGAGCCGTCGAAGCGGCAAACAAGACTCTGGAAAATATCATCCAGGAAAATGGGCTGTCCAAGGCGAGAGATTGGCCCGAG
This sequence comes from Adenophora triphylla var. japonica, assembly GCA_022495995.1. NCBI lineage: Eukaryota > Viridiplantae > Streptophyta > Magnoliopsida > Asterales > Campanulaceae > Adenophora > Adenophora triphylla. The sequence continues at coordinate 112,242 of JAFEMH010004618.1, forward strand.
AAGTTACACTGGCACTCTGGGGCTCAGAACATCGGTCGGAACGGCAGCGGGAAACACCTTTTGCCCTCACATACGGAATGGAAGCCGTACTCCCAATCGAGCTAGAAATCCCTCGCTCAGGTATCTTCTTGGAAAGCCGGATCAACGAGGTCGAATGGCTCCGAGTCGCCATGATGAATTGGCCCTACTAGACGAACGCCGATTGAAGGCCATGGAACACATCCGAGCCTACCAAGGAAGAATGGCTAGAGCCTTCGACAAGAAAGTAAAGCATCGGGAAATCCGAGAAGGTGATCTCGTTCTAAAAGAAAAGCCCCGGTCCGTATCAACCCCCTCGGCAAATGGGAGCTGTATGGGTCGGGCCATATGTCGTCCGGAAGATCTTCTCCGGAGGAGCCATGCAACTTGCGGACCTCGACGGGAATCCCTTTGTACACCCGGTGAATGGTGACAAGGCTGCGCAGATACTACGCGTAAAAAAACCAAAAAAAGAGTGCTAAAAGAGTAATACCCAACTAGGTTAGAAACCGAGAAGGGCAAACAGGTAAAAAACGGGGTTGCACCAAAAAAAAAACAAAAAAAAAAAAAACAACAAAAAAAAGAGTGCTAAAGAGTAATACCCAACTAGGTTAGAAAACCCGAGAAGGGCGGCCTAGGTAAAAAACGGGGTTGCACAAAAAAAAAAAAACAAAAAAAAAAACAAAAAAAAAAACAAAAAAAAAAAAAAAAAAAAAAAAAAGAGTTCACCGGGTTGAACTACGAAGACTGAAGCTCCTCAAAATGAGGGAACGTAGGCGGCGGAAACTTGGTTCGGTCTAAAGCACAAATAAAAGCCATACTTTGGCATCAATACAATTGATCGAGACCATGAAAGCGTCTCGAAAAACTCTAAAGCAATTCAAATATTCATTACAAGTTAAAAAGCTCTTTGATGAGTCTAAGCCCGATTCATTCCTACAAGCGGCAGCTTTGCTAAAAGAAAACTAAGATACATAATCAAACTAATGTGTATGCCATGACAAGAAAGGGATACTCGGAAACCTCGGAGTCACTCCAAGCCGCTCGTCTTGGCCTCTCCCCTCTTCTTCCCCCTTGAGTCTTTCTTTTACGAGCAGGAAAAATATCGGTGTTCCTCCTACCAAGCTCGGTATAGGGACGGGGTCTATCAAACCGGCCTCTGTCGGGGCCTTAGTAGCCACTAGCGTCATCCCTCATCTCCTGTAGCCTAGGCTGGTAGCATAGGAGCCCTCCTCTCCTGTCTCTTGACGTAAGCCTCATGTCGGTCACCGGCGTCTCCGCTCTGTCATGAGGGTTGGCCCTCGCCTCGGCCCTCACTCCTCTCGAAGCGGTCGGGTCCTCCGCACCCACAATGGCCTCACGCCGTCTCAAAATAGCCACTGAGTCTCTCCCGAGATGCCTCTCATACCAATCCAGTACCCAGTGGTCGGGAACACCGGTCTCGGGCGCTTTGAGAATGACCCGAGGAGGAAAGGCATCATACCTCCATGCTCGGGAAAGAAATGGAAACACCGAGGGATCATCCATGGAAAGCAGGAGCCACCACCTGGTGGCTATATCATCAAAACCCTCCCAAAGGAACTGCTCCAAGCCAAGCTGTCTCGGGACCAAAGCGGAATGTAGAAGCGGGTGAGAAAGCCCGGAAGCATAACCACATGGGACCCGTCTGAAGCACTCTGCGAGTCTCCACCCGCCAATGAGGCACCAACCATCGATATCTTCGATCGGCGACCCGCCATCCAACGCGCCACGAGCCACGATCATCAAAATCTACATCGACACCTCTCTGGCAAAGTCGAGGCACGATCATATCGAGAGGTTTCCGAAGAACCCCCAAACGCTCCATCGGCGGGGTCGAGAGGAACGGCTGCCCCGTGCATATCGCCGTCCGGTAGCTAATCTGTCGAGAGCATGAAAAGTCTCCCCCGAATCAAAGGAACGACATCTACGCCGGGCGACGGTGAGCGGCGACATCCGGCGAGAGACCGATGGCGGATCCCGAAGGAATAGACCATGAGCAGGGTGCCAAACATGCAAAGTGCAAAGGCATCCCAATAGGCATCATCCACGAACCTAGGCCCCTAAATGCATCGGGAAGACCGGAAATATCGAAATGATCGGGACCGCGGATCCATACCTTGCGCTTCCTCAGGGAAAGATGAAGGAGGACGCACAATTTGTCGGCAAAAGAAGCCCCTCGGGCAAAGGGAACCGCTATCTCTTCCACCTCAGGACCTCCAAGCAAGGCCCGAAATTCTTCGACGGTCGGAACAATCTCGTTGAAGGAAAGGCAAAAGACATGCCTTCTAGTATCCCAAAACGAAGAAGAAGCTCTTAAGAGGTCATAATCAGGAACCAATTCTTTGAGAGACCACAAGCATCGTATCTTGTACCTTTCTTGAAGAATGATCTTCTCTCATGCATGATCTCCCTACACCACTCCTTGAACTTTTCAAAGAACAACATTTGCCTTTCTTTGGACAATTTTGGAGAATTTTTGGCCATTTCCATGGTTTTTCTCTCTTTCTCCCCGAAAATGGCTGTTAGGACTGCAGGTTGAAGAGGATATTTGAATTTGAAATAAAGTGAGACCAGATACTGAAGCAAAATTAAAGGACAATGTCGGATGCGGGACCCCATCCGCGCGGACATGATTGTCATTTATCGAAAAATCTGCAACAGTCAAGCTGCTACACCAAAAGAGGAATATTCCGTCCAGGTTGCTCGAAAACTTGTGCAAAAAAAAAACCTCCCCAAACCGGTCCATATACCAAACACCCTTGCAAAAAAAAAAAAAAAAAAAAAAAGCAAGGCTCATGCAACCTTTGCATTCATATTGCATTGCATTCATAAAATAAAATCCTAAATTATTACATTCCAAAAAAAAAAAAAAAAGGAGTGTGCATAAAAAAAAAAGCAAACATAAATAAAATCCTAAATTATTACATTCCAAAAAAAAGAGTGTGCATAAAAAAAAAAGAGCAAACATAAATAAAATCCTAAATTATTACATTCCAAAAAAAAAAAGAAGAAAAAAATGTGCATAATCTGTACAAATCTAAATCTCAAAAAAATAAAATCAATCGGAGTCTCCGGCCACCAGATGTCTCCCCCGGCCCCTCTTGCGACTCGGGCCCGCCTCCTCGGGAGCCACTGAAAATCTCGGGCTCGAGAATCGTCCTCGTCTCCCGAAAGAGGCTCATCGGGACCAAGGCACGCTACGATAGGGCAAGCCGAGATCTGCGAAAAATCGTGCCGAAGGTGAAGGCGTCGAGACTCACACGTACGAAGACGACCCGCCATGCTTGCCAAACGTGTCCACTGCCCGTGTGGATCCCGAGAATGACGTGATCCGAAGGCGTCAGCGCGGGGATCAAGGAGAGGAGACAAAGGAGTCTACTGAAGAAGTCTACGAGCGAATAGGGGAAGCCTCCGTCTCGACGGGCGCCGGCCGTGGTCGCCTCGCTCTAGCACGAGGAGCCCGCATGGCGACCATCCTCCTGATGAACCTCTTGGCTCCGATCACTTGCTTCGTCGGCTTCTCGACGACCACCTCAGAAAAGCGCACAAAAGCAAAAGCGTCAAAAAAAAAGGGGTGATGCTAAAGATGATGAAACAAAGGAAAGAAAAGAAGGGGAAAAGGTGAAACCATACCTTCATACCGGACGAGGCCGGAAAAGCTCGTGGAAGCCGCTCGGGGCGAGGATCTGCACCCTCAATCGGACCCCATCCTGGATATAGGAAAAATCCGTCCGAGGGTACCGCGGGATCCCGAGCCCCTCCCTATCCAAAACACTGAGGCATCCTCGGCCTCCTCGAGACGAATGTCGCATATGGCTCAATCGCCACGAAGTCCGAGAAGTCTTGGCCTGCTCGGTAATCATCCCAGTCATGGACCGTCAGCTCGGAGTGCATCATATCGGCGGGAGGCTCCACCGGTGTCCTCGAGGCGAGTTCACGCCATGCTTTGGCGCGTCACCCTCTCTCCCGGATAATAGGCATCGCGAGTCGGACCCCTCGAAATCCTCCCATTGCACCGCTCCGAGATCTCGGCGCCCTTCAAGCTGCGCTTACCTCAAAGCGATCCCGGGGAAGAATATCATCCCCTCATCTGTCTCGGCCTCCGTCGAAGGAAGGCAATCCGCGTACTGACGAGAGTCGTACGCCCCCTGGAGCTTATCTTCTCTCGGGCATGCTTGGACCCAGGCTTGCATGGCCGGATACGCCCGACGTACTCCGCCATGCCGCCACACCGTGACGTGGAAAAACTCCAGCGCCCATTACTGCGAAAGGTAAAAATCCAATCAATTCGGTCTGCAAAAGAAAAGTGCGTGCTCAAAAAAAAAAAAAGAGGGAAAGCAAAAGAGAGCTTATACCTCCGGGGCAAACTCGAAGCAAGACAAAGGAGCTCGCGCTCTTGACCGTACCTATCAAGAGCAAAATAAAGCTCTGCCGGCCAGAAGCCTCTCCCCACGAGACATCTCCGGCCGTCTCCATGTCCTCCAAGGACCTCGGCAAGGCAAAGACTGCCGTCCTCGGCATGCCCAAAGAGCGTGCTCGAGAAGGCAAACCACAAGAAGGCCACTAGCAATCGATCGGCGCCTATCCTCTCCTCCCCGACCTCATAACTCGCAATGGTCTCCACGATCTTGCCGTAGACCACGGCATACTCCATCCCCATCCCCTTTTTGGGAATAGGGAAAATCCCGAAGAGCACGTAGATCCGCATCGGCGCCAGCCATCCCAGCCACTCAATCTGCGTCCATTAAAGGACGGGCCCGTAATCGCGACGTAATCGGAGGGGCGTAGCCGTAGCCTCGCCCCGGAAGAAGTGAAAGGTGTGGGTCGCGTCCCACCAATGCTTTGCGCCGAGCAAACATCAAGCCTTTGCTCTTAGGGAGCTTGACCGGTCCCCTCAAGCACTCGACGAACTCCCGAGCCCCGTCTCGACAACAATCTGTCTCGGACTCGGCAAAGCTCCTCGGCCCGCATCCGGAAGCCGGTCCCACAAGTCAATCACAAACTCCACCGATCCTCGAGTCTTCATCTTGTTCGGTGCTCTCCGTCACGAAACGGTTTCCGCCTGTAATAAAAAAAAAAAAAGAGAAAATGTCAAAAGATTGCATTTGCATTAAAAAAAAAAAAAAAGAAATTTCGACAGCATAACAGCATACAATGAGCATAGCCCAATTTTTTCTCGCATGAAAGAAAACAGTTTTCAGCAAGTCCCAATGCATTCAAAAAAAAAAGATGCATTCCTACGGAAGTAAAAACTCCGTCCCATTTTCAACAAAAAAAAATGCATACATGCATATCATCCATCTTACATGCAACGGGAGGAAAAATCCGTCCCAATTTTCAAAAAAAAATCCTAAACATACATACATCTCATATTGGCAAAATGCCCATTCTTTCCAAACAAAATGCATGCATTGCATCATCATTTATCAATATCAAAATTCAATTTCAAAAAAAAATCATCATCATCAACATGCAATATTCAATTTCAAAAAAAAAAAAATCACAATTCTTCGAATTTTCACTTGTAATTTTCGAATTGAAAAAAAAAATGGCAAAAATGCCAATTCTTTTTCCCAAGCAAAGTGCACATTTTGGGTTACTCATATACTCATTCCAACATGCAAAGCATCAAAATCAAAATTCAAAGCCAAGAACATCAATCATTCGAATTTTCAAAAAAAAAAAATTCAAAAATCACCCAAAATTCAAATTTCAAGCAAGAAGTCAACAAAGGGATCAAAGGGTTTCAAAGTATACTGTTCGGAGATTCGAATCCGAAGCCCAATGTTGCCAAGCATCGGGGTAATGCTCCTCCGCAACCGATTGCGAAAGATTGTAATGCCTCCTCATCCGGACGAGCTCCAATCGCCTCTCCGCTACCGGGCCACGTCCTTGACCTTGAAAAGCGCCTTCCCCGTGTTCCATTGCTCGAAAATCGAAGAAAATCGGAAGATTTCGGAGCTCCAAAGGCCAAAAATGGCGGATTTGCGACTTTCTCTCTCGTGAAATTCAAAAAACTGGACTGAGGAAGAAGAAGGGTGTTGGCCCTAATTAATACCCCTGACTTTCCATCCCTATCCGCGCGGATAGGATTGCAAGGGTCAAAATGACCCTTTTGCCCCTTAAAATTCCAGGACTCTGCAATTCAGTCCCCAACTTGACAGAGTTAACCAAAGACAACCAAAGTCAGCCCCTTGTCAAGAAAATTACCCCCGGCAGTAAAACGTAAGACCGAGTGCCCCGAGAAAGATAACGGATCCCGTATCTTTCATCAAAATTACCCCCGGCAGTCAAACGTAAGACCGAGTGCCCCGAGAAAGATAACGGATCTCGTATCTTTCATCAAAATCTTCCCCGGCAGTAAAACGTAAGACCGAGTGCCCCGAGAAAGATAACGGATCCCGTATCTTTCATCAAAATTACCCCGTGATCAAACGTAAGACCAAGTGCCCGAGAAAGATAACGGATCTCGTATCTTTCATCAAAATCTTCCGGCGGTCAAACGTAAGGCCGAGTGCCCCAAGAAAGATAACGGATCCGTATCTTTCATCAAAATCTCCGGCGATCAAACGTAAGGCCGAGGTGCCACGAGAAAGATAACGAGATCCCGTATCTTTCATCAAAATTACCCGGCGATCAAACGTAAGGCCGAGTGCCCGAGAAAGATAACGAGATCCCGTATCTTTCATCAAAATCATTCCACGGCGATCGAAGCGTAAGGCCGAGTGCCTGAGAAAGATAACGAGATCCGTATCTTTCATCAAAATTACCCGGCGATCGAACGTAAGACTGAGTGCCCGAGAAAGATAACGAGATCCCGTATCTTTCATCAAAATTACCCCGGCTGATCAAACGTAAGACCGAGTGCCCCGAGAAAGATAACGGATCCCGTATCTTTCATCAAAATCTTCCCGTGATCAAACGTAAGGCCGATCTCCTCGAGAAAGATAATGAGATCCGTATCTTTCATCAAAATCTTCCCGGCAGTCAAACGAAAGACCGAGTGACCCGAGAAAGATAACGAGATCCCGTATCTTTCATCAAAATCATCCAATGAGCCAAACGTAAGACCGATTCCCAGACAAATACGTCGATTTTCCCAAAAGGCTAACGAAATCCCCAAAGAAAGTTAACGGAATCCCAAAAGCCAACGGAATCTCGAGTAGTACTCGAACTACGAAAGGGCTTGATTCCCACTAGGGATACGTAGGTAGCCTATCATTAGGTCTAGCCCCTCGACCAAAACGGTCACCCTCTCCTTCGGCGACGGACGAAGTCCACCGAAAGGCCATTTCAAATTAAGGTTCGAGGCACCTAAAAAGCCATCTTCAAGGTTTGAGGCACCTAAAACGCCATCTCCAAGGTCCGAGGCACCTAAAACGCCATCTCCAAGGTTCGAGGCACCTAAAACGCCATCTCCAAGGTCCGAGGCACCTAAAACGCCATCTTCAAGGTTCGAGGCACCTAAGACGCTATCACTAGAAAGCGATAAATCGCAATCATCCCCGGCGAGAGACCGAAAATGGTCATTCCATCCCCGGCGGAGCGGATAGCCATCGGGCTCAGATGGTCATCTCTTACCCCAGTGAGTTTCTCTCCAGGCTGCAGAACTCGCTCATCGGGTTCGAGGCACCTAAAACGCCATCATCTCCGAGGGTCAAAGACCCGAACTACGACGGCTTGATTCCCACCGGGATACGTAGGTAACTATCGCTAGGTTCGGCCACCCGATCACTCGATCATCACGCCAAATATGGAGCCTTACTCTTATCGACGACCCGCTTCCTTGAAAGCGCCGTCGCCGAGGGCTCTTGTAAGTGCTCCAATTTGAGCTTGTTAGAATTTTCGTTAGAAAATTAACGAAAGTTATAACATTTCTAACAATTCCTAACTATCCTAACATTTCTAACAAAGTGAGGGTAAAATGGGCATTGTTATTTAAGGTTAAACCTTAAAAAGAATCTCAAAAAGCAAAACAAAAGAAGAAAACCAAAAATGGCAATGGCTGGAAACACAAAAACTGGCTGTTAATTTGAATTTTGAAAAGAAATATTCTTCTTGTCCAAAGCTGAAGCTGCATTTAATGAACAGTGCACGCTGCCTGGATCCATCCGCGCGGATGAGTTTGCATTTTCAGGAGGGCTATAAATTGAGCCCTCCAGTCACAAAAATGAAGAGGAAGAACACATTTGCACCGAACCTCTGGCGAAATATAGAGAGAAAACAGTGAGAATTCTTCAAGAATTGTCACCTTTTTCTCTCCAATCTTTCCCAACTCATACTCATCCACTCACTCTCATATTAAAGCCCTAAACACTCATACACTCAAGTCAAACACTCAAGAACACAAGGAAGATTGGTAAACCCTCCTCTTCCTAACCCTAAATCTCATCCATGCATGCATCTTCAAACTACAAAATGTAGTTCTTTCATCTTCTTGCTCTAGATCTAAGAAGATCACCATGGAAGACCATCTCCATGGATGATCTTCTACAAAGATCAACATTATTTTCAAGTTCTCTTACTTTCTTTCAAAGGAAACTCATTTTCAAAACCCTAAAAACCATTTTCAAGCATAAAATCTCATTTTCAAAGGATAAAAATCCCCTTCCCAAGCAAATGAAATGCTTAGTCCTAATGTACCCCAAGGATGGTTTGGTATAGTTGATTCACCACTAAAATGTCTAGTGATCACTAACCAAAACCTAGGGAAATGGGGACAAGCATGGATGCAAAACCCCCTTTAAAATCATATTTTCTTTCTTGAGAAGTTGCTGTCCAGTAGCAATTTTCTCAGACCTCAGTCCATGGTCTTAATTTTTGGACACAGATGAACTTGGAATTTGGTGTTGACTACAAAATACTTTTTGTAGCCAACATCCAGAGCTTTCCAGACATATTTTTACCTTATTTTTTGGGTGAGTAAAACTCCTCTTTTCAAATTTTCTTTCAGAGGCTAGTTCATCAGCTTCTGGGAATCCAGATCTCATATCTGAGGTTTCCAGAAGGTTTTGACCCCTCAAATCTTCTCCAAAACGGAAAATTCCTTCGCACAAACTTTATTTAAGGTGTCTAGAACAACTTTCATTCTCTGAGTTTATCCAGATTATGAAGTTTTAAGACCCTTGAATCCCTTTCAAAATCAAAGGTCCACTGCCTTTTTCATTCTGGCAGAAATGGCTCTCAACTTCAAAAGGTCTTTTGAGTACCAAATCTCAATCCAAAAATCTTCCAAAAAATCATGGGATCAGTTTAAAGTCTTAAAAGATATCCCAATTTTTACTTTTCTGAGTTTCAACTTATTTTGGCCAAAACACATACACACACACCCACACACAAATGATTTTCAGCTTGGAAGACTCGTTTTACGAGGCGCGTCGGGTGCACACTAACGTCCTTCCCGACGCGTAACATGACCTCCGAACCTAAATCTCTGATCTCGGGCTTTTTTCAAAGTTTTGGCCTTCAAAATTAAAATGGCGTGGCGACTCCGTTTTCGTTGATTTTTTCAAACACAAAAATGGGAAAATTTTCGAATGGCACATCATCACACTAGCTGCCATATTTGTTGCCGGTTCATGGGGGTAGAAGCTGATGGCCTCATCTCTGACATCTCTTCTGGGAGGCACATGTGGGGCTTTACTTAGTTGAAAGATCTTGTGCTTGATAGCAGTGTTGCTTGCTTGCTCTGTAATGACCCCCAGATTCAATCTAGGTTGCCTCGGTCCCTGTTGTCCACCTGCAGGCTGCTCGCCTCCACCAGCTTGAGGCCTCTTCACATATGCGTCGAGTCTTCCCTGCTCGACCATTCTTTGGATAATACTCTTCAAGCCTAAACAATCCTCCGTGAGATGACCCGTGTCCTTGTGGTAATCACAGTATTTGCTGTTGTCCCTTCTGAACTTGTTGCCTGGGTTCATTGGGGCAGGTGGTGCCAACTCGACTGCATTCAGGATTTCAGTTCGACTCACCGTTAGGGGAGTGAAAGTCTCGGGCACCTTCTCTGTAGCCCTTGTCCTGTTCTTTCCATTTTTATTGTTTCCTCCATTCTTGTTGGAGTCTTTCTTGTCATCGGCAACCTCCACCTTGGGGCTTTTCCCATTTTTCTTTTCTTTCCTTTCCTCAGCAAGTGCCACGTTATACACTTTTTCGAACAATTCTTGTCGAGTTTCGACTGTACGAACTGTGAGTTCATAATCCATGTCTGCCGAGGAAATACCATTCCTGAAACAGTTGATAACTTCTCTGTCAGTGAGATCCTCCTCGATCTTATCTACCATCTCCTTGAACTTGGTGAAGTAGCTCATCGAGCTTTCATTTTTAGCCTGTACCAAGTGAGTAGGTTTTGGGAGAAACTAGTTTTTCCCTAACATTATGAAAAGTCTTGTTTTAAAAATCGAAACAAAGGCGCGTACAATTTTTTTTTTTTAATAAAAAACAAGACTTTTTATAATATTTGGGGAAACTAGTTTCCCCCAAAATTTTCTGGTACCAAGTTGCTTAGATCAGTAACCGTCACTTTTCGAGCTCCAGCAGTCGAGAAGCGATCTAGGAATTTTGTTCTTAAACACGTCCAGGTGGTGATGCTGCCAGCCGCCAAACCATTGAACCATGTCAAGGCTGCCCCTGTGAGTGTGCTTATGAGGGCTTTGCACATATTGTCGTCCTCATTGGCGACAAAACACATCGTGGCTTCCAGGTGTGCTATGTGATTCTTGGCATTGGTTGCCCCTGAGTACTTTTCCAATAGGCAATGCGAAACTAGGAGGAGGGTCTCTCATCTCCTTGGATAGAGGTCGAAGAGCAAAGTCAACTCGTTCAACCTTTCCAGTATCCTTTTTCTTCTCTTCCTCCCATTGTTCAAACTTTCTCTTCCACTGGAGCCACTCCCTAGCATCAGGCCTGTCCTCTCCAACAGGGGGAACAGCATTCGACCTTTGGCCCTCGCTTCTGGGTGGAGTCATTTGTCTGCTTCTCCTGTCTCTGTGGGAAGGAGCTCTTTCCGATCGCACCTGGAGATCTTTGCTGTCATTCCTTTGTGGCGACATGCGCCTATCATCTCGGGTAGGCGACCTGCGCCTATTACCCCAGTGGCGACTGCGCCTCTCGTCTCTGATAGGCGACCTGCGCCCATTCCTGTCCCTATGGGATCCTGATCTTTGTGTCCGGGCAGGGGAACCGCGTCGGCTTCTATTAGCCTCTAAATGCGTCCTCAAATCCGATTGAGCTTCCTGCTCCCTATTCCTGGTGAGGCTAGTCCTTAAGTCATTACTCGGAACATGGACAGGCGATTGAGGTCGGGCTACCATCCTTTGATCAGCATTTTGACCCACACCCTCGTTGGGCCTAACACTCCTGGCCTGTTGCCTGTTTGAGGTTTGAGAGGGAGCCACCCTCTCTGATCTTATATCCGCCTTCTCGGCCTCCTCTGTGCCAATAGCTCGGCCAAAATCTGGGCTCGCTCCAATAACATTTCCTTCTGCTCAATGGGTTGGATGAGGGACCTGTCCTATTTCCAACATTCCCCGAGCGAGTTGGACGCTTAGGAGGAGGTGGAGCTCCTTGTCCCTCCACGTGTCTTTTCCCCTTCTCGTATGGCAATCCCCGCCATCAACAACACTGGTAGAGCGTGTTGCTCTACCATGAGGGCGATTTGGTGGGGGGTGGAGGCAGATTTGCATTTTCAGCATTGGTGTTGAGATTTCCAGCATTCGTATTGTTGTTATTGTTCACTTCTTCGAACTCTTCAGAAGCGTCTGCGACATGCCCGTCTGGAGTCACCATTGTTGTAGGTTGAGGAAGTTTTCGAGGTCAAGCTAAAGCACGCTTCCGCAATGGAACCAAACCGATGCTTTGCGCAGAATTGTGCTTATCGGTAATCCTCCACGTGGCGGGACCCAATCACCTGGCTTCTTGACACGAAATCGTAACCCACGACTAGCCGGATGTGTCTCAGACGAAGACGCTCGGGCGTGAGTAAGATAACGGTGTATATAGCTCAAAATGTATTGAATAATGAATTCGAGATAACAAAATGGCGCTTACCTTTCACCGTTGGTAGTGATGAAGTATTTATAGGTGTTGGTGGTTGTATTTTTGGGAGGCGACATGTGCTCCCGAGATTGTAGCGGCGGTTCGAGTCATGGGAACGTGTCTATAACGGCCCCTAATTTGTAGGGATGTGGTTATGAGAATTGTTCAACCAAATACGCCGTGAGTGTCAGTCGTCACTTGTTGTTTAGGTCGAGGTCGCCATTTGAGGAATGGTCGACTGACCTGACGGTAGAGCATGGATCGTACCCATATTAGAGCTTGGATAGTGAGGTCGGACTAAGTTAGGTCGGGACCTGTTAGGTCGGACCATGGACCTAGTCGACTGATACTTGAGATGGGCTTTGGGCCTCGCTCTGATTGGGCCAGGCTCATTGAGAATGTGGGAGTCAAGGCTGTCTGTGATTGGGCTTTACCCGCTTGGCCCAACTCGACACTTTTGATCTATGACCATTGACCATCAAAATAATATGATACAGTTGACTCTGTTTTCACCACTCTAGACAAGGTTACACCAAACATTATTATCAAGGCCATCAGAATGTGGTAAAAGGGCAAACAAATTCCAGAGGTCAAGGAGGGCGACTGAAGTAAGAGTACTCGAATATAACTCTACTGTGGAGCTTGTTTTCCAGGGAACCAATTTACTTTCAGAGATAGATCATCCAATGCATTTGCACGGACAAAGTTTTTATGTGGTTGGATGGGGATTCGGTAATTTTGACAAAGAAAAGGACCCTTTGAATTACAATCTTGTTGATCCTCCTCATCAGAATACCATTGCAGTCCCAAGGAATGGCTGGACAGCTATCAGATTCAGGGCCCATAACCCTGGTATGCATGTCACTTACTTCTTATATACGTTGTCTTTTAAGTTTTAATCGGTATTAATGATTAATATTTTTTCATGGAGATTCTAATGTGTATTTTACTTGGATATAACTGTAGGTGTGTGGTTAATGCACTGCCATCTCGAGAGACATATAACCTGGGGAATGGAGATGACTTTCATAGTAAAGGATGGAGATAGCCCAGATGCAAAAATGATGCGCCGGCCATCAGATATGCCACCATGTTGAAGCGGAGAAGCCCCATCAACAAAGAAAAAGAATGAAAGATTATAAAGATTTTTATTTTCATTTCCATTTGCAATATGAATTATGTTTGTGATTAGACACGGGATTGCGTTTCTACTTTGCCTAAAGTGTTTATCAGAAATACTTTTTTTCAAACGAGGAAAACACCTAATAATTTCGATATATGACCAATGACCATCAAAATAATATGATACAGTTGACTCTGTTTTCGCCACTCTAGACAAGGTTACACCAAACATTATTATCAAGGCCATCAGAATGTGGTAAAAGGGCAAACAAATTCCAGCTCTAGCTCTAGCTTCTGCAGATGTTCACCAAATCATTAAGACATCCCATTCCTTGGGCAATAGATGAATAGCGGGTAATCTGCCATTTTCTTTACCATATAAAAACAGCTGTTTTAGAAACAAGAGAAGAGCGGACAAAAACATGGGAATCAAGACTCCTAAAGGGCCTGATATCCTGATATGTAGTACCCCCCCCCCCTAAGTGAATGTCCATTTTCAAGAACTTTTTGTCCCAAAATGAATGTCCGTTTTCTAGAATTCTGTCCCCCGTATAAAATTTGGACATTCATTTAGGGACGGAGGGAGTACGTAACTTTCATGCTAACTTGAAGTCTTGGAGATCATGTCTGGTATTTTAAGCACATTGGAAATCAACATCAAAGGCAGCATAACATATTTCAAGCAAACATAAAAAAAACAAGAGTCATGAACTATACTTGAAAGAGCTGACAACATAACGAGGTAATCCACCACTAAAATCCAGTTTTTTTTTTTTGGAAATTGAGTGGGTGCGGTCGCCCGCACTCGTGTCTATGTGGGTCCGTCCCTGAATATTAGCACAACTTTCAAGCTTCAACATATTTATTTGGGCTAAAAGGGATACTTGTATTGGTAACAAGAACTAAGGTCATCAATAATTCCATGAAACACTTCAAAGAGGAAGTCATTAAAAGTTAGTGCACACATTTAAAACAAAAAAAAATAAAAATGAAACATCTTCTCACAGAAAAAGCTTTTAAAAAAGTTATCCTCCTTCACAGTTACATGTTAGAGTCAAGCAGTGAAGTGAGCTTATCTGTTATCCAAATAGATTCCGTCTCGAGTAATTCCAAGAACACGCAGTAGACGAACTGTCAATCAACTAAACAAAGCTAAGTTGAAGTTAATCCTTAAGCCTTCGATAGATGTTTCACACTGTTTGTGTAAGTTTCATACAAACTCGGTATATTATCCCTGTAAGGTAGCACATATTTCGTTAAGAACTTCACCTCCGGATATATTGCAAGCGAATAAAGAGGCTGATCACTCTTCACGAGCTTATGCTCTTTCAAGGTCTTCAGAACTTCATATCTAGGTTTTACCCTTTTCTCCAAACTGTAAGTGAAAAATGCGGGGAGAGTGGCCAAGTATGCAGGGGTATAACCAAGTTCTTTCATAAAAAAATTTAACGCATTTCGAACTTTCACTTCTGACAAGCTTGAACACTTAGGTAGAGCCTTGAACAAGGCAAGTACATCAGAATTGGACCACCCAAGGCTCCTAAACACACTGACCTTCTTCTCAAACGCCGCCTCACTAACTTCAGTAAACGCAAATACACCATAAATGAACATTTTGGACTCCCGGGGTATTCCCAATTTCCTTTCAACTCTTTGCATTATATTCTGTAAAGACTCAGGCTTTTGCATAAATACTCTTGGTTTCATAATAAAGAACTTTCTAACTTCATGTTTCGAGAAACCAAAATCCTTAAACAACAATAGATGGGGCTGCAAATTGCGGTGAACAGTAGAACCCAAAAGCCAAGGAGCTCTACAAAGGGCTATAATCAAATCCTCACTACACCCACCCAAAAAATCAGTCAAATAACTGAGGGTGGGCACAATATTAGTATCTAAACCTCTATTAAAAAGCTGAGGTTGTTTTTTAATGAATTTGACTAAATTAGAACCAGATAAGCCAAATTTCTTATAAGCCCTGAATTTGGATTCTAGGTTTTGGTCTGCTCTATGAGTGAGGACATGAGGAACAGAAAAGACAACATCTTTGATCTGGGATTTGTTTAAAGCGCCATAGATTTTGAAGAAATTGATGACGGAATCAGGGTTTTGAGTGGATTTCAAGTGACTGACCTTTGATGATGCGGAAATGGCTTCTTCTCTGGACAACCCAATTGAGTTAACGAGGTAATCCACCATTAAATTGTCACCAAAAGTTTGTTTCTTCTGAAGAGTTGAGAAATAGGAGCAGTGAGAGGGAAATCTATTGATAGAGATGATGGAGCTCAGGGAACGGGTACGAGTTTGAATCCACATTTCGTTTGTCGTTCCTCAGTGTGGGGCTTTTTTACGAACTCCCCACTCCCACTGCCCCCATCACCTACCTCAAACCTACCTAGGTCAAAAAAATACTCCCTCCGTCCCACGTTAGTTGAGACTAACTTTTTGGGCACACCAATTAAGGAAAAGTAAGTGAGAGAAAAAGTGAAAGAAAATGTTGTGAGTATGAAGAATTAAATAGGAGAGAGAATGAGTGGGAGGAATAGTTAGGAGAGAGAATGTTGTGAGTGTAAAAGTGAAATAGGAGAGAGAATGAGTGGGGTAAATAGTGAAGATTCCTTTGCCATTTTGGACAGTCTCAACTAACGTGGGACGGCCCAAAAGGGAAAGAAGTCTCAACTAACGTGGGACGGAGGAAGTATTTATTTTATTTATTTTAAAATTATTTTTAACAATTTCCCTACTTTCAAACAATTTTTTTTATTCATATTAAAATTATTTTATAACAACCCTCACCACCTAGACTTGCCCAGCCGGTTCAGACCGGCGGTTCCGATTCTGAACCGGCGATTTCGATTCAGAACCGACGATTCACCAACCCGCCACCCCTTGAACCGTAACCGGCTCGGTTCTGTACGGTTTCGGTTCCGATTTTGAACCGTCATTTTCAAAAAAAAAATTATTTTTTTCGGCGGCCGCCAAGTAGGCCGAATGTTTTGTGCGGTCGCCCTAACTGTTAAAAAGTTAAATTTTTAACAGTTTTTTGAAAAAAAACAGTTGACTTTTTAACAGTTTCTGTTAAGTTCTATAAAAAAAGTTAACTTTTTTTTTTTTAATTTTTTTTTTGGATAAAGAAGACTATTTTAGACTTTTGTTTATTACATAAATTTTTTGCAAAAAGTTATAGTATAAAAGAAGTTATGAATTTTGAAAGAAATAAAATTTAACTTTTTTTAAAAAAAATAAACGAAAGTATATAAAAGAAAAAGGGATTTGCAATTCTTAAATTTTATTAATTAAAATAAAATTACAAAGAGTGGGACAACCAACCTTACCCTTTTATAAATAAGGGGGGACATTTAGGAGCCTTTACCTCAACCTAACTATTACAATTAAATAAAAATAAACCTAATCTAAAGTCTAATCTATAAAATTACAATTAACCTAATCTAAAGTCTAAAGAGCGGCGAAGTTCATTCGGCTTCGCTTCTCGATGTATCTTCATCGAAGGCCTCCTCCTCCTCGGAACTACTTCTTTTATCTTGAAGTCGTAGTTTGGCTCTATGTCAATCGCCAAGCACCTTTTGATATTCTAAATTATATGGAGACACCCTTGAACTTCGATCGGACAAGACACACTCTCTTACACTAAATACTTCTTCTACGGCGACGGTTGAGGTGGGAGCGGCTAGGATCTCCTTTGCTATCAAGGATAGAATAGGATAGTTGTTTGCCCTTCGTGCCCACCACTTTACAATATCAAATTCTTCTATAGGCTCAAAAGAAGTGGTTAAATAATTTTCAAGTTCAACATAAGTGGAGCCACCTCGTTGACGTTTTTGACTTCTAGAACTAATTAAATTATCTATAAAGTTAAAGGGATCGCTATCATCGTGAGAACTACTACCACCTACATTTTCACTACTAGGATAAACGATATTATCAAAAAGATCATAATATTCTCTATAAAGTGCATATACAATATTTTTAGTCTCAGTTACAACGTATTTTGCCTTTGGGATAGGTCTATCTAAAAACAAATCAAAGTCGGTGAAAAATAGGTTCTTATAATAATAATCAAGTATTTATTATAAACCATCTTCTCTTATCCTAGGATCTAATAGTTTAGCTACTAAAAACAATGGGGGAATGTTCAGAAAATATTTAAACCATTTTGTTCTCATCATACTAATACATCCACCTAAAATTGGACAATCTTTAAAATGCATAAATATATAACTAATTTTAGCGGCGTGTTCTAAAACTATCGGTGAAGTGGGATAGTAAGAACCGGATAATTGTACGGTATCCTCTTTAAAAACTTTCAAAATTTTCTTTAAATTATGACAAACATCCCATTGATAAGGCAATATTATGGAATTCCCACTATTGTGTTGTAAGGGGAAACGAGATCAATCACCATGAACTCAACACTCTCGCTTCTCGCCAACTTCCCTTCGCCAATCTCCACGTCCAACATAATCGTCCCTTTAACCTTGACTGCATGATTGGTGAAACCTTCGAGATATCCCTTATGGGGCACCAAATTAGCCTCCGTATAATTCATCCTTTTAAAAGCATCATAATAAAGCACATTCCTGCTTGCTCCAGAGTCTACCATAACTCTCTGCACAATATTGTTGCCTGGATACATCGTAATAATTATAGGTTGACTTTCATGAATTTTAGTAACAGCAATTCTTGCCTAGAGAAGCTGATTACCCTATCTTGGCTGGCGGGAAATTGAGGAACATCAAATGTATGCGACAAAGTCATGATTTGACTGTTTAGTTGTGACACGCTGGGCAACGGGTCATGGATAACGTCTACCAGATTCCTTTCAGGCCTTCGCTGATCATCCCGCCCAACGTTCTCTTCCAAATATTCCTTCAAAAAACCCCTATCAATCTTCCCCCGAATCAATCTCCTTAGATTATAACAATCATCAGTTTTATGCCCCCTATCCTTGTGATACTCACAATAGTTGCTTTGGTCCTTGGCTCCCTCAGTTCCCGGTATAATGGGAAAAGCCTCAGGTAGGTTCACCTTCTTCAAAATCTCGCTAATGGGAGTGTTCAATTGGCTATACTTAATGGCCTTCTTTGGTTGATAATCATTTTGGCCTCCATAACGTCCACCACCACGGCCTCCACTACCTCCTGCTTGACCTGCTCCGCGATTGCCGCCAGACCCCCTCCTGTCATCCTGCACTACTTCCACCCTATCCTTCACTACCTTCTTTGCCGCCGGACTCGTCGCCTGAGTCCCCTTAGCCATAACTCTCGCACCCCACAAAATCCCCTAACTCTCTCATACAATTCCCCTGTGGTTTTTGGTAATCTCATACCCAACTCTTGTTTAAAAGGACCTGGCTGCAAACTGGTATTATACAACATGATTATCTCGCCCTGGCTGATATCAGCGATTTGATTCGCCACTCCCATGAATCTATCCGTAAAGCTTGCAACCCTCTCACCCTCCTTTTGCAGGAGGCTACACAATTCTGTCTTCTGCACTGGTTGTGACCCCGATGCACTAAATCTTGCTAAAAACTTCTCCTTGAAATCCTGATACCCGGCTATCGAGTCTTCGGGCTGCGCCAAGAACCACTCCAAAGCATGGTCAGCCAAAGTGCTTACCAGAGCTCGACATAAAATTGCTTCATTCTCGGTAAACAGGGACATTGTCGCTTCAAATCCCCCTACATGAGTTATTGCTCTAGACTTTCCAGAATAACTCGGCAAATTCGGCATACGGAAACTTGGATCTGGGGCAACACCTTTGATACTCTGAACGAATGGGGCCAAAAAGGATTTCTTCTCTTCAATCTTTTTCGTTCCCGCCTCTAACTCCCTTATCTTCTTGGCCATTTTCGCCATCTCATTTTTCCTCCTTTCTTGCTCCTCCCTCTTTGCCTTCTCAATCTCAGCAGCCTTAGCCAATTCTGCGGCTTTCAAGGCTTCAGCAATTTTCTCGGCCTCCACCGCCTTTGCCGCCTCAGCGTCTCTCCTTTCCCTTTCTTTCTCGTACTCCCTATCTTTCCTCTCTTGTCGCCTCTGTTCCCTATCTCGCGGTGACCTTTCGCCTCGACGCTTCTCGGTAGGATGTCGCGATAAATTGGACCTCTCCTCGGCATGCTTGGTTTGACTGGGAACATACTCCTTATCATGCGTTGAACCACTAGATTCATCACTATCATATTCAAAGTAATAAGATTGCTCCCTGGAATTGCCCGATTTATGGTATATTTTCTTCCGCTTCCTCCTCCTAGCCTCCAAACCATCATCCTTCCTCTCTGCAATGGCTCCTTCTGATCTCGCATTGGCAGGATCTCGCCTACGGTCTCCGACCTTTCTTCTAGGCGGCGACATGTCTCTCGCCCGCCTTGGCATATTAGCCACACTAACGCTGGCCTCTCGCCCCTGCCCGCCAATAGGGGCTCTCCCCACCTGGCCTACCAGTAACTCTTCAGGAATATGGGAAGGCTCCACATTCAATTCCCTCAATTGCTGATTATTGGCAAGAACTCGTAACCACGCTTCATTATCTGCCCTCAATCTGTCTACCTTAGCCCTCACCTCTGCACCCTTTGATTTTGCGGGAACTTGCCCTTCATCTACTGCCTTGGCCTTTTCAATTCTCGCTCTTTCATCTCGCTCTCTAGCTCGCCTTATGGTAGAGTCAGTCTGAGAGGTATGGGCCTCCAATTCTCCGTCAAATCCCGCCTCGACACGAGCTTCCTTAGCATTGGGGGTTGCCAACGTTAGGTTCTGAGCTGCCCTGGAAGGGGTAGCCTTATCTTGTCCCATCACCATAACTTACAAGCAAACAATTGGATATTTTCAACAAACACTTTAAGCCAAACATCACCTTTTTACAATCAAAACCACAATTCTGATAGCTTTACAAGTAATCTTTCTGACAATAAATTACCTTTACATCATCTACAACTTAGCCAGAAAACCTTTACAACCAAAAACAACTTTACAACACCATAGAATAAGGACACTGACAGTCACTAAACCAAATTCTGACAGACATAAACTGCAAATACACCTTAAACTCCCAACCAAACAGCCTTCACTCCATCAACAAAGCTGACAATAAAGATTTTCTGGGCTCCACCAAAGAACAGCAACAGTACGCCACCTTCAAACTCACCACCGGACAGCCACCAACAACCTCTAAACTCCACCAAACCACCCAACGAAGAACGTTTAGGTCCCGGCAATGAAACCAGCTGATGCTACACAGAAAAATGTGTTGCACAGGAGCTGAACCCACAGCTGCAAAGGAGAATACTCCGGCTGGTCTCCTTAGGATGGTAAGCTTTAACCCCTACACACAAGCAAACAAGGTGAACTAAACCAGGGGTGGCTCCGGTAAAACCCCTCCGGCGTGAGAATAAGTAATTATTTCTTTGAGATAAAGAGGATATTAATGGAAACTGTATAGAGAGAGAGTTTAGAGAGAGATGATGAGAACTTACAAAATAATGCTGCCTCTCACGTTTTTATACTACCATGCAATCATAGGCCATACTCATATAGGACACGTGTCAGCCATCCCTTGCTTTTGGGTCAACCACCCCTAGAGTTGGTAGGAAATCACTGTTCGCCCTGTCACATCACACTGTTGACCGTTATGAGGGGCATTCACGTGGCAATGCCACAATCACTTGTCAGTCACGGTTGTCGCCTGGCGACAATCCTACTAAAGGAATACTGCTAGGATAGTCACCTAGTTTAATCCCTGCACTTGTCGTCCAAGGGCTATATGCATCAGGTCACTTCCCGCCACGGGTACTTCCCGCCTACCGCCTATTCTCATGCCCAGGTATATTCTTGTCGCAGACTATAATTCTCGCCAACAAAGGAAAAGTACCTTTTATCATACATGTTATTATCCTTTGCCACCCTTAACTCGTGCGGCCCACCCCAGACCACTTGGCCCACTATTTTGTTCAAACCCAAACTTATATTTCTCAACCACTTCATCTTCTTATGCAGTGCTGAAGTGCACACATGTTCAATTCCTTGAAATTCTTCATCGACCAGCAACTACACACCCTACAAACATCAAAATGGAAATTTCAAGGAATTGAACATGATGACTAAACCATCTCCTCCTCCTTTAAAACATTGAAGAAGAAAGTGGTTATAATTTCCAGTAACACATATCGAATTTGAATGTTTCATTCAAAGAGTTCCTGGTTGAAAATTAGGTTATAATTTCCCGTAAGGGGAAATTTCATTTCTCATATATAAAATTCAAACAAGTTCTATACAGAAAAATAGGTTTGTCATGATAGTTTACTTACTTCAAAGGATACATATGTAGCCCTTAAATACTCCCTCCGCCACGGAAAGATAGTCCCACTTTGACTTTTGTGGTCAATTTGATTGAACTTTGACCAAAATTTTAAATCAATTTAATTATTTAAAATTTGTAATGCCTATGTTTCATGATGAATGACCAAAAAAATTTCAAAATTGTTGTTGATCGAGAGCAAATTGAAGGATTTTTTTGGTAATTCATTTTGGGACGGAGGGAGTAATTGATTATATTTTCTATTTGCAAAATATACAAACATTTGCAAATGCTGTAACCAATTACGAAACGAAATGCAGAAAGTAAATGGAATAGAACCTGAACAAGGGGCAACAGGCAGGGGCCTTGCCGGAGCCAGTATGAGAACCCAAAAGCACACTCTTCTCAGCAAGCACAGCTGGAATTCCAATACTCTGCATCTCAGTAGGCACACTAGTACCCCTCTCTGTTAAAGCTGCATTTACCTCCTCACTCAATCCCGACTCCTCAAAACTCTCCGCCACCTCCGCCTCTGCCATTTTCCCGCCTCCTTCTTTATTATCATAGCGACCCCCAAGGGCCAGCTCCCGAGTTTTAGAAGGAGAGAAAGGAAGGGAAAGGGAAGAGAAGAGAAGAGAAGAGAAGAGAAGGGAATTCAATATTTTTCTTTAGTTTTAGTGCTCTCGAGTTTAGGGAGGAAAGTGTAGGAATTTTTTTTAAATTACATTTGTGCTCTTAATGAAATAAGGAGAGAATTATATTTGAAGGGTAAAATAGGTATTTCAAAAATATTTGTTAGTGAAATTTTCTTTACTTCCACTTCCTCTTCCAACCTGATAAAATGAACGAATCTCGTTCTAATTTCTTCCAAGCTCCTAGACAGGTACATGATTAAATCTTGGTAAAATGATGCCTCTCTTTTCAGGCCCATCTTGAAGGCTTCCGTTGTCGTTGACACATCAATATGAGGGATGCTCACAGCTTCCTTGTTGAACCTGAACACATAGTCTTTTAAAATTTCATTAGGCTGTTGTACCACCTTGTAAAGGTCACTTGTTAGTTTCTCAAACACACGATTGCAAGAGAATTGATTAAGAAACATGTTAAGTAATTGAGAGTAAGAAGAGATAGAGTTCATAGGCTGATTAGTCAGCCACATCAAGGCGGGTTCGGATAAGGTTGACCCAAAGCCCGTGCACAAACAGACTTCCTTAAGATGGTGGGGAATGCTAATGATGTCCATCTTCTCCTGGTAGAAGGCTATATGTTCTGCTGGATCCGTGGTGCCATCATATTGTTTCATTGGAGGTACTTGAAATCTTTTAGGGATCTCCACACCAGCTATGGCAGGAATGAAACGCGAATCGTGATGGCTGGTTGGAGACGCCTGGTTGAGAGGTAAGGTGACTCCTGGAACCTTCATGAGGATGTCTTTGATCTGCTGCACTTCTCTAGCGAGGGTGTTGTCTGCAACAGGGTGTTGGCTCTGAGGGGTCATGGTACTAAAGCCAACAGTTGGAAGGGTACCGGGTGTCATGGGTAAGCTCGACGTGTTGGTCCTTGCCTCAGTCGTTATAATGGGCGTAGACATTGCTGAAGTAGGATTACTCATCTTGATTGGAATCTAAAAAACCAAAGTTCCTACGGACGGCGCCAAATTGTTTTGGACAAATTTCAACAAGTAAATTTATCTATCAAGGATGTTGGGCACAAATGAAATATAATTCTCAAATCAAGATGAACATGAGGATGTAACGAGGAAAATCTTTGAACAATCATTCGCAGGGAAAAACCTCATGAAGCTTTAGGAAAAGCCTACCTTAACCAAGAAAATGTTTATTCATATTCTTTGTTTTGAGTACAATGTGCAGTACGAGCGTAGAGTATAGTGTGTCGTGTGTACATGTTCTTTTCTAAGGACTATTTATATACAAATTATATAACCGAAACAACATAAATGCAATCCCTCTTTTGTCGCCTAGAATCTCGCCTTCTGTTGATGGTGTGCGGCCGTTATTTATCTGTGGGAATCATGGCCGTTATGAGGTTTAAACCTTTGTTGACAAGGTCTTCGTTCAATCGTGATAAAGTTATCCGTTTCTGATGCGTCACTTGGTTCCTGAAAAGTAGGAAGTACATAACAGATAATTCAAGACGTTAGTTCAAGATGTACAATAATGTAACAATTGCTATTTCCTGTGGTCATTAAAATAATTTATTCACTTACTAATTATTATTTGAACAAGCAGATTTTTTTTTTGTAGCAAGTGGGTGTTGACCCTTGTCTTTAAGATTAAAATTAAGATATCTTACCACTACCGGTGAACCATTCATGGATATATGCTTTGTTCTTAGAATTTAAACATATAATAACTAAAATCTAGTTGTTTTTTTTTTGGAAATTGAGTGGGTGCGGTCGCCCCCACTCGTGTCTATGTGGGTCCGTCCCTGAATACTAGCACAACTTTCAAGCTTCAACATATTTATTTGGGCTAAAAGGGATACTTGTATTGGTAATAAGAACTAAGGTCATCAATAATTCCATGAAATACTTCAAACATGATGCTGCCCCAAAAATAATAGTTGGGCATGTACCAAGTCCATGAGCGAGAAATGATTCAAATGGGTCCAAAGCGAGTCAAGGCCCAAGAAGAAGATAGCGATAAAGTTAACCACGGTGTATCCCGCGGGAAAGTATGTCTGGGTATATCCCGCGAAATTCACTAAGAGTGTAAACTCAGGATGATAAAAGCGAGATAATGGTTGATAAACGGCGAGATAATGAGGTAAGCCGGCGAAATAATGGAATGAGGCGACATGGTGCTCGGTTAACAGTATCCGGCGAAAGATAAATTCTAGTGGGCGTGGAACATAAGGGGCGACATATAAATATCTACAAAATGGGACCCACTAGAACGGTTTGACATTGGGAAAAGTGATTTGTGTCAGAGAAAAAGCGTCACATGCTTTGAGTTTATTCTCGTGATTGACCAATGGAATGATGACACGTGGAGTTAGAGGCTAACCGTCGCACGAGATATGTACGTGAGGATAGCACATGCCAAGCACGAGGGAAGGGGGTATATATATGAGGGATCGTCATCCCTACCAGGTACGTTCACCCACACACACGAAACACCCTTCCTCAATTCAGATTTCCCTTGCTCAGACAGATACTTATCCTCACGCCAGAGGGGCTTACGCCGGAGCCGCCCCCGAATTAGTTACGTTTGTTGGTGTGCAGGTGAGAAGAAGGAGCAGGAGATATCACGTTTGGACTACAACGGTTGTGTTGCTGTTTGAGGAAATTCCTGGCAACATCAACTGGTTCCGTTGCCGGGACTGATTCTCTTCATCAGTTGAAGATTTACCGGCGGCGGATTAGTAAGTTTTGGGTGCTGTTCATAAATCTGGCAGTTTGGTGTGTGTTGGGGTGATTTGATTTTGGTGTTGTCTGTAGTTCGCAAGCTTGGAGTTAATTTAAGTTGATTGTTGTTCGTTTTTCTGGGTGTTTCCCGTGAACAATCATTTCGTGGGTTGAAATTTCTGAGAGATTGGTATTGCTGGATTGGTTGGGTGTGGATTTGGTGAGTTAGATGTTTTGAGCTGGGTTGAATTGGATTTGGTGGTGTTTGTGAAGGTTCATTTGAACGTTTGTTTGATTTTGGCGGTTTGAAATTTTTGGTGTTTCTGGGTTTTGATTTTGTTGGAGTTCATTTGATTCTGATTGGATTGAAGTTTGGCGTTTCTGGGTTTTTGAATTGGTAAAATTTTGGAAGTTGGATTTAGGGGTAATAAGGTGTTGGATAATTGTGAAGGTAGTTGAAGTTAATTTCTTAGTTTCTGGGTTCAGATCTTCAAATCTTCATAAGATTTGCGGATCTTCAAAGCTTGGGTTCATCACTTTTGATTGAGTGGGTAATAAGAAATGGCAACTCCAGAAAAGGGCATGGTTAGCCAGAAGACGTTGGGAGGAAGGAGCCTTATCCCGCCTATTTCAGGAATGGGGAATATGGGAACGGTTGGAGCGAAAGATACGTCCACCTCGCTGCAGGTTACTCCGGAGGAAAGAGAGCGGGCTACTGGAGACGGGAGAGAAAGAATGGTAATGTCGCCTCAGCCTGAGGAAGAGATAGACGCGGAAGTGGAGAGGTTGCAAACCCATAACAATTTAATTCTACAATTACTAGAGAACAATAAGCGACTTATGACTTTGAAGAAGGCACCTACTCCTATCCCGCAGGATTTGATGAAGGCAACGGCGGAAGGGAATAAGGGGGCGGATAAGGGAATAATTGTTCTGGATGATGGTGAGCGACAAAAGGAGACAGAGCCTGAGAAATTGAAAGAAGCAGAGGCGAGATTGGATGGGCCGCAGAAGCGGAAAGATGGGGAATATATGGAAAATGGACGAAAAATCAAAGTGTATCATTGGCCGCATACATCACAGATGTCGTCTTTTTATTGTGAAAATGATGAGGATGACACTGCTTCAAATGAAGGAGGATATGGAGAGGAAGAATTGAAGGCTTCTAGAGGGGGCGAGAGATCTAAACAACTAGAGAAGGCAAAGTGCGCGGGAATAAGCCGCTTCAGAGAAGAAGATGGGTTGAAGAAACAGATGGCCGAAATGGCGAGAAGGTTGGCAGATTTGGAAAAGGGAAATGTAATCGATGGCGAGAAAGATTCTTTTGTCGCTCCTTTTGCCAAATATATTCAGGAGGCGGAGCCCGCTCCAGAATTTCGGTTGCCCACATTGACTAAATATGCGGGAGTAACCACGGCCAGGACTCATGTGGCGGGATTTGAAGTTACAATGGCAATATTGACCAAGGATGATGTATTGCTGTGCAAAACTTTTGCCAGCACCTTGGAGCTTCAAGCACTAGATTGGTTTATGCAACAACCCACTAACTCTATTCTGGGATATCAAGATTTCAAAAGGAAGTCTTGGCGAGATTTGGGGCTGTGGGGACTCAGCCAGTGGTATTACAAGAATTGATTGGGATTAAGCAGAAAGCGGGAGAGGGTCTGGTAACCTATACCAACAGATTTTTGTTGATTGCTAACCAAATTTCTGAGATAGAGCCCAAGTACGTAATCATGATGTATATGTCCGGCCTGTTATCAGAATCTTTTAAAAGGGAATTGAGGATGAGGTTACCAGTGACTTTGGGCGAGTTATACGAGCGGGTTAAGGCGTATTGTGGAGGAGAGGACATTGAGGAAGGGACATCTAACACTTCGAAGAAAAGTGTTAAGGACAGAATTGAGTATGTTAAGGATCAAAATGCGACTCAAGGGGGAGGTCGAGGAAATCAAGCTGGCGGCAGAGGTGGAGGCCGTGCTGGAGGTCGCGGGGCAAGGAGAATAGTCAGATTCGCGAGACTGGATACCAGGCCAAGTGAGATTCTGAGAGCTGTGGAGTTGTCGGCGGCATTTGAGATGACGGAAAGATGAAGAAGAGATTTAAGTCAGTATTGTAATTATCATAGAGATAGAGGGCATGATACTGATGACTGTTACAACTTGAAGAAAGTGATCCAGTCTAAGATTGATAGGGGCGAGTTACAGGAGTATGTGATGCCAGAACAGAATGTGGCAGCCCGCGGAGGAAATGGCGACAGAAATGAAATATTAGTGCCGGCGAGTATTACTTGTTTGAGTAATCAGATCATGTCTCTGTCACATACAGGTCATATTCCAGCTTACCCGCCAAGTGAAGAAAGGATAATTAGTTTTTCAAGGCGAGAATTGGCCTTAACACCAAGCCATGGATGCCAGCCAGTAGTGATTTAAATTGCTCCGGGGAATAGTATTTTGCACAGAGTGTTGGTAGATTCAGGAGCGAGTCACAACATTCTGTATTATGAAGCTTTCAAGAAGTGAGATATACTGAGGCCAATCTGGTGCCCTACAAGGGATTTTTAGAGGGATTTACGAATCACACGGTACGGGTTAAGGGAACAATTTCATTGGCAGTGGAGATAGGAGAAGACGAGATGGTGAGAACCCGCACTGTAGAGTTCATGGTGATTGATTTGGTGTCGCCTTACAATGCCATTGTAGGTATCCCATTTATGCAGACATTTGAAATGGTTGTTTCTATCCCGCACCAGCGAGTCAAATTCCCTACTCCCAAAGGAATCACTTGCTTGAAGAGTGAGGTTAAGGAGGTGATTCAGAAGAAGATTGAGATTCAAACCGCCCAAGGGCGAGCACAAGTTCACTTTCCACGGCTTTGATGGTGCGAGGTGCGAGAATCAACATGATCACCGACTTAGGAGGGTGTGATGACTGGGAGGAAACAGAAAGCATGAGGAATAAGTCGGCGATCATTGTTATTAAAGAAAGGGCAGAAGAGGAAGTTATACGAGAAAGGAATGATGAACGGGATGCAGAGGTAGAAATGGTGGAGGAGAGATCAGAAGGGAATTTGATGGCACTGATTACAATGCAAGCCGAGATGGCATGGTCAAGGTCAGCAGAATTTGTTAAAATGAAGGAACCTGTAAGTGCTCCAATTTGAGCTTGTTAGAATTTTCGTTAGAAAATTAACGAAAGTTATAACATTTCTAACAATTCCTAACTATCCTAACATTTCTAACAAAGTGAGGGTAAAATGGGCATTGTTATTTAAGGTTAAACCTTAAAAAGAATCTTAAAAAGAAAAACAAAAGAATAAAACCACAAATAGAAATGCTGGAAACATAATCTGGCTGGTCAATTTGAATTTTGAAAAAGATTATTCCTTGTGTCCAAAGCCTGAAGCGACAATTAATGAACAAGGCACGCGATCGATCCATCCGCGCGGACATCTTTGCTATTTTCAGAGGGCTATAAATTGAGCCCTCCAGTCACAAAAATAAGGAGGAAGAACACATTTTGCACCGAACCTCTGGCGAAATATAGAGAGAAAACAGTGAGAATTCTTCAAGAATTGTCACCTTTTTCTCTCCAATCTTTCCCAACTCATATTCATCCACTCACTCTCATATTAAATCCCTAAACACTCATACACTCAAGCCAAACACTCAAGAACACAAGGAAGATTGGTAAACCCTCCTCCTCCTAACCCTAAATCTCAACCATGCATGCATCTTCAAACTACAAAATGTAGTTCTTTCATCTTCTTTCTCTAGATCTAAGAAGATCACCATGGAAGACCATCTCCATGGATGATCTTCTACAAAGATCAAAATTATTTTTAAGCTTTCTTACTTTCTTGCAAAGAAAACTCATTTTCAAAACCCTAAAAACCATTTTCAAGCATAAAATCTTGATTTCAAAGGATAAAATTCCCCTTCCCAAGCAAATGAAATGCTTAGTCCTAATGTACTTAAGGATGGTTTGGTATAGTTGATTCACCACTAAAATGTCTAGTGATCACTAACCAAAACCTAGGGAAATGGGGACAAGCATGGATGCAAAACCCCCCTTAAAATCATATTTTCTTTCTTGAGAAGTTGCTGTCCAGTAGCAACTTTCTCAGACCTCAGTCCATGGTCTTAATTTTTGGACACAGATGAACTTGGAATTTGGTGTTGACTACAAAATAATTTTTGTAGCCAACATCCAGAGCTTTCCAGACATATTTTTACCTTATTTTTTGGGTGAGTAAAACTCCTCTTTTCAAATTTTCTTTCAGAGGCTAGTTCATCAGCTTCTGAGAATCCAGATCTCATATCTGAGGTTTCCAGAAGGTTTTGACCCCTCAAATCTTCTCCAAAATGGAAAATTCCTTCGCACAAACTTTATTTAAGGTGTCTAGAACAACTTTAATTCTCTGAGTTTATCCAGATTATGAAGTTTTAAGACCCTTGAATCCCTTTTAAAATCAAAGGTCCACTGCCTTTTTCATTCTGGCAGAAATGGCTCTCAACTTCAAAAGGTCTTTTGAGTACCAAATCTCAATCCAAAAATCTTCCAAAAAATCATGGGATCAGTTTAAAGTCTTAAAAAGATATCCCAATTTTTACTTTTCTGAGTTTCAACTTATATTGGCCAAAACACACACACACACACACACACACACAAATGATTTTCAGCTTGGAAGACTCGTTTACGAGGCGCGTCGTGCACACTAACGTCCTTCCCGACGCGTAACATGACCTCCGAACCTAAATCGCTGATCTCGGGCTTTTTTCAAAGTTTTGGCCTTCAAAATTAAAATGGCGTGGCGACTCCGTTTTCCGGTTTTATTTGGTTTTTCAAAGAAACGCAAAAATCGAATTTTCCCGCGAATGGCAACATCATCACAGTGGCGACTCCGCTGGGGACTAAGCTTTTTAATAAAAAATGGTATTCGGTATATTGGTGGAAACCACTAAATTTCCCGTTATCGCCTCCTAACACGAGTCGGGGATAAATTGTGGTCTAACAATCCCACGTACCGGTATCACCGTTTTCAAAAAAAAAAAAGAAGCTTTTGAGGGTCAAGCTTCCGTCCCGGCTTTGAAAATCATTTTTGTGTGTGTGTTGATTTTTGCACAGTTTTCATGTTGTTTTGGCCGCCTTGGAGAAAGTCAAAATTTTGACTGTCGGAATAATGTCCCTAACTGTCGGAATTTCCGTGCTTACGTGCTTATGTGCTCATAAAAAAAAAAATTTCAAAAAAAAAAAAATTTCAAAAAAATAAAATTCAAAAAAAAAAAATCATGCATCATGCCTTTTTAAGACACATAAAAAAATTTCCATTTTACTCAGAAAAAGAATATAGACTGCTTGCACACTACGCGCACGTGACCGTACACTGCACACTACGTCCCTAACCCGGGGAAATCCTTGTCGCGGTCCGTTTGGTCTTATTACGCCTCTCGGATGAGCACAGGACTACCCAAACATCCCATGGAGCCTCGTGTCGACCATGCACTTGTCCGTGACACACTTTGTCCGAGACCCGGTTGGTTTTTAGTCCGGTCTCGTGTCATGCCCCGTCCGTGTATAGACCTTTCCTTTCAAGCCTTTGTCGGCATACCGACTCAATATCTTTCGGGACCCTAATCGCCGAAGTTCTCGCCGGTTTTCCGCCGCAGACTTTGACCAAGATATTGACCGGCGCCTTGACTTCGACTGACCGGCACAAATTATACATTGACTCCCAAAGATTGACACCGAGTCATCAAGGATTAATGATTATTCCATGCCTAATTACGGCTTAACCGACGACAAGTCAAGATCAATCGTGGACGCTATCAGTCCAAATCATGCCGACTTTTCGTCGAGCCCCTGATATGATCTTGACTTTTGACGTCGCCTTTGTCCGTAATTTACATCGAATGCTCGTTAAGACTCGATTACCCGCCGACTTTTAGGATCGTTTTCTTTCGGTCGGTGGGACCCGCTGCCTCTATGTGACCCTCGCCCGGGCCGTCCACCCCGGGAGGTCGAAATACAGTGGAATACGAGGGGCTTATAGACGTAGTGACGGGGGCCCACCGATCCAGAATCGAGTAGTTCGCGAAAAGAAGAGCAATCTTTTCCAACCGATTAGGTTAATAAAACATGTTTTAAGTAAACAAGAACAAATAACCGCATGTCGCATGAGCCCTAAGCCCAAACACCAACCTCGTTTCGCTTTCCCGAGTCCGAACCACACCCTTTTGTGCCTTCCACAAGAAGCAAAGTTTGGATCGAGACCCCGGGTCATCGCTTTGTTCAAATTTCACCATTCCGAAGTCGATACTTCATCGGTTTCCTCCTTCGCTTCAGCTCAAAGTTTCGTAATGACCAACTCGTAGGAGAACGGTGGGGGACGTACAACTCCACACCCCGAAAATCCGCAAAATGCCGAACAAAGGGAATCGATGTTGGAACAGTATAAGACAAAATCAAGAGGCTCGGGATCACTCGGCTATTGGAAAGTATCGTAACCTGTGGGCTAGCAATTGTTCACCACTCTAATGGAACCTTTACGGCCGATGCAAAGATTGGAGCTAATTACCCTCCCGGCATGCCAACTACCATCAAATGCCCCGTCCCCTTTCGTGTGGAACTACTAATGGGCCAAGCATCCCCAAGCCTATCACTCACCCTCGCCTCTCGGCCTCATCGTATCGATCTTGGTCAACTTCCCCCAGCACTTCTCCCAGTTTTCACCTTTGGGTTTCAATCAGAACTCTTGAATGGGCCGTCGCTACCCAAAACCTCGCTCCTGCCCGGCCATCAACTGAATTGGCCGCTCAAGACATCTCACCCCATCGCCGATACTCCTCGACAACCGATCTAGGTCAACCGCCCCGTGCCTCTCGTGTCTCACCACCAGATTGAGTCATTGGCTTTCGCCCGCAGCCTTGGAAGGGGCCGGGCTTTACTACTTCACCGCATCGGGCCCGTTCGTCACCATCTCGAATGGGACAGCTGCTTTCTCGTGCTCCATGGTTCGTAGGGGGCCGCCTTGCTTCCTCCACTCTCAAAGCACACCGGCCCCTATGATACCGCAAGATCACGTGGGCCACTGTGCTTTTATCACCACTTCATCGTGCTCTACCCCGCCCTCCGGCTGGGAAGTCCGACAAGGTCAAATGCTCCTCATCAAATTCTCCACCCGGCCGTGCTACGCAAGCCGCTCCCGCTCATCAAGTACAAGATACACATTTCCCTTGCAATATGTTCCTCGCGGTCAAGACACATTCAATCCTATCGTTACGATGCCTCAAACCTCATGTTTTCAAGCAGCCTTTCCGATCCGCACTTCACCGCTCCCCGGTATCCACCCATTACGAGCCATATATCTTCATCTTCGGCAATCGCCAGCCTTATGAGGAAGATTACGGTCACGCTTTTAATGCTCGGGGATCGTCATTCCTCCCACCAGAGTACTTCCTACCGTGGTTTCTGTTTTGCTAATGCCAATCTTGTATGGGTCATGCAATCCTAATGTTCCTATTAACTCGTCCAATGGATTATTGGTAGAACCAATTAAGAAGGTACAAGAAAAGCCTAGCAACGAGAGTATCGACGATCGCTCGACTCGGGCCATCTCACCATATCAATCTTGTGTATCTCGACACGAATGAAGTTTACAAAAGGTCGAATCTCGACGATTACATTGATGATTACATCAAAAGGGTTCGTGCACGGGAAAAGACTACGAGTCCGAACATGTCTCGCCGCTATAAACCTTACCCTTCCAACACGGCTCCGACATCCGGTAAAGGAAAGAAGGCATTGTGTACAATTGACGGCCCCCAAAAGCAACCAAGAAATGGTGGTCCTTTAAGGCAACGAGAACGTTTTGATGATCTTGGGATGCCCACGGGCTTAATTTTCAAGGGCTTAGTAAGGGTAGGCCTTTTGGAGCCTCTCAAGGACTACCATCCAAGGAGCTCAAATGCACCTCTCGACATGAGTAAGCACTGCGCCTTCCATGATCATTATGGCCACACGACCGACAACCGCATAGTCTTGAAGAGAGCGGTTCAAAGGTTAATCGAAACGGGCAAGCTTGAGCGCCCAAATGGACCAAAACCGGCAAACCCCGTTCGTAATGGTGACCAAGTCAATGACCAAATCTCGAATCCCGAGGATTTGGGTGTTCCCTTAAGCAAAGTTTTAAATAGCTTGCTAGAGCAGGTCTCCTCGAACCCATGAGAAACTATCAGCCAAGGATCCCAAAATCCCTTTCGACACCACTAAGCATTGTGCTTTCCACTAGCACTACGGTCATACGACCGACAACCTGTACAACTTTGAGAAAGGCGATTCAGTGGATTAATTAAGAAGGGCAAACTCGAGCGCCTGATCTCAACCCCGCCAATGATCATTTCCCAAACAACGCGAATGTAAACATGATTGAATTTTATGATTCAAACTCGTGAATTCAATGCACTCGACAAGCCGATGATTTAGTCGCAACAAATGTCGAGAATGGATGGTTTGACCGCAACAAGCATGTGGCCATGGAAAAGCCGGATTTGGTGAAATGCTTTGAACTCTCGCCTCCGATAAGTTCACGATCGACGCCAAGGTTAAATGGGATGATAATGATCTCGATGGCGTATTTGGCGTAAAGCGCAAGGATACAAGAAATCCGATGATTAGGAAGGAAGAGTTAGTCCCGGCTTTGGAAAACGCCCATAAGATTCATGAAGAACAAACTGACCCGCTCATCAATGCTCTCCGCCGCCACGGAGTTCGTGTAACTTGAGGCGAATGGTTCCTCGGTCATGGTCGAAGATGAGACTTCGTAAACAAGTGATTTCACTCCCTTCATCCTATAACTCTCCATCCCACGGCCAACACCTCCCTCCATCCACATATGATCCCTTGCCAAGGACAATTCCTCTTCACCCTTTCCAAAGACTCGTGCCATTAGGGCTCCATCGCCCTCGCCTCTCGTAACGAGTCGGGCTCCATCACACTGCTCCTCAATTTCAAAGAATACCGCCAGCTTTATGCTCCAGCCTTCACGTAATCGCTTGAGCTATGTGGCTATGTTCAAGCCTCTACACCCACCCGAATGCGATCATGAGTTACTAAAAGAAAATCCGATGCCACAAGTTTTTCGTTGTCGTCTACCGGATTCTTAGTGAATTCACCCGTCAGGGCCTACCCGGGCTTCCGCGGCCGTGTTTCCTCTCGCCGATAAGAGTCTTGTTGCGAGTTCCAAGAACTCAAATGTTCCCGTTGATCCCCATGTGGTAATATTGATAGAGCAAGTGAAACAAATGCAGTGAGAAGCTTGATCTTATGATAAGTACTAGCACTCCTTTGACCCAAGATGTCGAACTGTGCAAAGAAATGATTCCGTCGCGCAAAATTCAAGTGCCCGAAGTGAGAGAATCCGATAGGACAACCTCGCCCTGTGAGCACACTTGTCTAATGCCAGCTCCAAGCTTGAGAAAGGCCCGAAGACACAATCGCCTAGTATCACCCCTTTCACTCAAAACAACCAACGCATCGCCGAATCCTCCCAAACAGAGGCCAATACCCCTCAAGGTCCTCTCAGTTCACTTCCTTCCATCAATATGCTCGCCGACAAAGTTCGTCCCCGTGACTTTTCCGACCCGTTTCTTTGGACAACTTGTGCTCGCCCCCAAATCGGCTCCATGGCCTCAAACTCCTCCACTCCCACCAAAAGATCACGGGCACGTAATCGATCACCGCCTCGGTCTCGCAGCAATGGAATCGAAGTTAACGTAAAGATGGAAAGCTCAAGCGTCTTGGCAAACCCAACAACAAAGAGTAGCTAGACTAGGGCTACCCATCCTTTAATATTAAAACAGCTTTTAG
Source organism: Adenophora triphylla var. japonica (assembly GCA_022495995.1). Lineage (NCBI taxonomy): Eukaryota > Viridiplantae > Streptophyta > Magnoliopsida > Asterales > Campanulaceae > Adenophora > Adenophora triphylla. The sequence goes on from JAFEMH010004618.1 coordinate 146,979, forward strand.
TCAACCTTCGTAGGTTCTAGTACTTTCTTCGTTCAATCAAGTCCTCCTTGGACATTGTAGTTAATCTTAAGTTTTCTATAAAAGAGTCTTTTTCTTTTCTCGCTAGACTTGAGACATTATTTGCACACCTACATTACATTTAATGAAATGGTTTTATTTTAAATGATCACTCGCATCGCTCAACAAATAATCTCTGGAAATGATTAAGATTTTAATTAATTGGTGCGAGAAAGTCAACTAATGCCCTCCCTATACACTTTCCTCACCTCACAAAGGCCCCCATCAAGCCATACACTTTCCAAAACATATCTCCATCATCACCTTGATCAAGTCAACGAAGGCGGCAACATCAAGGGACAACAAAAGGTCACTCAAAGACGGAGATCGACCCCATATCGAAAAAAAAACAGGCTTGCCTCCGCCCCCATGCATCAAGAAAGTTCAAGTAGAAGCTTGCCTTCGTCCTCAAGTGCTCAAAAAAAAAAAAACAAAAGCTTCAAAAAAAAAAAAAAAACAAAAGCTTCAAAAAAAAAAAACAAAAGCTTCAAAAAAAAAAAAAAACGCTTCAAAAAAACAAAAGCTTCAAAAAAAAAAAACAAAAGCTTCAAAAAAAAAAAACAAAAGCTTCAAAAAAAAAAACAAAAGCTTCAAAAAAAAAAAAACAAAAGCTTCAAAAAAAAATGAGGCCAAGGACCTAGCACCGCCGATCAGAAGGTTTGACATATGGGCAAAATTAAAGCCCGAAGAACGGAAGTTGTCGATAACAAGGGAACAGTTAAAGCAACGGCAAAAACATATCATAAGCCCTTAAGCTGCATCCAAAATCTTTCTCCCCCGATGAAGGACGACGATCAAGAATCAACGGAATCGCTCAAAATGACTTGTCAAGGAATCACCTCAAGGCCCGCACTATCATCCAAACTTCCTATCCGAGCCTTTTCACCAAAAGTACCACAAATGTTCATACCCCTTTTCTAAAGCCAAACACAGTTCAGACCCGAACTACGGCGACCTGAGCTCCTCACAATGAGGGGAACGTAGGCAACCAGAAATGATCCGGTCATAAACACATTCAAATCCCAGAAAATCCGGCCTCACCAATAGCCTCTCCTATACACGATCCCTCTTCACCATTCGCCAACTTCGACTCTTGGTATCAGTTGACTTTCTCCTCATGATTAATCAAAATGTTTGTGCATATCGAGATTAGGGGTTGAATAACCCGAACATTAATAAAGGGTTTTAAGCAATCTTGTGATCATTTTAAATAAAACATGTTTTCAGATGTCTCGACAAGTCTTCCTTTTCTACATTATAGGAAAAATAGAGCTAAACACTAATTTTCTGTCAGCAGGGGCTTCCATACACTTTTCCACACCTTGTTGTGCTTATACTCTCTCAAAAGAGTCAAACCCAAAGCGAGTTCTTTTGTACCTTCATCAAATGAGGCCATCAAATAATATAAATCGGAGATTCATCCCCACTTTTCGAAAAAAAATATATGCCCCTGCAGGTATACATTTCCAGATTGTCCTTCCTTTACGGTTGACTAATTGAATAAAGAAAATAATAAAGTAAATATAAAAGGATGGGTTGCCTCTTTTGCTACATGACAATTCAATTTGCATTAGAGCTGCACTGTACTCTGTAAGGGAGGACTTTCACAAGCCATTTCTTTAGAGCTGGGCTTCCCGGGTCACGCCGGTCCACGCTGGTTCTTCACTTTGCTACAAGATGGGTCGGGTCTCTCGTTCGCATCGCCCGCAATGCCTACCAGGTTAAAGCCTCTCTAATTGTGTCGATTCACAAATATGAGACCGAGGCTTTGCCAAGTCACTTCTTCAAAATCAAGACTTCGCAAATACATCTCTTCGTACCAAGGCTCCGCCAAGCAAAGTGAGATTTGATCACCATGTTGGTCATGGGCTTGTCAAGTGCGCTTCTTGATGTCCAAAGATGAGGACGGAATTTTAACCAAGACCGTAGAGGTTCATCATATTTCCATGGCTAATATTGGAATCCGAGTCCATAAAACTCCTTGTGCCAATCAGAATGGGGTTTCGATGTTCATCCTTGGAAGGTGTCAGGAATTTTGGTTTGATGATTGCCCTCAAACCCGATGGAACTTTCACGGTAAAAGAGGAAGAGTCCCCATCCCTATCTTGGCCAGACAGACTACCACCACCTTCCTCACACTCTTCTCAACTTGCGAATCAGCCATCCTTTCAAATTTCTGGGATATACATTCACAGCTCACCTGGGACAATGCTTGGGGAAACAAGTTGACTTTCATCCGATTCGGGCCAAGCATGGTATGCCTCAAAGCAACGGGGTCAGCCTCGGTATGTCACAAAGCAGCTTGGTACACCTCGCCAGCTTCGGGCATGCATCGCCAGAGCTTCTCGCCATCAGCTTGAAATGCCTTGACGGCAACCTAGTTCAAGATATCCAATCCCCGGCACCGCACAAGCCTCACAAGATCCCTTCATGGCCGTCTCAACGGGACAAAGAAACCCCAAATACGTACTCATCGACCCGTACGCAGCCTAACGTGACCGATCGCTTCACAGCTCCTGGGCAAAATCGGTACCGAATGTCTCCTCATGGTTGGGGATACCTCGGAATGCCACAAACAGATTGGAATCCCACCTCGCTTGGAACCAATCTATCGGGCCTTCGCAGAACAGCTTTGGAATGCTTCCACAGTCGGTCCAGGCAACAATAAGCCCTTCCTCGTAATGATGCTAGCTCGCCCGCTCCTCACACAGCCTTTCACAAATCCGTTCCTCACTCGTGCTTCGATGGGTTACCAAGCCTCCATCCCAGCCATCAATCACCAGACCGCAGCATTCTCGGTCATACACCTTCGCCTATGCAATTCAACAATCGTGGACAGCAGCTCGCACTTAAGCCTACTTATGGGCCTCACTCCGGAAATTCGAGTTACCCAGCCTACATCGAGATCGCCTTTGCCCTCTTTGCCGGTTGAAAATCAACAACAAGCCACAAGGTTCTATCCCTTTGCCCAGGGTCCTACTCAAGCTCCCCGGGTGATTCGGGCCAAGGACAGATTTCACCTATGTCCCCGTATCTACTGTTCCCTCCACCTCGTATGCCGCCGCCGGTAGCTCCTCTCTAGCTCGCCGCCGGTTTGAATGCCATGGTTCCACCACAAGACCCTCATTTGGCTTGATTCGTGGAACGACACAAGGAAATGAAAGCACATTGCCGAATTGATCGCTAAGAAGTCCGCTTCCGGCCAACGAACCCGACTCCTTTGTTCCCCACAAATTCGTGATGCCTAATTAGGATCTCTTTGATGGCACCGCATGCCCGAAACCCATCTCGGACACGTATACCTTGGCAATGAAGGTCAAAAGGGGCGCCAATCGCCAGCTTGGCCGACTATTTCGCCTCTCTTTGAAGTCCAAGGCTCTAAAATGGTTCTTTCGCTTAAAATCCGAGGCCAGTGGCTACATGGGACCGTACTACTAGCCAACTTGGAGTGGGAAGCAAATAGATTTGACCCGCAGACAACAATGCAAATATTCCGACGAGAACATCGTGGACTTTTACAAGCAAGATGGCAACTCCTCCTTTTGAAGAGGAACAACTAGACATCTTTCGCTCACGCCCGAAACCACATCCGAGGGTCTCACTTAGCAATTTCCCCTATCCGGATCTACGGGCAATGATCAATTCCGGGCTAAATTTGAAAAAGCTTATAATCGCAACCGAGCCACCGCACCTTCTTACGTATACCGGGTTTCTTCCACCTCCAACACGACTCCCGAAAAAGGGCAAGAAGAACCTGATCGAAAAGTGGGACCCCAAGGACCCAATACAATCAACAATCCATTCCCTAAAAAAAAGTAGGGTGAATATGATTGAAGCCACGAACAAGCCAAGTGCCACTATGGCTAACAGCCCTATATGGAAGACACTCTTCGAAGAGAGGATTCTAGTTTCATAGTCGGTATCAAAGATGGGTTTCTCCCTTCATGACAACTTCACCTTCAAGGCTCTCACGTTGATCGATTGGCTCGATACTTCATCGCATGTCACCAAACCTTTAACCGGACCTCTGTAGTGACGCTTTGTCAAACTCCGGGGCTTCATCAAATCATTCAGAGAAAGATTCCCGGGGTTTTCGCCATGTCTTTTCCATGGAATGGGGCTTTATCAAGTCACACCTATCTTCGTAAGAAAGGCCTAGTCACCTCAACAACTATCTTGGAGTTTCAGCTTTAGAACTTGGCATATGGCAACTCCCTGCATCATCAAAAGTTGAGAATTGGGAATCTCCTCATATCAGCATTTCGTCAAATCACAACTAACCCAAAGAGGGTTCATTCATGTCAACATGCTTTGATTCTAGAGCCCGTCGTCAACTTCAAATGTCCGAGATCGAAAAGAAATTTCAATCGAGACCCGGGTTCAAATCCAACTTCATCACAAGATCAAAATTGACCTCATCAATGACGTGCAATTCAGTCCGCGACCAAAGGATATCACCCCACCAGCTCAAAGCTTGTCCCAAACAGTCAACAACACATACATCCCCTCTCATCATCATGCATCCCCACAAAAATCTCCCTGTGGCTCATGTAGCATGCACAAAATTTGAATCAATAGGAAAAATCCTAAGTGATTTAAGATCATAAATCATAATTTCCCTGCCAAAAGCTTAGGCTAAGTGCATCTTCGAAAGCAAGTAAATGCATCATCTCGCAAACATATGCAGTGATACTCTCACAATCATTTTTGGCTCTATGCATGCATCCGTCACCATAAATGTCATATATGCATCTTCCTCTTCACTAACAAATGCAGAATTCAAACGTGAAATCAAATCCCCTTTTCGGCAAGGATGATCTTCACCGAAGACGACCTCAAATGGATGAAAATAGTCCCCAACATCCACAAACATATGAAGACGCCCCCTCCAAAGACGCCAAGTCTCCTACAAACTTGCTAAAGACGACAAGCTCCAATGTCCACAAATGGATGACATCCACAAACGCCAAGCCTCCAATACAATCGGTTAAGGACGCCAAGTTCTCCAATACAAATCGGCCGAGACGCCAAGCTCTCCAATACGCAAATCGGCCGAGACGCCAAGCTCTCCAATACAAATCGGCCGAGACGCCAAGTTCTCCAATACAAGTCGGTCGTGACGCCAAGTTCTCAAATCCAATTCGGTCAGGGAAGCCAAGTTCTCAAAATGCAAATCGGTCAAAGACGCCAAGTTCTCAAAATACAACGGCCGAGACGCCAAGCTCTCAAAATGCAAATCAAATGCCGCCTGGGATGCCAAGCTCTCAAAATACAAATCGGTCGTGGACGCCAAGTTCTCAAATACAATGCGGTTAGAGACACCAAGTTCTCAAAAGCAAGAGGTCCCAATGTGAAGACAAGCTCAAAAACCTCTACAAGTTTGACGATCACCAGCAAGATGCAGACTTAACCAAACTCCTCATTCAGGTCAAAATGCCTCCAAAGACAAAGCAAATCGTCGCGAAACCGTCCCACGAACGGCAACCTAACAACTCTTCATCAACATCACCGTAGCCTCGGTCCTTCCGCAGCCTACAGTAAGCACAAAGACAGTATGAAAGCATATCTTAATCAACTACTTTTCCAAAAGAACATTATCATCAAATCTTAGGCGACTTCCCAAAAAAAAAAAACAACTCAAACCTCAAATACCGTCAAACCATCAAAGACCATCCCCAAACTATTTTCGAACTACGACCGGCTTGATTCCCTCTTAAGGATACGTAGGTAGCCTATCATTAGGTCCAAACACTCGACCAAAGACGGTCATCCTTTCCTTCGGCAGCAGACGTAAAACCGATCCCTTCAAATGAAGTCCACTAGAGGACCATCTATCCTAAAACGCCATCATCGAGGTTCGAGGCACCTAAGACGCCATCATCAAGGTTCGAGGCACCTAAAACGCAATCATCGAGGTTCGAGGCACCTAAGACGCCATCATCTAGGTTCGAGGCACCTAAGATGCCATCATCAAGGTTCGAGGCACCTAAAACGCCATCATCGAGGTTCGAGGCACCTAAGACGCCATCATCAAGGTTCGAGGCACCTAAAACGCCATCATCGAGGTTCGAGGCACCTAAGACGCCATCATCAAGGTTCGAGGCACCTAAGACGCCATCATCAAGGTTCAAGGCACCTGAGACGCCATCATCAAGGTTCGAGGCACCTGAGACGCCATCATCAAGGTTCGAGGCACCTAAGACGCCATCATCAAGGTTCGAGGCACCTAAGACGCCATCGTCGAGGTTCGAGGCACCTAAGACGCCATCATCAAGGTTCGAGGCACCTAAGACGCCATCATCAAGGTTCGAGGCACCTGAGACGCCATCACCGAGGTTCGAGGCACCTAAGACGCCATCATCAAGGTTTGAGGCACCTAAAACGCTATCACACACAACACGAGGAAAGCGATAAATCGCAATCATCCCTTAGGGTGAATTCCCAAAAATAGTCAGACCTTAGGGTGACTTTCCAAAAACAGTCAGATCATAGGGCGACTTCCCCAAAACAGTCAAAACCTTAGGGTGACTTCCCAAAACAAGATCGGATCATAGGGCGACTTCCCAAAAATAGTCGACCATAGGGTGACTTCCCAAAATAGTCAAATCTTAGGATGACTTTCCTAAAACAATAGGGTCGACGACTAAAGATAGTAGAAAGACTCGAACTACTACGGCTTGATTCCTCTTAAGGATACGTAGGTAGCCTATCATTAGGTTCACCCACCGGACCAAAATGGTCATTCCTATCCCCAAACAGAGCGGATATACAACCCTAGCCATCGGACCGAAGAGGGTCATTTCTTATCCCAACAGAAGTTTCTTTCAAAGAATCGACGGTAGAACTCGCTCGCCAGTTGACATCCTAAAACAATCACTCCGGGGTCGACAACTAAAGATAGTCGAAAGACCCGAACTACGGCGCTTGATTCCTCTTAAGGATACGTAGGTAGCCTATCATTAGGTTCACCACTGCACCAAAATGGTCATTCCTATCTCCAACAGAGCGGATATACAACCCTAGCCATCAGACCAAAGAGGGTCATTTTTTATCCCCAGCAGAGTTTCTTTCAGCAATCAACTGTAGAACTCGCTCGCCAGGTTGACATCCTAAAACAGTCACTCCAGGGTCGACAACTAAAGATAGTCGAAAGACCCGAACTACGACTGGCTTGATTCCCATTCGGGATACGTAGATAGCCTATCGCTAGGTTCAGCCACCCGATCACTCGATCATCCTGCCAAATATGGAGCCTTACTCTTATCGACGACCCCGCTTCCTTCGAAAGCGCCGTCGCCGAGGGGCTACTGTAAGTGCTCCAATTTGAGCTTGTTAGAATTTTCGTTAGAAAATTAACGAAAGTTATAACATTTCTAACAATTCCTAACTATCCTAACATTTCTAACAAAGTGAGGGTAAAATGGGCATTGTTATTTAAGGTTAAACCTTAAAAAGAATCTTAAAAAGAAAAACAAAAGAATAAAACCACAAATAGAAATGCCGGAAACATAATCACATTTGGTCAATTTGAATTTTGAAAAAGATTATTCCTTGTGTCCAAAGCCTCGAAGCAGCAATTAATGAACGGTGCACGCGATCGGATCCATCCGCGCGGACATCTTTGCTATTTTCAGAGGGCTATAAATTGAGCCCTCCAACCACAAAAATAAGGAGGAAGAACACATTTTGCACCGAACCTCGGCGAAATATAGAGAGAAAACAAGGAGAATTCTTCAAGAATTGTCACCTTTTTCTCTCCAATCTTTCCCAACTCATATTCATCCACTCACTCTCATATTAAATCCCTAAACACTCATACACTCAAGCCAAACACTCAAAAACACAAGGAAGATTGGTAAACCCTCCTCCTCCTAACCCTAAATCTCAACCATGCATGCATCTTCAAACTACAAAATGTAGTTCTTTCATCTTCTTTCTCTAGATCTAAGAAGATCACCATGGAAGACCATCTCCATGGATGATCTTCTACAAAGATCAAAATTATTTTTAAGCTTTCTTACTTTCTTGCAAAGAAAACTCATTTTCAAAACCCTAAAAACCATTTTCAAGCATAAAATCTTGATTTCAAAGGATAAAATTCCCCTTCCCAAGCAAATGAAATGCTTAGTCCTAATGTACCCCAAGGATGGTTTGGTATAGTTGATTCACCACTAAAATGTCTAGTGATCAATAACCAAAACCTAGGGAAATGGGGACAAGCATGGATGCAAAACCCCCCTTAAAATCATATTTTCTTTCTTGAGAAGTTGCTGTCCAGTAGCAACTTTCTCAGACCTCAGTCCATGGTCTTAATTTCTGGACACAGATGAACTTGGAATTTGGTGTTGACTACAAAATACTTTTTGTAGCCAACATCCAGAGCTTTCCAGACATATTTTTACCTTATTTTTTGGGTGAGTAAAACTCCTCTTTTCAAATTTTCTTTCAGAGGCTAGTTCATCAGCTTCTGAGAATCCAGATCTCATATCTGAGGTTTCCAGAAGGTTTTGACCCCTCAAATCTTCTCCAAAATGGAAAATTCCTTCGCACAAACTTTATTTAAGGTGTCTAGAACAACTTTAATTCTCTGAGTTTATCCAGATTATGAAGTTTTAATACCCTTGAATCCCTTTTAAAATCAAAGGTCCACTGCCTTTTTCATTCTGGCAGAAATGGCTCTCAACTTCAAAAGGTCTTTTGAGTACCAAATCTCAATCCAAAAATCTTCCAAAAAATCATGGGATCAGTTTAAAGTCTTAAAAAGATATCCCAATTTTTACTTTTCTGAGTTTCAACTTATTTTGGCCAAAACATACACACACACACACAGAAATGATTTTCAGCTTGGAAGACTCGTTTTACGAGGCGCGTCGGGTGCACACTAACGTCCTTCCCGACGCGTAACATGACCTCCGAACCTAAATCTCTGATCTCGGGCTTTTTTCAAAGTTTTGGCCTTCAAAATTAAAATGGCGTGGCGACTCCGTTTTCCGGTTTTATTTGGTTTTTCAAAGAAACGCAAAAATCGAATTTTCCCGCGAATGGCAACATCATCACAGAACCACGTATTGAGGAGATAGTTGATTCGGATAGTGAGGAATGTGAAGAGATTGAGGTAGAAATACCTGAAGGTGTGTCGCTTGTTGGGGGCAAAAAGGGTGAGAGCAGCGACAAAGGTGGCAAGAGATGGGTTAATGAAAGGAAGGCGACTGAGATGGTGGTGGATACTTTACAAATGCGAGATGAGCCAGACATTCAGGCTGCGGAAGAGTTGAAAGAAGTAATTATTAATGATGAATATCCCGAGCAAAAAATCAAAATTGGGAAGCAATTGAATAAGGAAGAACGGGATAGATTGGTCGAATTTTTGCGGGATAGTGTAGATGTGTTTGCCTGGAAGCCAGAAGACATGAGAGGCATAGATGAGAATGTCGCTCTCCATTGTTTGAATGCTGACCCAAATGTGGAGCCCTTCAAGCAGAAGGTGAGATATCTTTCAGCAGAAAAGGAGAAGGCGGTGATTGGAGAGGTAGAGAAGCTGTTAAAGGCGGGGATAATAGAAGAAATTACTTACCCAGTTTGGTTAGCTTGCCCAGTTATGGTGCTCAAGGCGAATAAGAAATGGAGGATGTGTATCGATTTTACAGACTTGAATACAGCTTGTCCTAAAGATTGTTATCCTTTGCCAAAAATTGATAGGTTGGTGGATTCCATTGCGGGGCATAAAGTTTTCAGTTTCATTGATGCGTATTCGGGATACCATCAAATCAAGATGCTTGATGAGGACAAAGCCAAGACAGCGTTCAGAACCCCCATCGGCAACTTTTGTTATAAAATGATGCCTTTTGGTTTAAAGAATGCCGGGGCGACATATCAGAGGATGGTCAATAAGGTGTTTAAGTCGCAGATTGGGAGGAATGTCGAAGCCTATATTGACGATATGGTGATCAAGACCAAGGGGGAGGATCATTTGATGGATCTCGCAGAGACCTTTGAAAACCTGAGGAAAAATTCAATGAAGTTAAACCCCAGCAAGTGCACTTTTGGGGTGACAGCGGGAAAGATTTTGGGATTTTTGGTGAACCGCCGCGGCATAGAAGCCAATCCGGAGAAAAATCAAGCTTTAATAGATATGAAGTCGCCCAGAACAATTCAGGAGATTCAAAGATTGAATGGGAGGGTGATAGCATTGGGGCGTTTTGTGTCGCGGTCGGCGGAAAAGTGTTTGCCATTTTTCAAAGTGTTGAAGGGGGATCAAAAATTCTCTTGGGATGAGAAATGCGAGGAAGCTTTTCAGAAGATGAAAGAGTATTTGGGAAAGCCGCCAATTCTGTGTAGTCCTAAAGAAGGTGATCACTTGTATGTGTATCTAGCGGCTTCTGATCTCGCGGTGGCGGCAGTGTTGATAAAAGAAAAGGGCGGCATGCAGAAGCCGGTTTACTATGTGTCGAAGGCTCTAAGCGAAGTGGAAACAAGATATTTCAATGCGGAGAAATTGGCTTATGCTCTGGTGATCGCGACTCGAAAGTTGAGAGCCTATTTTTTATCCCACCTTGCCACTGTATTGACCAATGCTCCTTTGAGGAAGATTTTGCAGCAGTCAGATTCAGCGGGAAGGCTCCTCAAATGGTCAATTGAATTAACAGAATTCGACATTCAGTATGAAGCGAGAAAGGCCATTAAGGCACAGGCGTTGGCGGATTTTATACTTGAAACATCCTTTACCTATGAGAGGGAAGAGATTGAAACGCCGGGGGTTAAGAAGCGAAAATCCAAGTCGCAGGATCCTGAAGCTGATGAGGAGCGTGAAAGGCTAGTGGGATGTTAGGAGCTTTATGTCGTTGGGTCTTTCGCCAAAGATAAAGGAGGAGCGGGAATATCGCTGAGTTCACCTGAGGAAGATTGTAAATATGAGAAGGCTTTGAGGTTCAAATTTAATATGTCGAATAATCAGGCGGAATATGAAGCACTGGTGGCGGGATTGGAGTTGTGTCGAGATATAGGGGTCAAGCAGGTAATAGCTCACTCTGATTCCCAGTTAATTGTTAACCAGGTGAAAGGCAGATATGGAGTGGTGAATCCAACACTGGCAAAGTATTGTGATATGATGAGACAAATCTTGCAAAGCTTCAGTTACTGGGAATTAGTGCAGATAGATAGTGAGAAGAATGAACGGGCTGATATGTTGAGTAAGGCCGCCTGCGACAAAATAGAAGAATTGCCCAAGAAGATTGTGGTAGAGTTTGTAGAAGAGCCAGCATATGATAGGCCGTTGATTATGAGGTTGATGTGGGCGAGAAAGATTGGGTTAGCGAGATGAGAGATTATTTGGAGAAGGAAGAATTGCCCCAAGATGAAGACAAGGCAAAAATTGTTAAGAGAATGTCGCCAAGATTTACCGTGCAAGACGGAATTCTATACCGCAAGTCTTTCCCGCGGCCTTTGATGAGATGTGTGGAGCCAGGCAAAGTGGATGAGGTTTTATTTGAAGTACATGAGGGGGCATGTGGTGGTCATCCAGGAGCTATAACCTTGGCCAATAAGATTATGTTTCATGGGTATTATTGGCCAACGTTGAAGAAGGATGCTGAGGAATATATGAGAAGATGCGACCAGTGCCAGCGGCATGCCAATATCCCTAGACAGCCCGCCACAGAACAGACACCTATTGTAGCGGCTTGGCCCTTTGATATGTGGGGGATTGATCTCATAGGGCCCTTCCCCAAAGCCAAAGGAGGAGCTCAAATGGTTGTGGTAGCTGTGGATTATTTCACAAAGTGGACGGAGGCCAGAACATTGACTTCCAATACTGAGGATTAGATAATCAGATTCGTAACTGAAGAAATCCTTTGTCGCCATAGAATGCCGCGAGCAATCATCTCTGACCATGGGCCGCAGTTTAGGAAAAAATTTCATGGTTTTTGCTCGAACATGAATATCAAACAATGGCAGTCCGCAGTTTATAGGCCGCAATGTAATGGGAAAGTAGAAGCCGCCAACAAACAAGTCTTGGAAATTTTATGCAAGAATATAGAGAAAAGGGGAGGTGCTTGGTTGGAGGATTTATCTACGGCCTTATGGTATGTCAGGACGACAGTAAAGGGATCAACAGGCGAGACAGCGTTTGCATTGACTTATGGCTCTGAAGCAATGGCTCCTGCAGAGATGGGTTTGCCTACTCATAGGGTAACCTATTATGATGAAGTAATGAATGGCGACAGAAGGTGCAGCGAGTTAGATTTGTGTGATGAAAAGAGGCTTAGAGCGAGACTGAGAATGGTTAACTATAAGCAAAGGATGAAGGCACAACACGACAAAAGGGTGAACAAAAGGTCATTCAATGTTGGAGATTGGGTGCTGAGGAGTCGCGAGATTAAGGGTGCCACGGCGGGATTTGCAAAGTTAGATCCAAAATGGGAGGGTCCCTTTCAGATTGCTAAGGTAGTGCGAGAAGGGACATATCACTTGAAGGAAGAAGGCGGCAAAGATGTCCCGAACGCGTGGAATGTAGATCACCTTAAGCGATATTATCATTGAAGAGATAAGGGTAATTTGCTTATTTAAAATTATTCTTATTAGAATATTTTTAATAGTAATTCTGATGAATATATGGAGATTTTTACTCATGAATGGAAGTTATGCATGTCTTGAAAATTTTGAATGAAATGAAAGTATGAAATTTTATGACTCAAATTTATCTTGCTTTCGTTATATCTTGTTTTATAATAATGTTTATGTTGTAAGTCGCTAAAAGCAGAAAAACTAAGTCGCTGAGAGTAAAGTTGCCTAAAGACAACTTCACTTTTTCGATGGGAGTATAAGTATATGGTGTTATCTCGCCAAAAGACAAGAAGGTAAAAGGGTTTTTGATGAACTATCAAAACAAATTGGTGGAGAATAAGAAAGAGGAAAAGCAAGCCGCAAAAGTATCATACAAAAGAAAGTCCACTGACTATAAAAAAGAAAGTCTACGGACTATAAAAAAGAAAGTCTACGGACTATAAAAAAGAAAGTCTGCGGACTATAAAAGAGAAAGTCTACGGACTATAAACATGAAAGTCTCATCTCGCCTGAATGGCATGTATATGGATGCGACTATAAACGAGAAAGTCTATACCGACTATAAACGAGAAAGTCTATACCGACTATAAACAAGAAAGTCTATACCGACTATAAACGAGAAAGTCTATACCGACTATAAATGAGAAAACACATCTCGCTTGAATGGCACGAAAAGATGCATTACGGGAAAGAAAGCACATCTCACCTGAATGGCATGTAAAGATGTCACTAAAGGAAAGAGAAATACATCTCGCCTGAATGGCATGAAAAGATGTGGCTCAAGGAAGGAAAGCATATCTCGCCTCTAAGGCATGTAAAGATATTGAGGCATAAAGGAAAGAAATTATTCTAAGTAAGAATCATGAAAAAAGCAAGGATGGAGTTAAGAAAAACAAAGATCAGCGACAATATAAGCCGCGGTATAGACATTGTAAGTAAAGTCGCCTAAAGACGACTTCACTTTTTCGATGGGAGTATAAGTATGGGGTACCTGTTATGTAAAATGAAAATTTTTAATGAACTATCAAAACAAAGTATCAAAGGCGAGATACGAATGATGAAACAAGCAAGCAAAGCATGAAATTAAAGGGGCAAGCTCAAAGGCCGCGAATAACATTGTTTAAAGGCACGCAGGCCCAAATAAAAGAAGTAAATTGTTTAGCCATCCAGGCGACTTACAAAGTTGTTCAAAAGAAACCAAGTTAACGAAAAAACAAGTCAAGCATCAGGTGCAGTGGTTGGAGTCGGTGGGGTAGATCCAGAAGCCGCTAGAGCGAGATTCTTTGCGTCATCCAAGAGTTTGTGTTTGTGCTCAAGCTGATCACCCCATAAAGCAAGAACGTTTGGAACTTGGATGGGAGTAGGATTCCAAACCGCCTTTCCCAATAGCGCATCTTCCTCAACAAGATCTTTAAGTTCATCGGGTGAAAAAGGAACCAGGGGATGTCCGCGGCGGCAAACTTCGCTGAAAATTGACTCTGAGCCCCATTTGGCAAGTCGCTCAATAGTAATCGCGGGAATTTCTGAGGCATCAGCAGCAGCAGCTCGCATGACTTGTAAGGAAGATTGATCGCCAATGTCGAGGAGGTCATCTTGAAGTTTATTGACATCATCCTTAAGAGAAGTAATCTCGGCGACTTTCCCAGTGACTTCCTCCCGCAATTAGGCAATCTCGCCTTGTAAGAATTGAGTGTCAGCGGAATGAGTTTTCTTCAGTCTCAATCTCACCTTTAAGCTTGGCTATATCCTCATTGGCCGTGCTGAGCTCATCTTTGCACGAGTTAAGATCAAATTGAGAAGAAGTTAAACTTGTTTTCAGAGCATCCCGCTCTTCTGTCAAAGTGGCAATAGTGGCATCTCGCCTTTCGACGCGGCCGCGAAGGGAATCTTTATCTTTCCACAGAATTTGGTTTCCAATGTCTAGCTGCTTCAAATCTTTGGTAAGGCGAGTGTTTTTCTCGCTTATGCCCATAATAGAGGCTCCAATCTAAGGGAAGAAGGTTAAGTTAAGAATGACAATGAACAAAGTCAAAAGTGATCAGGGAAAGAAAGAGCGACATACCAATGAAAAATAAGTTCCAGCTTGGCAAGCGGCATTGTCAACATCCATATCAGCCACTTGGCGCACTTGAATCGGGTCGCTGGCACGAATCAAGGCGGAGCTTCCCAGCAAACACTCCTCTACATTGCGAGATTCGTTGATTAGGCCCTTCAAGTGGGGAACCTTGGCAGTCTCCTTGCTCAGCTCGCAAAGCCCTTCAAAGTCGGTGGGCTTCACAAAGTTTACTTGGAGCCAGCTGGGAGCAGAGACCGGTAGAAATATGTGGGTCGCGGGGAGTTGGAGGCGAGTTGGAGGTATTGGTTAAATCGCAAATTTCCACTTCGCGGGATGAAGGAGGAACATCACCTTGAAGGGGCTCAATGGCATCGCCTTCGGGGAGGCCGGAGAGTTGGTTTGAATGGAGCCAGAAAGAGGAACATTGGTGGAGTCTTCCACATGCGCTTCAACCGTTGGCGGGATGGTGTTGGGAGGAACATTGCCTTCAGTAGATGGAAGGACTTGAGTGTTGGCAGGAATTGGCGGGATAGTCTCTTGAGCTGAAGGAGCGACATTGGTTGAAACCGCGGCAATTCTTTTTTGTCGCTTTGAGCGGGTGTCAGGGTTAGTAAGTTTAGCTCTAGCCTTGGATGAACCCTGGGATTTCTCCAAGGTAATCTCTTCCGCATCTGTGCCATCGCGGGATAGAGGCAATGGAAGATTGGCGGGAAGGACAGCAAGAGCAGCATCGCGGGCACTGGCTACTCTTTTTCTTCTCTTGTCAGTGTCAAGGTTGGCAATCTGGCGGCTCTCCATTGACTTAGCTCGATGATCTAGGAACAAAGAAAAAGAAAATTAAAAGTTAGAATTATTCAAGTGTAAGACAAATTGAAAGAAGGAAAGGGTTAAAGAAGAGACATACAAATAACAACATTCATTACGGGACAACTACGAGTACCCTTGCACGATTGACATTCGTGAGTATACTTGTTGTCTGAATGTCGCTCCCAACCATCAAAGTGGGTATGAACTATTGGAACTCGCGGCGGGATAAGTGGCGAGTTATCTGCTAGTCCAACTTGATTAAGAAGTGCTCTATCTCGCAAAATACCCCTCCAAGAAATAAGAGGTTGTGGAGTGTTATCAGGAGAATTGGCGGGTATAGCAATGACAGCCTGAATGACGGCACGAAGGGCACTGTCGCCAATAAAAGAAGCATCACGAGTTTCAATGTGGGGTTTAATAGGATGAAGGTCAGCGGGATGAGACCATCCAACGCGGGAGACAACAAAAAGTGGGTCACTTAACCATTCATGAACTTTGGCTGGCAATGGGGTAAGAATTTTGTGACCACGTTGATACTGAAGAGATAACCGAGTTTCCTCTATCTCGTCATCAAGTTTAGTGGTTTGCTTGTATCCTTTGAATAGACTGACTAAGGCCGTGACAGTGGGTTCCTTCCTCAAGGCGCAACAGATGGTTATAAAACTAGTAATGATCCATATGGCGTTGGGGTGAATTTCTGTGATCATGGCTTGGGCTTTATATAAAACCTCACAAAGAAAAGGGTCTAAGGGGATCCTAAGGCCGGCCTTAAATTGTGAAGGAAAAACGACTATGCCGTCTCGCATTTCTCTTAGGTGGGCGAGAGAGGTGCTTCCTTGGTAATCAGAGATGCGATAGATGGTATGATATATGTTATACAAAGTGTGCCAAGTGGTGATGGGGTTAGGTATAAGGGAGCTGGCATCCGGGTTATGAGGAGCGAGAGAAGGTCCCGCCTCAGCATGAACGGGATTGGTAAAGAGGTTACCTTCATTTAAATTTAGATTTTGAACCCCAGTAGGAGGGGGATTGCTGGATGTCGCGGCGGGAGAAGAGCTCACCTCATCAGCCATCTCGCTAGGATCACTAGAAGAAGAAGAAAGGACAGATTTATAATGCATCCTACGTTTCGAATAAGGGTCAGCGACACAGTATGATTCAGATGAGTCGCTTAAATTGGGATCATACTTGTCTTTTATAAATCGGACTAATTCTTTATTGGAAGTAAAAATGTGAGACATAGGGGCTGAAGGGGGAAGAAAAAAGCGGCCTTGGATTTCAAGAGACTCAATTACTGCGGGATCTACCCAATTTTCAACAAGTAACCTAACTATATCAGCCTTGAGCAATCTTGCCCAAGTAGTTCGCAGGCGTCTGTATAAGCCGCCTGTGACGCGACATCTGCCATACTTGACCTGCCTAGCACAGTTCTTGTATCTCGCCATAAGGGGAAAGTTGGGAAAAATTGAAGAAACAAGGGGAAAGATGAAATAGCAACAGAACCAAATAGTTGGGAAAAAAATATGAAAGATCAAAACTTGAGGATGTAAGGAAGTTGAAAAGTTTTTAAAAGAGAGTTACCTGAGAATATGAAGATCGGCCGGAAATTACGAAGAATTGCCGGAGAAGATGAACAATCGCCGGAATAAAGGGATGGATTTCTTGGAAACGAAGAAGGAGGCTTCAAATCAACTGCAAATCAGTAACCAAAGCACAAAATAGTGGGCAAGAAACAAATTTAGGGAAGGAATCAAGAAAAGAACGATGTAAAAAATAGGAATGGCTCGTCGGATGTGAAGGTGCAAGTGGCCGGAAAAACAAGGAAGGGTTTTCTCAGGTGAACAAGAGAGTAAAAAGTGAAATTGGGGATAGAGAGAGGTATTTATATGAAAGGAGAAATAAGGGATGAATTGATTGATGTGACGGTTAGAGTGAAAATTCAAATTCCCCCCCCCCTCATAATTTGGCACGAATTTCAAACGACGGCACATTAAATTTTGGAGGCCCACCAGGAAGGTGACACGTGTGTGGATAGAGATCACCAACGTTTGAGCTTCTTGGAGAAGGAACTGTGTGTCGCAGAATATGGAGACTGTAAACTTCAAGTTTTTGGCGAGACCATAAATGAATCTCGTCTCAAACTTAGGGGCTTCTGATGCTGCCCCAAAAATAATAGTTGGGCTTGTACCAAGTCCATGAGCGAGAAATGATTCAAATGGGTCCAAAGCGAATCAAGGCCCAAGAAGAAGATAGCGATAAAGTTAACCCCGGTGTATCCCGCGGGAAAGTATGTCTGGGTATATCCAGCGAAATTCACTAAGAGGGTAAACTCAGGATGATAAAAGCGAGATAATGGTTGATAAACGGCGAGATAATGAGGTAAGCCGGCGAGATAATGGAATGAGGCGACATGGTGCTCGGTTAACAGTATCCGGCGAAAGATAAATTCTAGTGGGCGCGAAACATAAGGGGCGACATATAAATATCTACAAAATAGGACCCACTAGAACGGTTTGACATTGGGAAAAGTGATTTGTGTCAGAGAAAAAGCGTCACATGCTTTGAGTTTATTCTCGTGATTGACCAATGGAATGATGACACATGGAGTTAGAGGCTAACCGTCGCACGAGATATGTACGTGAGGATAGCACATGCCAAGCACGAGGGAAGGGGGTATATATATGAGGGATCGTCATCCCTACCAGGTACGTTCACCCACATACACGAAACACCCTTCCTCAATTCAGACTTTCCTTGCTCAGACAGATACTTATCCTCACGCCGTAGGGGCTTACGTCGGAGCCGCCCCCGGATTAGTTACGTTTGTTGGTGTGCAGGCGAGAAGGAGGAGCCGGAGATATCACGTTTGGACTACAACTGTTGTGTTGCTGTTTGAGGAAATTCCTGGCAACATCAAAACGGGAAGTCATTAAAAGTTAGTGCACACATTTAAAAAAAAAAAACGAAACATCTTCTCATAGAAAAAGCTTTTAAAAAAGTTATCCTCCTTCACAGTTACATGTTAAGAGACAAGCAGTGAAGTGAGCTTATCTGTTATCCAAATAGATTCCGTCTCGAGTAATTCCAAGAACACGCAGTAGACGAATTGTCAATCAACTAAACAAAGCTAAGTTGAAGTAAATCCTTAAGCCTTCGATAGATGTTTCACACTGTTTGTGTAAGTTTCATACAAACTCGGTATATTATCCCTGTAAGGTAGCACATATTTCGTTAAGAACTTCACCTCCGGATATATTGCAAGCGAATAAAGAGGCTGATCACTCTTCACGAGCTTATGCTCTTTCAAGGTCTTCAGAACTTCATATCTAGGCTTTACCCTTTTCTCCAATCTGTAAGCGATCAATGCAGGGAGAGAGGCCAAGTAGGTAGGTTCATACCCAAGTTCTTTCATGAAAAAAGTTAACGCATTTCGAATTTTCACTTCCGATATGTGCACACACTGAGGTAAAGTCTTGAACAAGGTAAAGATATCAGAATCGGACCACCCAAAGCTCCTAAACACATTGACCTTCTTCTCAAACACCGCATCACTAACGCCAGTCAACGCAAATACACCACGGATAAACATTTTGGACTCGCGGGGTATCTCCAATATCTTTTCAACTCTTTCTATAACATTTTGTAAAGACTCAGGCTTTTGCATAAATGCTCTAGGTTTCGTAATAAAGAACTTGCGTAATTCAGATTTCGAGAACCCAAAATCCTTAAACAGCAATAGATTAGGCTCCAGATTGCGGCAAACAGTAGAACTCAAAAGCCAAGGAGCTCTACAGAGGGCTATAATCAAATCCCAACTACATTCACCCAAAAAATCAGTCAGATAACTGAGGGTGGGCACAATATTAGTATCTAAACCCATATTAAAAAGCCGAGGTTGTTTTTTAATGAATTTCACTAATTTAGCCCCAGATAAACCAAATTCTTCAAGAGTTCGGAATTTAGATTCTAGGTTTTGGTCTGCTCTATGAGTGAGGAGACGAGGAACAGAGAAAAGACAACATCTTTGATCTGGGATTTGTTTAAACCGCCATAGATTTTGAAGAAATTGATGACGGAATCAGGGTTTTGAGTGGATTTCAAGTGACTACCTTTGATGATGCGGAAATGGCTTCTTCTCTGGACAACCCAATTGAGTTAACGAGGTAATCCACCATTAAATTGTCACTAAAAGTTTGTTTCTTCTGAAGAGTTGAGAAATAGGAGGAGTGAGAGGGAAATCTATTGATAGAGATGATGGAGCTCAGGGAACGGGTACGAGTTTGAATCCACATTTGGTTTGTCGTTCCTCAGTGTGGGGATTTTTTACGAACTCCCCACTTTCAATTATTTTGGATATAGTTAAATACACGGCCTCAAAAATACACGGCCAACGCAATTGACGATAATACCCATTTATATATAAATTTTTTTTTAACAACTCGTGTAAGTATACACGAGACACATCTCGTGTAAACTCACACGAGACACATCTCGTGTGAGTTCACACGAGATATATCTCGTGTGAGTTTACACGAGATGTGTCTCGTGTATACTTACACGAGATGTGTCTCGTGTGAGTTCACACGAGACTAATCTCGTATGAATTCACACGAGATGTGTCTCGTGTGAGTTTACACGAGACATATCAATATCATCAGTATTCCAAATAAATCCTAAGCTCCCTCTCTTCAACGTCATTTATCATTTTTTCTCTCTCTCTCTATACAAACACAAACACACACATACACCATCTCTCTCTGAAACCTAACCCTAATCTGATGGCCCCTCACTCCGACCATCGTCTCCAACTCAGGTAATTACTTTGATTTGTTAATTCACTTCAATCGTTCAATTTTGTTCAATATGATGCATTTTTTTCTGCTTTTGAAACCCTATTTTGTTCAATTTTTTTTCTGGGTATTTTTTGTTCTCTTGCCTTATGATTTTATCTTCTTCTCTTTCTCATGCTGAAATGAACGCTCTAGGTCACCGGTAAAATGGCGCCGTCGCCGTCGCGGTGCCAGAGAGAGAGAGAGAGTGAGGGGAAATGAACGCCCTAGGTAAAATGGCGCCGCCGCCGGTGCCAGAGAGAGAGAGTGTGCGTTTGAATGAAAGGAGGGAGGGGAAATTAGGTATATAAAAGGCTATTTTGGTAATTTACTTACTTCCCTGTATATTTGGTTCTCTGTATTTAGTATTTGCCTTTATTTTAAAATTATTTTTAACAATTTCCCCACTTTCAAAAAAGCAATTTTTTTCATTTATATTAAAATTATTTTATAACAACCCTCACCCACCACCCCCTCCCACGGTCAAACTTATACTCCCTCCGTCCCACAATTTTACATACTTTTTGTGTCGGCGCAAGAATTAAGGTAAAAGGTGATAAAAGTAATGTGTGGTGAGTGTAAAAGTAAAATAGGAGAGAGAATGAGTGGAGAGAATAGTAAATTTGAAAAGTGTTAGTGGGTCCCATTTCTATTTTGGAAAAATGCAGATTATTGTGAGACGCCCAAAAGGAATCTTTTTACGGATTATTACGGATTATTGTGGGACGGAGGGAGTATTTACTTATAATTAAATTAATTTATTTTTAACAACTCTCTCACCCAACCCCACTCCCCTAGTTTCCTTTTTTTGGTACATGTATCAGACTAAGAATCTTACTATGATTTATTTCCAAAATAACAAATAATGAATACATTTCCAACTAATAATATGTCTAGTCAGCTATTACATTAGACTTTAAACAGAAAAATGAAATGACGAAATTCAAATATCCACACATTTGTTCAAAGTTACATTTTTGTTGCAATTTAGAGTTTCAACAATCAAATATCCACACATTTGTTCAAAGTTACATTTTTGTTGCAATTTAGAGTTTCAACAACCGTGACTCTCGAAGAAGTTGTGACTAATTTTACATAACTTCTCAATTCATGACATTAAAAATAATTGGGGAGAGATTAAATTTTTTTAATATATTTAATTTTTCCTTTATATATATATATATATATATATATATATATATATATATATATATATATATATATATATATATATATATATATATATATATATATATATATATATATATATATATATATATATATATATATATATATATATATATATATATATATATATATATATATATATATATATATATATATATATATATATATATATATATATTTATATTTATATATACATACATACATGTATATTCTTTATTTCTTTTATTATCACTATTTTTTTCTTCTCTTCTTTTTCTTTTCTAAAATTTTATTCCTATTTCTTTTTAGTTTGCCCTTTTTTTTACGATTACACGTATGAGGATTGAGGATTCATGTAAGTAGAGTTCACGTTAGCCAAACACAAATTATTTTAGGACTAATTGGTTTTTTTTTTTTTTTTTTTTTTTTTTTTTTTTTTTTTTTTTTTTGTAGCATGGCCTGAAGTCATGCAAAGTGGTTGCTTTTTTTGCCACAATATTATCTTTCCGGTTACAGAATGAAAATATTTTATTTTATTTTTTTGAAAATTGCAGCAATCCAAATATGGAGATAATTCTAAATTTTCTCCAATATTCATTAGAAGGACAGCCAATCCAAATAGGGCCCATGACACTCTTCAAAAGGAGATACTCCCTCCGTCCCACAAATATACAAAAAAAAAATCCGTTTGGGCGTCCCACAATAATCTATACTTTCCCAAAATGGAAATGAGACCCACTTCTCTCTACTCACAGCATTTTTTAAATTTACTATTCTCTCCACTCATTCTCTCTGATCTATTTTACTTTTACACTCACAACACATTACCTTTATCACTTTTTACCTTAATCTCCGTGCCCGGCCAAAAAGTCTATACAATTGTGGGACGGAGGGAGTATATTTCTTGGTTAAAGATAGTATACTTGTTCTTTCTTACCAATGCCATGAATACCATTTGCATCCCCAAACTCATGGTTAACATAAAATGATGTAAATAAATAAATAAATCATTACCAAATTTCTATATAATGAAACTAGTTTAAATTTAACACATTTCAAATTTTCACTTCTGAATAAGACTGAACATTGAAGAAAGTCCTGAACAAGGTACATGCATCAGAGAATCGGACAACCCAAAGCTCCTTAAAATTTCAACCAAGGGCAAATTTCAGGACTTTACCTCAATGTTCAGTGTGAGATTGTCCTAAATCTGTGCCCGGTTGAACCATGGGCAAATTTCAGGCAACATACTGCGATCTCTGATGAAGATGAAACCATGTGGAGGCACTCCCATCTCGACTGGTAGGAAGGAACCGTTGTCTTTCCGAAGATTAAACAAGTCATGGAAGAGCAAATCCGACATAGGATTTATGCCATGTCCAAGATCCAACGTTCAAGGAAAACATGTAAAAAACCAGTTTTTGCACTGTAGTGCTCATTCAACATATTTACTTGGCTCACAGGGATACTTGTGGAAATAAATAAATAAATAAAAAAGGAAAGTATTCAAAGAAGATAACATAAGAATAGTGAACCAGGTCAGAGAAAAAGAACGTTGTTGAGAAATGATAAGAAGATCGTCAACTTACAAATCTTAGGATTTGTCTTGTTTGCAGGATTCTTCTTAACAGAAGCTGGTCGATTCCTCCGTTACACTTTCATAGTAAGTTGAATCGCGTAAAGTTCGGTTGTCTTTAGGTACCTGTAAGTAAAATGGGAGATTTATACTAATTATAACTGTTGCAGGTGAAAGAAGCTGAGTACACAAGACTATGCAGTAGCAAGAAAATCTTGACAGTAAATGGGCAGTTCCCAGGTCCTACTATTCATGCACTAAAAGGAGATACACTCAATATTAAGATTCGCAACTGAGGAAACGAAAATATCACCATTCACTGGTACGCAAGCACCTTTAAAAAGAATAATGTTTTTTTTTTTTGTGTGTGTGTGTGTTAGGCTAATGAAGATATGCTGACGTGAAAATTAATTGTGCATACAGGCATGGAGTGAAGCAGCCTCGGTCTCCATGGTCAGATGGTCCTGAATATATAACACAGTCCCCTATTCAACCAGGGTCTAATTTCAGGCAGCAAATTGTGCTGTCTGATGAAGATGGAACCCTGTGGTGGCATGCCCATGGTGACTGGTCCCGAGCAACTGTGCATGGGGCTATTGCTATTTATCCAAGAAAACGATCTTCATATCCTTTTCTCAATCCTCATGCACATATTCCAATTGTTTTAGGTCTCAAACTAAATTTTAGAAATTTTTTTGGACATTCATTTTGGGACTGATGAAGTATAAATATAAATAAATATATATGTGTGTGTGTGTGTGTGGTTTGTGGGTGTAAATAATTTAAGCATCAAATATTTTTGAAAATGCAGGGGAATGGTGGAAGAGTGATGTGCAAGAAGTACTTAACGAGTTCCTGAGAACAGGAGGAGATCCAAACATCTCTGATGCTCTGACCATCAATGATCAACCTGGTGATATCTATCCATGCTCAAAACAAGGTTTCTTTCTCAAACTATCTAAATCCAGAGATAAAGGGGAAACAAATTATTCAACAAATAAACATATTTTTACTTACAGGATGAAATGCATATCTATTGCAGGTACGTTCAAGGTAACAGTGGAATATGGCAAGAAATATTTGCTCCGTCTGGTCAATGCTGCAATGAATAGTATAATGTTCTTCGCCATTGCAAACCACAAACTCACGGTGGTAATATCCGATGCTAGTTACACAAAGCCCCTGAAAAGTGATTATATTACAATATCCCCTGGCCAATCAATGGATGTACTGTTAGAAGCTAATCAACCACTAAATCACTATTACATAGCTGGTAAATTTTACAATGGTGCCCCTTTTGTCAGATTTGATAATGGCACCACCACAGCTATATTAGTATATAAGGGTAATTACACTCCATATTCACCTACACCATTCCCATCTCTCCCAAGATATAATGACACAAATGCATCTGTTAGCTTTACCGATCGCCTTAGAAGCTTAGGTGGGGTCCATCATCCAGTTCAAGTTCCATTAAATGTGACAACTAAGTTATTACTTGCATTATCTATCAATGCATTACCATGTGTTAATGGTCCTTGTGCTGGACCAAATGGGACACGTTTTGCTGCATCTGTGAACAATATCTCATACGATTTCAATACTTGACGCTTATTATGGAAAGAAAAAGGGTGTTTATGGAGTTCATATTCCAAGTTTTCCACCTTTAGAGTTCAATTATACAGGGGATTATATTCCTTTGGAATTCCAGAGGTCAAGGAGGGCGACTGAAGTAAGAGTACTCGAATATAACTCTACTGTGGAGCTTGTTTTCCAGGGAACCAATTTACTTTCAGAGATAGATCATCCAATGCATTTGCACGGACAAAGTTTTTATGTGGTTGGATGGGGATTCGGTAATTTTGACAAAGGAAAGGACCCTTTGAATTACAATCTTGTTGATCCTCCTCATCAGAATACCATTGCAGTCCCAAGGAATGGCTGGACAGCTATCAGATTCAGGGCCCATAACCCTGGTATGCATGTCACTTCTTATATACGTTGTCTTTTAAGTTTTAATCGGTATTAATGATTAATATTTTTTCATGGAGATTCTAATGTGTATTTTACTTGGATATAACTGTAGGTGTGTGGTTAATGCACTGCCATCTCGAGAGACATATAGCCTGGGGAATGGAGATGACTTTCATAGTTAAGGATGGAGATGGCCCAGATGCAAAAATGATGCGCCGGCCATCAGATATGCCACAATGTTGAAGCGGAGAAGCCCCATCAACAAAGAAAAAGAATGAAAGATTATAAAGATTTTTATTTTCATTTCCATTTGCAATATGAATTATGTTTGTGATTAGACACGGGATTGCGTTTCTACTTTGCCTAAAGTGTTTATCAGAAATACTTTTTTTCAAACAAGAGGAAAACACCTAATAATTTCGATATATGACCAATGACCATCAAAATAATATGATACAGTTGACTCTGTTTTCACCACTCTAGACAAGGTTACACCAAACATTATTATCAAGGCCATCAGAATGTGGTAAAAGGGCAAACAAATTCCAGCTCTAGCTCTAGCTTCTGCAGATGTTCACCAAATCATTAAGACATCCCATTCCTTGGGGCAATAGATGAATAGCGAGTAATCTGCCATTTTCTTTACCATTGAAAAACAGCTGTTTTAGAAACAAGAGAAGAGCGGACAAAAACATGGGAATCAAGACTCCTAAAGGGCCTGATATGTAGTACTCCCTCCTAAGTGAATGTCCATTTTCAAGAACTTTTTGTCCCAAAATGAATGTCCGTTTTGTAGAATTCTGTCCCCCGTATAAAATTTGGACATTCATTTAGGGCGGAGGGAGTACGTAACTTTCATGCTAACTTGAAGTCTTGGAGATCATGTCTGGTATTTTAAGCACATTGGAAATCAACATCAAAGGCAGCATAACATATTTCAAGCAAACATAAAAAAACAAGAGTCATGAACTATACTTGAAAGAGCTGACAACATAACGAGGTAATCCACCATTAAATTGTCACCAAAAGTTTCTTTCTTCTGAAGAGTTGAGAAATAGGAGGAGTGAGAGGGAAATCTATTGATAGAGATGATGGAGCTCAAGGCACGGGTACGAGTTTGAATCCACATTTGGTTTGTAGTTCCTCATAGTGGGTCAATTTCAAAACTCTGTTTGTTATTAAGATTTAAATTAAGACATCTTACCAGTGAACCATTCATGGATATATGCGTTGCTCTTAGAATTTAAACATATAATAACTAAAATCCAGTTTTTTTTTTGGAAATTGAGTGGGTGCGGTTGCCCCCACTCGTGTCTCTGTGGGTCCGTCCCTGAATATTAGCACAACTTTCAAGCTTCAACATATTTATTTGGGCTAAAAGGGATACTTGTATTGGTAACAAGAACTAAGGTCATCAATAATTCCATGAAACACTTCAAAGAGGAAGTCATTAAAAGTTAGTGCACACATTTAAAACAAAAAATAATAAAAATGAAACATCTTCTCACAGAAAAAGCTTTTAAAAAAGTTGTCCTCCTTCACAGTTACATGTTAGAGACAAGCAGTGAAGTGAGCTTATCTGTTATCCAAATAGATTCCGTCTCGAGTAATTCCAAGAACACGCAGTAGACGAATTGTCAATCAACAAAACAAAGCTAAGTTGAAGTAAATCCTTAAGCCTTCGACGGATGTTTCACACTGTTTGTGTAAGTTTCATACAAACTCGGTATATTATCCCTGTAAGGTAGCACATATTTCGTTAAGAACTTCACCTCCGGATATTTTGCAAGCGTAGAAAGAGGCTGATCACTCTTCACGAGCTTATGCTCTTTCAAGGTCTTCAGAACTTCATATCTAGGCTTTACCCTTTTCTCCAAACTGCAAGTGAAAAATGCAGGGAGAGAGGCCAAGTAGGTAGGTTCATACCCAAGTTCTTTCATGAAAAAAGTTAACGCATTTCGAATTTTCACTTCCGATGTGATCACACACTGAGGTAAACTCTTGAACAAGGTAAAGATATCAGAATCGGACCACCCAAAGCTCCTAAACACATTGACCTTCTTCTCAAACACCGCATCACTAACGCCAGTCAACGCAAATACACCACGGATAAACATTTTGGACTCGCGGGGTATCTCCAATATCTTTTCAACTCTTTCTATAACATTTTGTAAAGACTCAGGCTTTTGCATAAATGCTCTAGGTTTCGTAATAAAGAACTTGCGTAATTCAGATTTCGAGAACCCAAAATCCTTAAACAGCAATAGATTAGGCTCCAGATTGCGGCGAACAGTAGAACCCAAAAGCCAAGGAGCTCTACAGAGGGCTATAATCAAATCCCCACTACACCCACCCAAAAAATCAGTCAGATAACTGAGGGTGGGCACAATATTAGTATCTAAACCCATATTAAAAAGCCGAGGTTTTTTTTTAATGAATTTGACGAAATTAGAACCAGATAAGCCAAATTTCTTAAGAGCCCTGAATTTGGATTCTAGGTTTTGGTCTGCTCTATGAGTGAGGACAAGAGGAACAGAAAAGACAACATCTTTGATCTGGGATTTGTTTAAACCGCCATAGATTTTGAAGAAATTGATGACGGAATCAGGGTTTTGAGTGGATTTCAAGTGACTGACCTTTGATGATGCGGAAATGGCTTCTTCTCTGGACAACCCAATTGAGTTAACGAGGTAATCCACCATTAAATTGTCACCAAAAGTTTGTTTCTTCTGAAGAGTTGAGAAATAGGAGCAGTGAGAGGGAAATCTATTGATAGAGATGATGGAGCTGAGGGCACGGGTACGAGTTTGAATCCACATTTCGTTTGTCGTTCCTCAGAGTGGGTCGATTTCTAAAGTCTGTTATTTTTTTTATTTTTTTTCAGGATCACTTGCGTGTCTCGGGGCTTTTTTACGAACTCCCCACTCTAGGAATAGGGAGGGCCAAATCGGATCAAAATTGGATCGGAATCGGATTGAAATCGGACCGGAACCAGAAAATTGGAAAAGCTCGGAATCGCCATAAATCGCCACGAAAATCGGAATCGGGATAACCGGAACCGTTTTGGATAAGGGCCGATTAAGGTTCACATAAATGGTGAACCGGACCGGAACCGGACCGAAAATTCTTTGTTTTTCAATAATTTTTAGCTTCTTTATTCATTATTGACCGGAACCGGATCAGAACCGCATCGAAATCGGAACCGTACCGAAACCGAATTGTGGTAACCGAAACCGGATCCGAGGTAAGCAAGGATCGATTAAGGTTCACCATTTTGCCAAACCGGAACCGGGCCCAGAACCGATTTTGGTCATCCCTACCCCACTCCCACTGCCACCATCACGTACCTCAAACCTACCTAGGTCAAAAAATATTTTTTTTATTTATTTTAAAATTATTTTTAACAATTCCCCCACTTTCTTTCAAGCAATTTTTTTTATTTATATTAAAATTATTTTATAATAACCCTTACCACCCCACCCACTCACCAACCCCCCTCCCACGGTCCAACTTATTTTTAATTATAATTAAATTAATTTATTTTTAACAATTTTCCCACCCAACACCACTCCCGTACTTTCCTTTTTGGTACGTATCAAGCTAAGAGTCATATTATGATTTATTTCCAAAATAACAAATAATGAATATATTTCCAACTAAGACGTCTAGTCAGTCGTTCATTAGACTTTGAACAGAAAGATGACGGAGTCCAAATATCAACCAATTTGTTCAAAGTTATATTTTTGTTGCAATTTAGAGATTCAACAACCGTGACTTTTGAAGAAGTTGTGACTGATTTTGCATAATTTCTCAATTCATGATGATGCTGCAGGGAACGTGTTGATCAGTCTACGTCCAACAATTAAATTGATTCACTGGTTTTGATTGACCTGAAACAGTGAATAAACTAGCCGGAATGATCTCCGGCTAAGACCTCCTGGCGTGAGGTTAAGAATCACGTATATAGCTTTATTAAACTGTATTGAGAATTGAACAGCGAAATAAGCATTACCTCTAAACGGTTAATGTTGTGAGGTATTTATAGGCTCTGATAAGAGATATTGTTGTAGTAGGATTGCACCAAATCTCGTGAATCATGGAGAGAAAATAGGCATACGTGTTTCGTTAATATATGAGTCAGTTATGGAAAGAGCTGTAAATGTAGTATGTCTCTGTAGGTCGACGCACGTATCTGTAGGTCGAGGTCGCCTGAGTATATCAAGGTCGACCTGATTTCGTATCTTAGCCGGATAGAATTGTATAAGTTGACGATCGTATGTTGGACGAAGCTAGGTCGGGACCAAAGGTGGTCGGACAATGAGCTAGGTCGACTGATCATTGATGTTGGGTCGTGGGCCTTATAATAACCGGGTCGGCCTGCTTGATTACGCTGCTGTGATAACGCCTGAATAATTGGGCTTTGTATGTTGGGCCTAGCCCGTCACTTTTATTCCGTTCAGTGGCCCCCAACTTTCTGAGTTGACTTTGTCGACCAGGAAGTTATATAAGAATTTTGATGAAGACTTAGGTAGGTCGTAGCTAGATGCTCGAATTGCTCGATGGTCGACCGAGATGACGTGGTTTAATCTCGACCATTGACTGTTTTGACGGCCAGATCCGTTGAAGCACCGTAATGATTAGGGGAAACGTCGCTTAGACAACTGCTTTGAAAACGACGCCGACATTTATGGGAGGATTGAACCGTTGCAACACAAACCTTTCCAATTCAAGTAATGATCAGGAAAGGAATAAAAGGCGAATCCTTTTCCTTTTCAATCTTTTACAAACTTTCAAATTCTGAATATACCCAGCAAGAACGAAGAGCAAGGCGATTTCTGATTCTGTGCGTAATCAAGCTTACGATTTACTTTCAAAACCCATCTTCTTCGAATTAAACAAGGTGTCGTAGACACCTCATTCTGAATCAATAATTACGTGATTACACTACTCTTCGTCTCTCTTTTGTGTTTTGATGAAAGCATATTAGTTTCGTCATGCTTTGTTAATTTTTTAACTAACTTTGTTAGTTTTGGACCTAACTGACTAACAGAATAACTGAAGATGACAGAACAGTCAATTGACTAGATGTCCCGCGCAGGACATACATGTCCCGCGCGAGATATCCCCTCTGCAGAATGTGCAGATTCACTTTCCTTCTCCGTCTCAACCTCTTTTCTTGATAACCTCTTATCCAATCCGGGTCTCTACTGATTTTAGAGTTCTGAAACCTTCTTTAAGAGATATCCTAAATCCCTTGAGTCTCCTAATCTTGGTGACCAAGTAAATCAACCCCTATAAATACTAGATGACTTTCAGTATTTCGGGGGACACAATTTGCAGGTTTCTCTCCTTGAAAGACTCCTGCAAATCACTCTAAAACAACATCCAAATTCGTCTATCAACCTTGTTGATCGACGAATACCAAGATTCAAGCATAACATCAAGGCGGAACTCCGTCCAAATCATTTCTCGACCGAGAAGGAAAAAGAGACACAAGAACCACGTTCTAAACAAAATACTCCCTAAATTCGTTTTTATCATCTTCCTACGAAGATCTCGAACCTCTGTCGAGGTTATTCATTAAAACCACTCAAGAACACAAGGTAGACTCCTATACTTTCATATTCTTCTTCTCAATCCCTCTAATTGCTTTTAGAGTAGTGTAATTCCATCAAAAGGGTTAGCCTAGAGTCCCTTCAATCCATGGAGGTGATCTCGAAGCATACAACCCGACATTCCTAATTAGAAATTAATTAGGATTTTCTCTTATTTAATTATTATATTGTTTTGATTGATAATACTCAATTGGCAAGACCAATCTTCAGATTGGGTGGAATGGGTGCTCCACGACCTTTTCATTCCATAAATTAACCCCCGAACCTTCGAATCTCTTTAAATCATCAAAAATGTTTTTCTTATTGTTTTCCTAAATAAATAATTAGTGGCGACTCTGTATTCATTAAAATCGCATCGCTATAGTTTGGCGACTCCGCTGGGAACAATTAATTAAGAAGGTTAGACTTGGGCACAATTGAGTATTATCAATCTTTTTATTCTCTCTCATCATTGGATTATTTTAATTTTTACCGGTCATCGGTTGACTTGGGCTTTGTAATTAATTAATTTAGCTCTCTCTCTCTCTCTCTACTCTTTATGTGGAACTACGACGCCCTGAGTCTTCTAATTTGGGAGAAACGTAGGCAACCACTTGATGCCATTATTTGTTTTTCTTTTAGTTTTCAAAAAAAAAAAAAACTTTCTATTTTACTCTAACGCCTAGAATTGACTCTCACACACGTGCACGTCATGATATAACTGTCATTGCACTACATACCTTTGATAAAACCCGGGACCCACACTAAAGACGGATGACGGTAATCACCTAATCGCCGGTCTCTCCAAAGTTGGATCATCCCACCTCGTGTTTTCAATCCACCTAGATTGTCAATATCGCGAGGAGCCTAGCCGTAAACCCTGCATCAAACACATATCATGTAGATTTACTTATTAGGACTCTCCGAGACCGGTCAGTTTGATCTTGGAGTCTTTGTAATCCCTTGTCAAGATCGTTTTTTGTGCAATAAACCATAAAAAAGAAATCAATAAATTGTCGCTTCGGATTTGTCCCTTCGAAAATGTCCCTATGATTGTCCCTTCGGATTTGCCCCTAAAGAAAAAATAATTCTTACCAAATTTATTGCACAAAACTCGATGTTACTTGAGATAACTTCGACCCCTAAGTCCTTAGGTTTGGATTTTGAATGTTAGAAACCCCCAAAATGGATTTTCCGTCTGACCGAAATTAGGATTAAAATAAAAAAAAATGTGACTTCCAGTAATGTTGTCTCGCGCGAGACTACTTGTCCCGTGCGAGACAAGTGTTCTGTCTTTTCGTGTTTTGGCCAAAACCTTCAAGCCTTCATACACCCTATTCAGTCGACTTGTTGGAACTCGATCATGGTTTAACACAGTTGATACACATCTAGGTTCATCGCCAAAATGACCAACCGACCATTTATACGAACAGACGTGGGCACCACCCAAGGTTCTAAAAAGCGCTAGGCGGATGCTAGGCGGCGGAGCCGGGCCTAGCGCCTAGGCGGGGACTAGTCGGGATTAGTCGGGGCCTAGGCGGCTTTTAAAACTAGGCGTTGGAGAAGGGCCTAGCGCCTAGGCGGGGCCTAAGCGCCCTTAGGCGGGGTCTTTTAGAACATTGGCACCACCACATAAGTCCAGTTAAACACCTAAAATCTGAAAAATCTATTTGGAATCTTTATGTGCTAACAGGTACAGAAAGGTAAGAATCGTTCGGGTCCATTCGAGACCAGCGTGCATATATCCTTTCATTACGGGAGCCGATAGAACCTCCACCTCAACCATCAACTTCAAAGTCTGTGACGGCAGCAACGACAACAAAGTCCGTGATCTCGGCAATAACAACGACACTTGTGACCACAGGTGGAGCATCAACAAAGTCTGCGACCTCTACAAACTTCAAAGTCCGTGACCTCGGCAACGTCAACAAAGTCTGTGACCTCAGCAACTTTAAAGTCTGTGACCTCGGCAACAACGGCAACGTCAATAACCTCGGGCGGCGCCTCATTAAAAAACAGACATTTTGAAAACTGGGTCAAGTCCTTGATACCTCATAAGCTTAGGTGGGGTCCATCATCCAGTTTAAGTTCCATTAAATGTGACAACTACGTTATTATTTGCATTATCTATCAACGCATTACCATGTGTTAATGGTCCTTGTGCTGGACCAAATGGCAAACAAATTCCAGCTCTAGCTCAAGCTCTAGCTTTAGCTTCTGCAGATGTTCACCAAATCATTAAGACATCCCATTCCTTGGGGCAAATAGATGAATAGCGAGTAATCTGCCATTTTCTTTACCATATAAAAACAGCTGTTTTAGAAACAAAAGAAGAGCGGACAAAAACATGGGAATCAAGACTCCTAAAGGGCCTGATAATAAGTAGTACTCCCTCCTAAGTGAATGCCCATTTTCAAGAACTTTTTGTCCCAAAATGAATGTCCGTTTTATAAAATTCTTTGTCCCTAAATAATTTATTTACACAAAAAATTACTAGTCATTTTATACTTGCAACTAAATGTTTAGAAAGTACATGAAAACGTGAGTTTTGTGGGAACATTATTATGTTTCCTTATTTCAAAAGACTTCTATATGGTAAGAAGATTTTGGAACTTTCATGGAGATTTATAAGTATCTTAATTTTATTAAGAGATTGTAATTATGTAAATATCTTTTATTTATGTACATAGTTTTATATTAGGACTAACCTACTAATATTTGATTTCCTTGTGAGTGTGTTATATGTTTTCATATAGAAAGGAATCTCACAAAGGAAGAAGTCGATTGCATGAAGATCTTCTCCAAGGTGCTCTATAAATACAAGGCTTTCAGCACAAAGAGAAGTTACACAATTTACGAGAGAAAATCACATTCTTCATAGTCATTCGACATTGTTGTTTTAGGTTGTGAGCTTACATCCGTAACTCACATCTAGGTTTTCATAAAGTTCTCTTGTTTTACTTCGATTGAATAAGTCCTACTTGGGAAAGGGAGTTGTTCATATCATAGGAGGTGATTAGAACTTGTTTAGTATTTTCATATTTTAGTTTTTCACTTATTTGTTTTTGTAAGAAACATAAGTTTTTATAGTGAAAAGGTTTTTGGGCGTAAGCCTAGTTTGCCGATCACACGATCGCAAGCGTATATAACTCTTGAGTTATTGCATTTTATTGCTTTTATTTACTTTATTCCGCCGCATTATCTCGTGGATGTGTGGACAATTGGAGACACATCCGTACTCACATCCTTTGCCTATTGCGTGATCCAAGTTTCCTAGCTACACGAAACTTTCAATTGGTATCGAGCCAACTCTCGAAATATTGCGAGTGTTGATCCGTAAAGTGTAGTCATTATGGAATGCCAAAATCACCAAAATAGGCCTCCCGTCTTGGATGGCACAAATTATTCTCTTTGGAAGTCTAAGATGCGAAATTACATCAAAAGTATTGATGAAAGAGCTTGGATGTGCATTCTTGTTGCATGGCAACCTCCTACCGTGGAGAAAAAGCCATCTTCCGGTGTTGGTGAGTCCTTCTTTGAAAGAAAACCCGAAGAACAATGGACTCTTGATGAAATACAAGCCGCAAATTACAATTCAAAAGCCATGGGTGCTATTTCCACCATGTTTCGGGAATATGTACAAGCTTATAACAAATGAAAGTATAGCCAAAGCCGCTTGGGATATTTTGCAAACTCAATGTGAGGGAGCACCAAGTGTGAAGGCTACTGTGCTTAGGATTTTAATGGATAGGTTTGAGTTACTTCGAATGGAAGAAACTGAGGATATTGTGTCATATGCTGCTAAGATTCATGAGATTTCAAATGAATGCACAAGTCTAGGAGAATCAATCTCCAATGCAAGACTTGTTAGTAAGATTCTAAGGACCTTGCCTGAGAGGTTTAACATTAAAGTAGCTGTGATTGAAGAAACAAAGGACACAAATACTGTAGGCCTTGACACCATCATAGGAATCTTGACCGTGTTTGAGCTTAACCTCGAGGCTCGAAGAAAAACAAAACACACGCCTTGCTCTCAAAAGTGCCGCCGCATTACCAAGAGAGCTTGTGGAATTATCCTCTGAGATTGACAAGTCAAATCTTGAAGATGAGGATGTTGCTTTTATTTCAAAGAAATTCAGTTCTATACTGAAAAATAGAAGGATAAGCAAATTTCCCAATAGACCTACTTCCAAGATCACAAAAGCCCAAACCTAGCTCCGACACCGGATTCAAGAAACCAAGTTTTGAAAATAAATCATCTCGAATCTGTCCAATGTAGGGCATGTCGTGGCTTTGGTCATTATGCCAATGAGTGTGCTAACACACTTAAAAAGAAGGGGATGAGCTTAACCGCTACCCTTAGTGACAAAGTGAGGATGAGGAAGAAGAAGTGGCTAACATGTCTGTCTTAAATTGCCATTACTGTGTTTAATGCTTTTTCCGCAGATATAGAAGAATATACTCTTGAACAACCTCGATGTGGGCTCGTTGTGTACACATCCGGTGTCACATCTGAACCGGAGCTAAACCGTTTCTCTATTAAAGGAGATTCAGTATGATGAAGATGAAGAAAGAGACATTCCCTATGAGGAACTCTTTGCCACATACAAGGAGCCGCATACGTATTGGATGAAAAGATTGGACAAAATTGAGATACTTGTTAAGGTAAACAAATCTCTCGTCTCGATAAATTAGCCGCTTGTGAAGATGAAAAAGCCGTACTTTCAAAAGAAAATGATGCTCAAAAGGATACCATTGCAAGACTTGAAGTCCTTGTGACCAAAAGAGAAGTTGACCTTGAAAAATTCAAGAATGAATGTGAAAAAGCTGATAATACTTTCACTAAGTTAAACAAAAGTAAAATGAAAATGGAAGAAGCTTTTTCTATGGGTCAACGTGACAAAATTGGTATAGGTTTTGAAAATAATTTTGTAAAGGAGGGATATGAGGGTTCTACCTCTAAAAGTGTGAAAAAACAAGTTTTTAAAGAAAAAGTCATTCTGAGTGAGAAGAGACCAAGGAAGAGGCATTACATTTGCCATTACCGCCTAGCTCCCGGTCACATTAGGCCCTTCTGTTACAAACTCAAGGCCGATAAAAATCTGGTAGTTTTAAACGGCCTCGTATGTGTGAGAAGATGTATACACATCCTAACACACATCCAAATAATCCGAGACCTCTGCAACCCAAAAAGAAAACTGTTAAACAATGGGTAGCCAAACCAATTACCACCGTAATGTTGTCTACTCTTCCCTCAAGAGTACCGTCTCTCGGCTCTTGGTATTTTGATAGTGGGTGCTCTAGACACATGACTGGTAACCAAGCTGTCCTTCTTGACTATGAAATAATAAATGGAGGGAAAGTAAATTTTGGTGGAGGTGCTCAAGGAAAAATTGTTGGAAAAGGAACCCTAGATGTCAAGGGTCTCCCAAAATTGCATAATGTGTACCATGTGGAAGGCTTGAAAGCCAACCTAATAAGCATCACCAACCGTGTGATGATGACCTATTTGTGAAGTTTGATAAGCACTTATGTGAAGTGTTTGATAAGGATAATAAATGTGTGTTTACCGGTCCTAGATCTGCGATAATTGTTACCAATTTGGTGACAATCTTTCTTGCCTAAGCTCAAAAGCTAATGATGTCAATCTGTGGCACCAAAAATTAGGGCATGCTAGCCGTAGAACTCTGGAAGAACTTCAAAGGTTTGAAGCCATTAAAGACCTCCCTAAACCGAACTTCAAGAACCCCGATGTCCGTGGTTCATGTCAAAAGGGAAAACAAACAAAAGCATCACATAAAAAGGTCCAACAATGCTCCACAACTAGATGTTTGGAGATGATTCACACCGATTTAATGGGACCTATTGAAGTAGAAAGCTTTGGTAGGAAAAAGTATGCCTTTGTGTGTGTTGATGATTATTCTAGGTACACTTGGGTAATGTTCTTAAGAGAAAAGTCGAAACAATTGGAGAATTCAAGAATTGGTACAAAAGAGTTAGAAATCTTTATGGTCTTAAGACCGTGAGGATTAGGTCCGACTACGGCACCGAATATGAGAATCAAATGTTCACCAATTTTTGCAACTCTAAGGGAATCACTCATGAGTTTTCGCACCAATCACCCCACAAAGAAATGGAATTGCCGAAAGAAAGAATAGAACCTTGCAAGAAATGGCAAGGGTCATGCTAAGTTCAAAGAACTTGTCCAAAAAGTTTTGGGCGTAAGCTTTAAACACTCGCTTGTCACATTGGCAATAGGGTGTTTCTAAGGATTGGTAGCACTGTCACCCCATATCAAATTCTCCTTGGAAAGAAACCAACCGTAAAATATTTTCATGTGTTTGGTCAGTGTTTGTTATATTCTCAATGATAGAGAATACCGTCCAAGTTTGATTCAAAGAGTGACAAAGCAATTTTCATGGGCTATTCCACAAACAAGTAGAGCTTACGTAGTTTTCAATCTCAAAACTAAGACCATTATGGAATCTCGCTAATGTTAAATTTGATGACTCACTTGATCTTAACCTCAAGATCTGCCGAGGATGATGTTTCGTGTTGCTTGCTGGATCGGAAGGATGAAGAAACAAAGCCGAAAAAGCAAAAGAAACTTCCAAAGGCCGATAAAAATGATGAACCCGACAAGGATGTAACCAAGGATGTGGACACATCTCGCCTCCACATCTCGAACCCACATTCCGCTCCCACATCCACTCAAACTCCCGTAATCGAGGACAGCCTTCCGATTCTCGATCGATGATGCTCCGAAGACAATGTGAATGGGTGTGTGGATAGGTCAAAGGATATCCCTTCAAAAATCCAGAAAACCACCCCACTTCACAAGTTGTGGGAGATGTGCATGCTAAAGTGAGAACGAGACAAAAGGACAAAGTTGATTATAGAAAGATGGCTGGTTTATGGAGTTGCTCCTCAGCATACTCCCGTGTAAGCTTCGTTGTTTTGTTTCTAAAATTGAGCCTAAGAATGTTACCGAAGCATTGAAAGATGCTGACTGGATTATGGCTATGCAAGATGAATTGATTCAATTTGAAAAGAATGAGGTATGGACTCTTGTTCCTAGACCCTCACATGGTAATGTAATAGGAACCAAATGGATTTTTAAGAACAAAACTGATGAGCAAGGTGTAATAACCAGAAATAAAGCTAGGTTAGTTGCTCAAGGTTATACTCAAATTGAGGGAATTGACTTTGAGGAGACATTTGCTCCCGTTGCAAGAATTGAGTCCATTAGGCTTTTGTTAGCCATTGCTTGTTACCTCAAGATTACTCTTCATCAAATGGATGTCAAGAGTGCCTTTTTAAATGGGATATTAAATGAAGAAGCCTATGTTGAACAACCTAAAGGCTTTGTGGACTCCAAATATCCTAATCATGTGTATAAACTGAAGAAAGCTCGTATGGGCTAAAGCAAGCCCCTAGAGCTTGGTATGGTAGGTTGACTGACCATTTGCTTCAACTAGGATTCAAGAGAGGTGAGGTTGACAAAACCTTGTTTGTGAGAAGAAACAAAAAGGAGATTCTTGTGGCACAAATCTATGTAGATGATATTGTGTTTGGGTCAAACTCTGACCCTATGTTAGCTAACTTTGTGGATAGCATGACTTCCACATTTGAGATGAGCATGGTAGGAGAGTTGAACTTTTTCTTAGGCTTACAAATTAAGCAATTCAAAGATGGTATGTTCATCTCTCGCCTAAGTATGCCAAGAATCTTGTGAAAAAGTTTGAGCTTGAACACTCTTCACATCAAAGAACCCCAATGGGATCTTCCCAAAAGTTAAGCCATGATTCGTATGGTGAGAGTGTTGATCAAACCCTCTATAGAAGCATGATAGGAAGCCTCGCTCTACCTCACCGCAAGTAGACCCGACATTATGTTCAAGTGTGTGTCTATGTGCTAGATACCAAGCCAACCCTAAAGTGTCCCATCTTAAAGCCTTGAAAAGAATCATTAGATATGTGAGTGGGACCGTAAACCTAGGTCTACATTACTCTAAAGAAACAAATACAAATTTGGTCAAGTACACCGATTCCGATTGGGCCGGAAATAGTGATGATAGAAAAAGTACCACCGGTGGATGTTTCTACCTAGGTAATAACCTTGTGTCTTGGTATAGTAGGAAACAAAATTGTGTGTCCTTGTCCACCGCCGAGGCCGAATATGTTGCTCTTGGGAGTTGCCGCACACAATTACTTTGGATGAATCAAATGCTAAAAGATTATGGATTAAATAGCAAAGTTTTGATCGCTTTGTGATAACAAAAGTGCCTTGGACATATCTAAAAATCCTGTCAACATTCTAGAACAAAGCACATTGATATTAGACATCATTTCATTAGAGATCTTGTAGAGCAAAAACTGTGTGTCCGGAATTTGTTGGGACCGAAAATCAATTGGCCGATATATTTACAAAGGCATTAGATTTGGAGAGATTTTCCTCCTTGAGGAAGTCTCTTGGCTTGTGTGATATCTAAGGTTGTGAGACCGTATGTGTTTCACATCCTCTAACACATCTGTAGATTAGTTTAACTAAAAAAAAAAAAAAAAATCATAAAAAGAAAAAGCCAAAAATATCATGCATTAGCACGAAATTTCTCAAGGTGGTCACTTGTGAGTCTTCATCTTTGACATTATTTTTGATCACTTAATTGTGAGTATTTCTTGTCCATGTAATCTTTTGATTACTTGGTATAACTTTCCTAGGTATCTCACAGTGGGTGCTAAAAAAAATAAAAATAAAAAATAAAAAATAAAAAATTTATATATAAATATGTGTGAGAAACAGCTGCTTCACCCTTAGTATGAAGCCATACCATTGTGATCAAGTGATTTTCATAAGAAAACTTGAAGTCAAACTTGATAAGATCATTGGGAAAAAGGGCTATCTTTGGGATCAAGTAAAGTGAAAGCTACTCACATTGCAAAAATCCACAACAAAAAAAATTGGTGGATGCATCCTAGAGGCTGTGCAGATTGGATTATTGCTCATTGACTTTTTGTGATCTAAATGTGTCCCAATATGTGACTCACATCCTATGCCACATCCATAAGCTGAGAATATTTCCTTCACTTGTGTGTTTGCATCATGCTAGGCATATTGCATTTTAGGACATATAGGAGCTTTGTAAATATGTTAGTTAATTATTTTTCTCTCTTAATTTACTCTTTGATTATATAGGTTTTTGATCTCCAATATCTTTCATGAAAAGAAAAGGTGTGTATCAATCCTTGTTTGAAAAGGTTGACAAATTCTTTTGGGATTCTATTTTAAAATAAAGATATGCCGAAGCAATTTGTGTTTTCATAAAAATCTTACAAAATCTTGATTTATTCTAATCCCTTATTTTTGGAAGGTGCTTGTGTGTAGTAACCTCAAAGGTTTTCTAGCCGTTGGAGGACTCTTAAGGTTTTTGAGGTATGTTTAAACCTCTTTGAAAAAGGATTCCTAATTCTATTTGGAAAGGGGGAGCTGTGAGTATTTATTTTACCTCACATCCGTCTCCTCCCTCATAATCCTTGTTAAAACCCTTTGTTA
The DNA here is from genome assembly GCA_022495995.1 of Adenophora triphylla var. japonica. Classification (NCBI taxonomy): domain Eukaryota; kingdom Viridiplantae; phylum Streptophyta; class Magnoliopsida; order Asterales; family Campanulaceae; genus Adenophora; species Adenophora triphylla. The sequence goes on from JAFEMH010004618.1 coordinate 187,152, forward strand.
TTCCTTCCCGTTTGCACACAAATTCACACACCCTTGCATTAATTTCCTGTGCACTGTTCAACCAACCCCAAATCTCTCTGTTAAATGGCCGAGCATTCGAATATAAGAGAAGAAGATGTTCTTGACATTGTGCCGATTTCAATAGCAAGAAGAGAGGACTCCATTCTCCTAAATCCCGTAATCTCAAAATTTCTTGCTGATTTCTCTTCTCCATCACCCTCGTCTGAACCAACAATGGAAGCTTCTTCTCCCAAATCCCCTTCATTGGAAGCCGTGAATGTTTCAACTGAGGTAAACCCTAAGGCTCCATCCTCTCCGGTGATTCCACCATCGGATGTCGCCATTGCTGCTGAACCATCATCAACTAAGAAGAGGAAGTTGTCTCAAGCTAAAGCCCCAAAGTCTGTTGCACCGCCGGTACCTCGTCGCAATCTTCGACGATCTGGTAGAACTCGCAAGCTGTCAGAGGCTGACAAAGCCAAGAACCTTCTAAAACCTGGCGGGAAACCTACAACGGCCATTGTTCTTGAAGAAATAGAAGAAGATGATGAGGTAATAGTCCCTCTTATTAGGACTAGGGCTAAATCAAAAATTACTCCTCCCTCTGTTATTGATGCTGTCCCTGTGGTTAATCCCTCTGAGGTTGTGCCTCCTGTTGTATCGGTTTTGCCTTCTGTCACTCCCCATGCTGATCCTTTGATCTCTATTGAGACTGTTCCCCATGCAGTACCTGTTGATCCTATTGCTCCATCTTCCCCCATAATATCTTCTGATCCCATTATCCCCAATACTGCTTCACCCCCTAGGGATAATGTTTCTAGTCCTGTAGCTGAGCCCTCTGTTCCCTTGGTCTCTAGTCCTGTTGAGGACCTTATTTCATTCAGTGATGATGAACCCCTGGCTAAGATTTTAAAAGATGTAAAGGGAAAGAAAAAGGTGGCTGAGACTGATTTGGAGCCAATAGAAGAAGAATCTGATTCTAGCTCAGATGATGATGATACTGCCTCAGATGAGAACTATAAGCTAGGAAGAGAAGAGTTGGATCAAGAAAAAGAAGACCAAGAAATTGATTCCACTGATGCTGATGACACTGAAGTTGAACCCATAGTTGTTCCATTCCCTGTGAAGGATGTGTCTAAGGATGTGCCCACATCCAGGCGCACATCTACTCGAAAGAAAGCTGATTTGGGTATGTCATCTTCTCTCTCTCTTGTCTCTAACCCCAAACCCTTTTCCAAAAAGTTTCTGTCCAAAAAGGCTTCTGATAGGTTTGAGTTAATTTCCTCTAAAGCCTTTGTTGTTGAGATGAAAAGGGATAGGGACACCTTTGTTAAACTTGGAATGGATAAGTTTTTTGAGGAAAGAGGATTATTCTTGACTGTGGACCATCCCCTTCCCTTCTATCCAAAATTGGTCTATGAGTTTTATGCCAATCTGCCTAAGAATTTTGATAGAACTTACTCTCATTCCACTGGTGTTTATGTTAGAGGAATATTTGTTCACTTTACACCTTCAGTTATCAATGATTTTCTTGGATTGAGTGATAATCTTGATGATATAGTTTCTATTGAGGAGGATGAACTGGTTTCTGCTCTCACACATGGAAAGGTCACTTCCTGGCCTGTAAAGCCTAAGGATTTAGGTAGTGGTTCATTATCCTCCCTTTATTGTTTTCTCCACTCCATCCTTGCTGCAAATTTGTGTCCCTCAAATAACAAAACCTCTGTTACTAGAATGCAAGCCTTGCTTCTGTATAGATTGGGACTTAAGAAGCGTATTAATTTTGGGGATTTCATTTTTAGGAAAATTTGTGATTATGGAGAGTCTCCATCGAAAAAATGGTCTTTACCTTACCCTTCATTGATCTCTCAAATTCTCATAGCCAATGGGGTAAAGGCTGAAAGAGGAGAAGAAAGGGTGGAAAATTTTGCCCTGTTTAAGGAATCCAAAACCCTTTTAGACCCCAAGCAGAGGCATGTTGATCTCCCAGTTGGCACTGTTCCTGAACTTGGTATGGAAGATGTGGACACATCTGATGTCACATCTGAAGAGATTTTTGCTGCTCAGATGAAAGATTTGGATGCTGAAATTGTAGCTGCTGAAGCTCAAGCCCAAGCCTCTTTAGCTCATGCCAATAATTTGAAAGCTCTTAGAGATAATCTCCTTAGATGGTATGCTAAACTTTCTAGTCAAAAAGGGGGAGATTCTAGTTCAAATGTTGATCTTTCTTCGGGAAGTGAAGTCTGGGATGCTGCTGTGAATGCTGCTAAAGCTAAAGCTCTTGCTGGCTTTAGGTGGAGACAGTTTGATCTTTGATTTAGGGGGAGAAAAGTTTTTTGGTATTTTGCTGTGATGGTTGCTAAAGACAATTTTTATTTTTCTGCTTTAGTTTTTAGTTTTTAAAACAATGGTCTGTAATAGCTTTAATTAGGATGTTTCTGAATGATTTTTTGGTTTTGCTTAATGAACTGCTAGTATTCTGTTTTAATTATGTTTTGCAGTTTTTATGTGTGGATGTGTATACACATCTGGACACACATCCATTCAGGGGGAGTTATGTTTTTCAATATTCTGTGGTCATGATATTATGTTTGTTATAAATCTTTGGTTTTGACCAGAAAGTCCAAAATAGGGGGAGATTGAAAACGTGAGTTTTGTGGGAACATTATTATGTTTCCTTATTTCAAAAGACTTCTATATGGTAAGAAGATTTTGGAACTTTCATGGAGATTTATAAGTATCTTAATTTTATTAAGAGATTGTAATTATGTAAATATCTTTTATTTATGTACATAGTTTTATATTAGGACTAACCTACTAATATTTGATTTCCTTGTGAGTGTGTTATATGTTTTCATATAGAAAGGAATCTCACAAAGGAAGAAGTCGATTGCATGAAGATCTTCTCCAAGGTGCTCTATAAATACAAGGCTTTCAAAGACAAAGAGAAGTTACACAATTTACGAGAGAAAATCACATTCTTCATAGTCATTCGACATTGTTGTTTTAGGTTGTGAGCTTACATCCGTAACTCACATCTAGGTTTTCATAAAGTTCTCTTGTTTTACTTCTGATTGAATAAGTCCTACTTGAGAAAGGGGAGTTGTTCATATCATAGGAGGTGATTAGAACTTGTTTAGTATTTTCATATTTTAGTTTTTCACTTATTTGTTTTTGTAAGAAACATAAGTTTTTATAGTGAAAAGGTTTTTGGGCGTAAGCCTAGTTTGCTGATCACACGGATCGATGGCGTATATAACTCTTGAGTTATTGCATTTTATTGCTTTTATTTACTTTATTCCGCTGCATTATCTGTGGATGTGTGGACAGTTGTGAGACACATCTGTACTCACATCCTTTGCCTATTGCGTGATCCAAGTTTCCTAGCTACACGAAACTTTCAGTACATAACAAGAATATTTATGCATCTTTGTTATGAAAAGTAAACATTTCTAGAATGTCCCCTGTATAAAATTTGGACATTCATTTAGGGACGGAGGGAGTACATAACTTTCATGCTAACTCGAAGTCTTGGAGATCATGTCTGGTATTTCAAGCACATTGGAAATCAACATCAAAGGCAGCCTAACATATTTCAAGCAAACATAAAAAAAAAACAAGAGTTACAGAAAAAAAAGTCATGAACTATACTTGAAAAAGCTGACAACATAACTCCTTAAGCAACAACACATAAAAGAGAACCTACTAACAGAAGCAATTTTCATAGAACTAACTATACAAGAATGTCACAAAATGGCGATGAATCCTTAATTCCATCTCAATCTATGCAAATTATCTTGAGGCCGCTTAGGCCTGTGCACAAAATCTCTAGGGTGACTATTTATTAAAGACAAGTTTTGTACCACAACGGCAAATGAATAGGTAGACATACTATCAGATTGTGAGCGTCTCCCAAATGAGCCAAGCATCTCCGGATTCATCCATGATGCCTTTGACAATAATAATATGGAGCTTTACTTTAACTCAAAATCCTATCGGTTCATTAACCAATCATAATGTAGTCTAAAATATATGAATACTAGCAGTGGACCCAGAAAATATGTTCAGTGGATGCCAAAAATAAAAATATTTTTCATAAAGGCATTATTCAAATTAATCACCTTTAGTTTTATTTGTAATAATACTAGTACTTAAATGTCCGTGCCAACGGCACGGTCAGTACAAAAAGGTAAGCACCGGGGAGAATGAAAGTAAAAAAAAAAAAAAAAGACAACTTTTCTATCTATAAGTCGTTTCGTGCCACTCCAATGTACATTAATTATGTCTTACTCCCTCCCTCCGTCCCATAATGAACGACCAAACTTAACGTGTTTTTATTCTTATTTAATTTCCAAGAGAATATTCTGATGCACCAAAATTGTGTATTTCAAATTCTCAGCTTCTGTAGCATTACACGTCGAAATTAGAGAGAAACTGAAAATGCCTTGAGCAGAAAGGGATAGGCTTGTATGGAAGAATCATGGTAAAAGATATTAAACTGAAACTTTAACAAAATTTTCGGTCAGAGCTCAGTAAGTGAATGGGTAAGTAAATGAGTTGAGCCTAAACAAAATATAGGTTCAACGAAATAAACGAATGAGAATATCTCTTCTCGTGATCCCTTCAGTTTCTAAAATCAGGAAACCTTGAACGCTTTAGTTCAAACTAATCAAATATGTAGGATTAGACATCTGTATATTCAATTGTTTTCATGTAATTTCGTTTTTTTTTAATAAGGAATCAAACATGGATAGAAGCCGGAAAAAGAAAAAAGAGGTTTTTTAGAAAGATATAGAAATAGAAAACACATAATTCCCACCCCACACCCCACAAAAATAAATAAATAAATTAAATTGATGAAACTAACAAACATCAATATTAACAATTGGAAAGAACAGAGAGGTGTTTTATCAAAAAAAAAAAAAAACTTGTGTAGGTATGTATACGCATAAAAAGAGAAGGTGGAGATGCACCTGAATGAGTTTCATTTTGGAAGATATCATTAATCTTCTTCTCCTACTCATACTCCTCCCCCGCAGGCGTATGTTGAAGAAGATTCCTAAATATACTCTTGAGTGGCAATCGAGGGTTCCTGTGAAAAGAGAGAATCGAGGGTTATGCTAGCCGTAGAACCGACGCACATTATAAATTCAAATATTTAAAATATTTAACTTCAAAACGTACTGCATACTACACAATTCAGGTGAGATGTAAGAAAAATAAAAGCACAACATGTAGCAAGGATAGAACAAAGAAAAAGTTTTTTGAGCAGCTGTTCTAAAATATTTAACTTCAAAACGTACTGCATACTACATAATTCTTTTTTAAAATGTTCATTGAGACGAAGGAAGAAATGTTCAATTTTTTTTTACATAGAAAGAAATTCTACTTCTTTAAAAAAAAATCCTTCATTTCAAAAATGAATATTACTTTAGCCCCAAAATTAATACTACTTTCTATATAAAAAAATGAACATTATTTCCTTCGTCTCAATGAACATTTTAAAAAAGAATTATTTTTTGGGATGAAGGAAGTAATGTTCAATTTTTTGGACAAAAAATGTAGTGTTATTTTTTGGTTATACATTTTGAGTCGAAAGTAATATTCATTTTTGATATGAAGGAAATAATTTTTTTATAGTAGTACATTTTTATAAGTAATTATTTTAGACGGGAAAAATAATACTCCCTCCGTCCCAGGAAATACTTCACCATTTTAGGCTCGGCACGCAAATTAAGGAAATAGGTGGGAAGAAAAAATGTTGTGAGTGTAATATGAAAATAGGAGAGAGAATTAGTGGAGGAAATAGTAAATTTAAAAAGTGTTGTGAGTGTAATAGTGAATTAGGAGAGAGAATGAGTGGAGGAAATAGTTAGTGGGTATAATAGAATATTAATAAAACTTTTCCATTTTAGAAAAGGTGAAGCTTCAAACGGGGCGCCCTTTTGGGTAAAAGGTGAAGCATTTTCTGGGACGGAGGGAGTATTTCATTATTAAAATGTAATTTTTATATTTTTATTTTGTAATTTAAAGAGAGACGAAAAACGAATTAGTAATTTGGCTGTGTTCACACAGAAGAAAAGAAACTTAGAACTCGTTAGCGAGTTCAAATTTATTTTTTAGTTTTCTTTATTAAAATATAATTTTTATATTTTTATTTTGTAATTTAAAGCTAGACGGAAAATGAATTAGTAATTTGGTCGTGTTGCGAGTTCAAATTTATTTTTTAGTTTTATTTATTAAAACATAATTTTTATATTTTTATTTTGTAATTTAAAGCCAGAGGGAGAATGAATTAGTAATGTGGTTGTGTTCACACGGAAGAAAAGAAATTTAGAACTCGCTAATTCAATTAGCGAGTTCAAATTTATTTTATTATTATTTTTTATTTTTTAATATTAAAATTTAAACTCGCTAAATGGTTTAGTGACTTTAAACGAAAAAAATATATAAAGTCGATATACCGTGTAGCGAGTTTCAAAAAATGGGTCATTTTGGTCAATAGTTTTGAAGGATTGTTATTTTGGGATATATTTTTTTTTAAAATTGAATATTTTGAGAAAAAATCGTTTTGGGAGGAGAGGTCATAACCGCTGGTAACTGCTGTAGTAAGGGGATCCGTAGATTCAATCACAGTCGTTGTTTATCTTTTGCAAGATTAAATCTGAGCCACTCTTTGTGTGGCGGTTAGATCCCACCTCTATTGTAATAGAGTTGGTTTTGGGAGAAACTAGTTTCTCCCAAATATTATAAAAAGTCCTGTTTTATTTTAAAAACCGGTTCAATGACCGGTTCAAAAAGCCGGGTTAGTTTGGTTTAAAATTCATGTACCGGTTTTTTTAAGTTAAAAACAAGACTTTTTATAATATTTGGGGGAAAAATATTTTCTGATTGTAATATAGATGTATAAAGTAAATGACATAATATATACTATGTAAGCTATTAAAATATATTAAAAAATTATATTAAACGTTATTAATGTAGCAATTGATATTTCCTATGGTCATTAAAATAATTTATTCACTTACTAATTATTATTTGAACAAGCAGAATTTTTTTGTAGCAAGTGGGTGTTGAACCCTTGTCTTTTAAGATTAAAATTAAGATATCTTACCAGTGAACCATTCTTAGAATTTAAACATATAATAACTAAAATCCAGTTTTTTTTTTTTGGAAATTGAGTGGGTGCGGTCGCCCCCACTCGTGTCTATGTGGGTCCGTCCCTGAATACTAGCACAACTTTCAATCTTCAACATATTTATTTGGGCTAAAAGGGATACTTGTATTGGTAACAAGAACTAAGGTCATCAATAATTCCATGAAACACTTCAAACAAACGGGAAGTCATTAAAAAGTGCACACATTTAAAACAATAAAAAAAAAAAAAATGAAACATCTTCTCACAGAAAAAGCTTTTAAAAAAGTTATCCTCCTTCACAGTTACATGTTAGAGACAAGTAGTGAAGTGAGCTTATCTGTTATCCAAATAGATTCCGTCTCGAGTAATTCCAAGAACACGCAGTAGACGAATTGTCAATCAACAAAACAAAGCTAAGTTGAAGTAAATCCTTAAACCTTCGACAGATGTTTCACACTGTTTGTGTAAGTTTCATACAAACTCGGTATATTATCCCTGTAAGGTAGCACATACTCCCTCCGTCCCACCTCACTTAAGAAAACTTTCCATTTTGGGCGTCCCACTAATCTTAAGAATTCCCAAAATGGAAACCTTAAATCACTATTCTCTCCACTCATTCTCTCTCCTACATTATTTTAATACTCACAACACCATTATAATTTACTATTCTCTCCACTCATTCTATCTCCTATTTTTAAATTACACTCACAACATTTACCTTTTTCTTAATCCCCGTGCCATTTCAAAAATTCCTAAGTGAGGTGGGACGGAGGGAGTATTTCGTTAAGAACTTCACCTCCGGATATTTTGCAAGCGTAGAAAGAGGCTGATCACTCTTCACGAGCTTATGCTCTTTCAAGGTCTTCAGAACTTCATATCTAGGCTTTACCCTTTTCTCCAAACTGTAAGTGAAAAATGCAGGGAGGGAGGCCAAGTAGGTAGGTTCATACCCAAGTTCTTTCATGAAAAAAGTTAACGCATTTCGAATTTTCACTTCCGATATGAGCACACACTGAGGTAAAGTCTTGAACAAGGTAAAGATATCAGAATCGGACCACCCAAAGCTCCTAAACACATTGACCTTCTTCTCAAACACCGCATCACTAACGCCAGTCAACGCAAATACACCACGGATAAACATTTTGGACTCGCGAGGTATCTCCAATATCTTTTCAACTCTTTCTATAACATTTTGTAAAGACTCAGGCTTTTGCATAAATGCTCTAGGTTTCGTAATAAAGAACTTGCGTAATTCAGATTTCGAGAACCCAAAATCCTTAAACAGCAATAGATTAGGCTCCAGATTGCGGCGAACAGTAGAACCCAAAAGCCAAGAAGCTCTACAGAGGGCTATAATCAAATCCCCACTACATCCACCGAAAAAATCAGTCATATAACTGAGGGTGGGCACAATATTAGTATCTAAGCCTCTATAAGCCAAATTTCTTAAGAGCCCTGAATTTGGATTCTAGGTTTTGGTCTGCTCTATGAGTGAGGAGACGAGGAACGGAAAAGACAAGATCTTTAATCTGGGATTTGTTTAAACCGCCATAGATTTTGAAGAAATTGATGACGGAATCAGGGTTTTGAGTGGATTTCAAGTGACTGACCTTTGATGATGCGGAAATGGCTTCTTCTCTGGACAACCCAATTGAGTTAACGAGGTAATCCACCATTAAATTGAGTTAACTATTTTAAATGAGACAATTTGGTCCTTGAACTATTGTTTGAGAGGGAAATCTATTGATAGAGATGATGGAGCTCAGGGCACGGGTACGAGTTTGAATCTACATTTGGTTTGTCGTTCCTTAGTCTTCCGATTTGCTTCCCAACCCATCTTCTTCAAATCAAACCAGGTATCCCTTTGTTCCTCCGTACTTTAGGTTTTCATTCCAGCTTTCCATTACTTTTGCCATGGCTAGGACCTTTGGCTGTGAGAGAGGGGTTAGGTATGGGTATTACGCCCAAAACCTTAGGGTTTATAAACGTAAAGACGACCCATGGGAGGAGATGAGCAGGGATGAATGCATCGCCATTCTGAACAATTGGGGGCTATTTTATAACATTCTAGAAGTCCCAGGTAGAGAAAGCATAGGAGATCTGGAGGTGGACGACCAAAGGGTTGTCCGCTTTCGTCTCTTCAATAAATTAATTGACCACTTCATCATGTTTTACATTAGAGGACCCAATAAACCATCATTCCCTAAATAGGATAGAATTTCCAGGGGAATCTAGGTCGCCCATAGATAGTGATGATCAAACTCCCTCTAGTTCTGATTCCCCTGCTTCTTCTTCTTTTGTAGATATGTCGACTCAAGGATCCTCGAGCTCAGCCTCTGGCAATATCGTGGACAAATTCTGCTCGAAGGTGGTGCCAGGTCGAAATGAGAGAGGCTATGTGGCCCCCAAGCCGCTCATCGGAAAGAAAGGTTCTGAGTCAAAGGTGAACATTCTCTACGACTTCTATGAGATCAACAGGGAGGAATTTAGGTTGACCCATTTTACTGAGAAGCAAATGAAGGTCCAAACATGGGCATACTGGGCTCACAGCTCGACTAGAGTAGCATTCTTTTATGGTCGGTTTGAGGCTGGGCTACGCCTTCCCCTAGACCCTAAAGGGTGCTAGTTTACTTTGCAATGGTTTGTAGATTCTTGGGGTTCGAGCCTTGTGTTCATGTGTTTAGGAAATTTTTTAAGGTCGCCGTAGATAAGAAGTCGTTGGGGATCAGCACTCCGACCAAACGTAATGCCCCAAAACTGTTTGTGAATTTGCCCGATAAGGTGTCCGGATGGAACTCCCATTTGATTGTAGTGGAAAGCAAGAGTGGATGGGAATTTCCTCTGCCTGATGCTACCACTCATCCCCTGAAAGAAGAGGACTGCTGGGTACCTGATTAGGAGAAGGAGCTGACCCGTAGGTTAACCATGATAGCTAGTAGGGGACCCATCAGTTGGGATATACTTGGGTCAAATAAGAACAACTTCATCCAAGTTGGGATGTGTTAGGTGGTAATGGGGAGGTTGCCCCTCTGGCCTTGATAGTCAGGAGTTTGAGATACCCAGGTTGGGTGATACATGAAAGAGGTAGGTTCGAGGTTGCATGCCATTTCTGTAAGGGTAACCCTGGTGCCTGTCAATCTCAAGATCATTTTGGTGGTAAATTGTTTACCCGCTCCTTTTCTTCTAGTTCATCATTATTATGATTGTAACTTAACTGCTTTTTTCTTTTTGCTCATACAGTTCTTACTCCTCAACAAGAAGTTGATATGAATCGCATTGTGAGGTCGACTGATAAGAAGAGAAGTAAGAAGGCTCATGGTACCGCCAATGCCCGAGCTAGCAGAGAGAAGGAAGCGGATTCAAGAAACAAGCTGCTACCATAAGATGGCGTAGGGATGGTGCCCCTAGATGAGGCTGAGTTGGTCGATCCTATGGAGAGTGACGCCCCTCATGTTCAGGTCGCTGGGGTAGAGAATGAAGAAGCCGTCGCTTTGGCCAAGCCCAACTCAGATTGCGGTCCAGTACTTGAGGTCGTTGGGGCAATCCCCCAATCTATTGTTGAGGTCAGATTTGTCGATCAGGGAGATGACGAAGAAGAATACGACCTTCCCCTCTACAAGACAAGGAAGAGGTTGAGGTAGCTAGGCTCAGTGAGGTGCCTCCCCCTCTCCGGACTTGACAGCTTAAAACGCCACTATCCCGAGCTGAGATATGGTCAGGTGGTTGTAAGGGGGGCTGTAGATCCCAACTTGCTAGCCCGTCTTACTGAGAAGGGGCTATCCCCCGAGGAATATGTGGATAGGTCTGGCCTCCTCCACAACGAGGTAATCCTTCACTTCTTTTTCACCTTTTGTTTGATTGTCCATGGTCTCTTTTTAACTTTGATCGCCAGTCGAACTAACCCTTTTATTTTGTATTTGTGTAGTCTCTCACTCTCAATGAGCAGGCCAAGAGTAGCTGGAGGGCTGCTATTGAGAAGGAGAGGATTGCCAACGCCCAGTACGCTCGGAAATCAGCTGAGGTCACCGAGCTGAAGGAGAAGTTGGAGGATCTGAACTCTGCTTATGACGCGATCCAACTGGTAAAGGATGATGCTGTGAAGGCTAAGGAGGTGGTGATAGTCGACCTTGAGGCCGTCATATCTGAGCTCGATAAGGAGAGGTCGGTTAGTGAGGCTCTTCGCTTTGAGAAAGGTGAAGTGGATGCTGAGCTTAAAACGGTGACCCAGATGTTTAGGGAGCGTAGTGATTTCTGCATCAGGCAAAGCGAGGACCATAGAGAGGCTCGAGCTAAGTGGGAGGAGGAGGCCCAGTACAGGGAGAAGGCCGATGTTGAAGCTTTCAAAAATAGTGACGAGCTCTTCGACATCATAAATAGTCGAGCCAAGGCTTTTTATGATGTCGGACGTCGACATATGGCTCACAGAATTATAGTAGATCCCTCTGTCGACCTGTCCATTGAGCAATTGGCTAAATGGGCGTCAGAGGAGCAATATGATATGTCAGCCTGCAGTGGTCATCCCAAAGTGCCATATAATGCTAACGACCTGGCCTTCATAGCTCAACAAGATGAAGAAGGTGAGGCAGAGCCATGGGTCGCTCCCCCAGTTGAACAAGTTAACTTTGATACCATTTTGCAAGAGCTGGTGGATGCTGACGAGATGGAGGAAGATGATGGGATCACTCAGGACCAGATCTTCTCTGAGGCAGAGAAGTCCGAGCAGCAACCACAGCAACAAGGTCAAGGGGGGATCAACCCGAGCATCGAGAAAACTGACTTTTCTTACCCTGATTCATATTTGTAATTTGAACAAGCTCCACCGCACTTTGTTATTTTATTTATGTAGCCTATGTCTTGGCCCAGTTTGGGAGGCATTTAACTCGTAATATTTGGTGTGTGCAAGTCCTAGCCCGATTTAGGGGAACTTGCTTTATTAATCGTAGTTGACTTATACTTGAATCACTTTGTTTTGATCTTTGCTTGTATTTATTTGTCGAACTAGATTGATATTATGAACGAAACTGACACAAGTTTTCGGTCGGACCAGTTTAAGTACGAGGTTGACTTAATACTTTTTAGTCGAGTTTGTTTAGAACGAGATCGATTTAGAATCGGATCCGTTAGAACGAGGTTGACTAAGAGTCGGACCTGTTAAGAGGAATGAGATTAACTAAGAGTCGAATCTGTTAGAACGAGGTTGACTAAGAGTCGGACCTATTGGAAGAACGAGATTGACTATGAGTCGAATCTGTTAGAACGAGGTCGACTAAGAGTTGGACCTGTTGGAAGAACGAGATTGACTATGAGTCCGAGATTGACTATGAGTCGAATCTGTTATAACGAGGTCGACTAAGAGTCGGACCTGTTAAAGGTAATTTGGTGGTCGACCTAAGAGTCGGACCTGACTTGAATGAAGCATAGAAGTAATACAACTTGTATGAATAGAACTGCCATTTTTATTGAGGTAGTAGATCGGTTACATAGAAAACAGAAAACTGAAACTTAAAAGTAGTACTTAATAAGGTGGCTAGCATGCCACGGGTGTTTTAACTCGTCACCATCTGGATGACCAATCATATATGTTCCCTCTTTGATAACTCGAGTAACGACGTAAGGACCTTCCCAATTAGGAGATAGCTTGTTCTGCTCTATTTTCTTTCCTGTTACCTCGATCTTCCTCAGCACGTAGTCTCCTACATTGAACGACCTCTTCTTGACTTTGTTGTCATGGTAACCCTTGGTTTTCTGCTTATTCTTGACCATTCTTAGTTGAGCCGTAGCAGGCTTTTCATCGAGCAAATCTAAATCGAGCAATTTGTTGACGTCGTTCTGATCGCGATCAATGAAGACTACCCTA
>JAFEMH010004619.1:0-200108 GCA_022495995.1 Adenophora triphylla var. japonica
CGACCATCTTGTATCCTTTCCTTCAGATTTTTACACACAAACGAGATAACGGGGCGAGCTTGTTTGCCGGCTTCGACTTGCGGGTGCCTTGGGGATAGGCAAGCGACTTAGAAGTGTTTGACCCCCGTCACGTTCGGCTCTTGCTCGAACTTTCTTGAAAATTGCGAGGCCATTATCTGAAGCTTGATCACCCTTGGGATTCGAGCGACACCATATCGAATCATGGATGAAGCTTAGGGCGTTGTTTTCAGTGATTTTGTTGAGCCTTGGCCTCCACCAGCTTTGAAAAATAGTCGGCACTACGATTACATACTTGACTCCTCCGCTTGGCCTAAGTGGAAAAAGGCCCAGACCAGTCGACACCCCACATATCAAACTGGACGGCGGCCGCGACGAGGGGTTGCTCGGTCGTTGGTAGCAAAACTGAGGGGAGGCTTCGGCGAAACGGCGCGGGTATCACACTTTTCACTGGCCCATGCAGCGTCTTCACTGGAGGTGGGAGCCGGTAGTATCCCTAATGGTAATGATCTTATCGGCCCAACGTTCGGGCCCCGGGGTGGCCCCGCATTCTCACTTGGTGTATCTCGAACGTAAGTAATTGAACGATCTCAGCTGTGCCAGGGAGTGGGCACTTGCCGCTTGATAATGGTGCAGTAATGGATCGGCTTCGGTAAAGCTCTCCTCTACGGCAATAGTAAATGCAGGGGACTTTTCTCTTGATTTTGCCTTGCTAAACACCTCGTCCGTCGGCTAACTCAATTCCGTCTCAATGAAAATTTTCGGCGCTCGTCTATCCAAAGGCATCTTGGACCTTCGCGCGTTGCACATTACCTTTACTTTCGATCGTGAAGGTGGTTGTTCCAAGTGGGCTAGCACGTGATGGCGCGTGCTCCTCCTGCAGGGAGTTGGTCAAGTAGCTAGCTTGAGAGAGCGAGGCTCAGGCGTGTTCGTTATTTTTCTCGAGCTATCCTCTCATGGCCCGAAAATTCTAACCCCCTGGATCAACTCTCCAGGCCAACGAATGGTACTTACGTAGTGTAGAATCGACGACTGATATTCTCCGCGTACTTGATTCACTATCAGCTGGGAATCACAAAATCTTTGCGATTTTGGTAGCCCCGAAACACTTAGCGTATTCGATGGGCTGCTATGAGCGCTTCGTACTCACTTTGATTGTTAGATGCTTGAAACTTGAACCTCGTACTTCTTCAAAAAGCTTCCACTTTCGGGCTCGACAAAGAACGATCCACTGCCCGCTCGATTTCTAGTAGGCGGCCCGTACGAATAAATCTTCCCGGTAACCTACGGGCAAACCAACTCCTACGGTTTGTCGTTGACTTCCTTGCCACTTGTCATTTTACGAAATTTGTCTTTGGTCGTCGACAACCGAATGATGTTTCGACCGGGAAGTACGCTAATGATTGTGCTGTAGGGTCTTTCTCGTCCTATACTCGATATCAAACTCGATCATTTCAATACTCCGGTTGAGTAGACGACCGAGCTTTCGGGACGGTGCAAGATCTTGCGCGGGGGCATCCGTATAAACGATGATGGGGTGAGCGAGAAGTATGCTCGTAGCTTTCGTCTTTGTAATTACGAGAGCGTAAGCGATCTTCTCGCGTTAAAATAACGAAGTTTCCACATCCAGATAGAGCCTTCTTGGACATAGTAGGCAGCCTCTGTGTTCCACTTCCTCCTCCACGACCAATACGGCGGCGACGCGCCTTGTCACTCGCCGAGAGATAAACGTAAAGGTCTTCCCCGCTACGGGGCTTTGTAGGAGTGGTGGGGAGCCAAGATACTCTTTCGGTTTGTTTAAACGGCGAGAACATTCATCAGATCCATTTGAAGTCCTTTGCCCACTCGAAGAGCTTTACAAAAATGGAAGTGACCTCTCGGCGGAGACTTAGCGATAAAACGACCTGGGGAGCTGCTACTCGACCATTTAAACGCCTGAACCTCCTTGATGCTCGTAGGTTCGGCCATGTCTATCAAAGCCTTTATTTTCTCGGGATTGGCTTCGATTCCCCGTGAGAGAGCATGAATCTAGGAACTTTCTATGCTGCTGACACAGACGCATTTAGGCTGGGTTGAGGACCATATCATTTGTTCGGAGGTTGGAGAAAGTTTGCTTTGTAGGTCGTCGACATGCTTTCTCTTTCTACTCTTGACGACCATGTCATCAACATACGCCTCTAAGTTGTCTCCGATCTGGTCTTTGAATACCTTGTTTATCATTCTTTGGTAAGTGGCACCGGCGTTCTTAAGCCCAGGCATCTTCGTATAACGATACGTTCCCCCTGCCGCTGAAAAGCCGTCTTTGGGATATCTTCCTCGGCCATCTTGATTTGGTGATAGCCGGAGTAGGCATCGAAAGCTCGAAGTTGAATGGCCGGCCACCAGTCGACGAGCTTGTCGATTCTTGGCAGGTGCTGTCCTTGGGGCACGCTAGGTTTAGATCGGTAAAGTCAGCACATAATCTCCACTTCCCATTTGGCTTTTTACAAGAACCACATTGGCTAACCAAGTTGTGAACCCGGCGTTCACAATAATCTCTACTCGATAATTTTTCAATCTCTGCTTTATAGCAATCTCTTTTGGTGAAAAAATCGACACCTTTGCTCTTTGAATTTCATGGTGGGGTTCACCCCGAAGCTTATGAAGCTGCCACGTCCTCTCTAATTCCCTTCATGTCTTCCACTTTCCGAGGCAAAAACGTCGAGGTTGTTTGAGTAGGGAGATTATCTCTTCCCTACTCCTCGGTCTTAAGCGAGACCCCGGTTTGATTTTACGCTCTGGATAGCTAGGGTTAATGACCGGTTCAATTAGCTCGTCGGTGGCTTCATCTCGGGGGCATCGTCCCTAAAGTCCATGGATTGATGACGATCTCTTTAATTTTCCTTCTTGCTTCGGGCGTCGAATCTGGTACTTAGTCGTCGATCAATTTATCCGGCTCGGCCCCGATTCTTGGGCGACGAAGTTGTGGCTTTGCGGCAGTCGTCCATGAATATTTCCTCATAGACCCAGGGGTCGTCTATGCGCTTGATCGTCGAGATGCCGGTATACGAGGTCGTCGTTTGCTTGACGGATTTAGAGAGCTTCATTTGTGTGATGGATCGTCGATTTCAATGGTCCGTTTTGCCTTGATACATGCTCTAGGAATTACGGGGCCGTCCCACACACATCCTACTCCCGGCACGGGATGGAAATTTGACTCGTTGATGGGGAAGCGAGGCGACGATCCCAGGCGGCTTGGCCGGTTGACCGAGGATTGCATGGTAGTCACTTACGGCGTCGATCACGATGAAAGTCCGTTTTGATTGTTCTCGATGGGTGTTCTCCGATGTCATTTGGAAGGTCGATTTGGCCTTTCGCACATCTACCCGGTGATTGGTGAATCCTTCTAGGCGACCTAAGTAAGGACTTAGGCGGCTATCGAGTAGACCCATTCTCACGGTAGACGTTGTAAAACAAGATGTCTTTGGCCGCCCCTGTATCGATCAAAATTCTTCTTGATTCGCGATTATCGATGAAACCGGGTATGACTAGAGTTTGTTGACGAGCTAATGGATTGGTTGCAACTCGTAGGGAAAGAAACTTATCACGTCGTTTGGAGTTTCGATTTTTGGGGGACATGTGGGGCCTTCTTTAGATGGTAGATGGCACTCTTAATTTGGTTCTTGCTCGTCTCTTCGGAGATTACTAACACCATCCTAGGATTCCTTTGTGAGGGTCGTCGTTAGCGGCTCGGGTGTTGGCCGCTTTGACGATCCTTCCTTACATATTCTCCAGTCGCCCGTAAATCGATCCATCTTTGAATAATCTTTTTCAAGTGAAACATTCCTCGGTATCATGTCCTTTATCCTGTGATATTCGCAATACTTGTTCATGTTTTTCTTTCCCTTCCCGTTGGGATTCATCTTGTGTAGGGCCAAATCAACGTTGCTCAAAATTTACGCTTTCTAGGCACGGTGAGTGGAGTGTACGACTCAGGGACTTTTACGCTTTCACTTTGTCTTTTCCTTTTCTCCGACCTTATCCTTTCTTGGATCTTGTCGCCTCAACCTCGTCGACGGCCTTTCCCTCCCTTTGAACCTTTCTTTCTTCGGCCTCGGCGACGGCGTACGCCTTGGCATAGAGGTCTTTGCGGGACTTGGCCCAGGGTGGACTTGAAGCTCGTGAGTCTAGAGTGGGGAAATGACGCCGTGTCACAGAAGCTAATTTATTATTTCCACATGTACGTTAGGTCTTCATCAATCTGATCTACCCGGTTTCTTGAATCTCTTGAAATAGCTCATCGAACTTTCGGTGGCTCGCTTGGGATATGTTGCTAAGGTCGTTGTGAGTCTTACGACGCTCTCCCGCCGTAGCAAACCTTCCTAAAAACTTCTTTCTCATCTGCTTCCATGATTCGATACTCCCTTGGGCAAGCTTCTAAGCCACCTCGGAGGCTGCGTCGACCGGTGTGCTCGTAAGAGCTTTGCACATGATGTCGTCGTGGCCTGAAGCTATTGCCACTACGTACATTTGTGCCTCAAGGTGATGCATGTGGTCAATGGCACTGGTGGAGTCGTCATATGGTTTAAGTTTGGGTAGGTTAAAGCCCGGCTCTGGGGGTCCTGTTTCCAACATCCAGGTGCGGGGATTCAGTGCCACAGTCGTGCGTCGAGTCGTCGCTGTCCGTTTTCTTTCTTTTGCTCGTCAGTTCTTCCACTTGGCGCCTCAGTCTCAAGAACTCTCTCATATCTACCCCTCCTGCTGGGACGGCGTGGGGAATCCTATCTTGACGGGGCCCCCGGGTAACGGTGTTAGATCGTTGCCTCACGGTGGGGGCGGGTCGTCGTGAGATGGATCGCTCCACCTGGAGTAGCCCAGGAGGGGGAGACGGCTGCAGCATAAGATCTTGACGGTTCTCGTTCATGACGAGGTGGGGTACGAGTTCTCTCTCTTTGGCTCTGCGCTTGTTCATTTCTTGATGACGGAGTCATGGACGACCGCGGACAATCGGATTGATTTGCTTCGGGGTTCTCGGCGACCAACGCTCTACGAGGGTCTACTTCCCAGTCGTCGTTCTTTGCGACGGTGCTCCTTAGCTCCGCCTCTCGTTAATGTGATCCCTTAGGTCAAGCGTGGTACAACCCGTTCATTCTCGGTGGCGGTCCCTTCGCGACGACCGGCATTCTCTCTCTGGTTTCTTTCTCCTCCTTCTTTGACGAGATTGTTTGGTGGGATGCACAGGGAGCTTGAGGAGCGGCCATACGAATGAGCTCGTCTTGGATTTGCAAAAACTCCTTGAGGGCGTTGGCTCTTTCGACGAGGAAAGCCGCCACTGTCGAGATTAGGGTTAGAGGGACCTCCTGCATATCTTGCCATTTGTCTCGAGGCCTCCTTTCCAGTGGAGGTCTCCTCGGCGCTCGGCGGCGAGCCTTTTCTCTCTTCTCACTGGCCGTTTGAAGGCTGTATCGTCAACCATCCCATGTGACACAGTAACCGCTTAAGTTAGGGTTCCTAGGTGAGTGAGGGTGGCTTTGGGATTTTCTTCTGTTGAGGTGGTCGCCCTCATCTGCTTTGTAGACTTCTTTGGCCGTATGGCCATCGACACCATTTTTCAAACTCTTCGGTTGTATTCCTTCTCTTTGGAGATCACTAACACGCTTCCGGCAATGGAACCAATCGATCGCGCAGGAAGCGTGTGGGCTCGATTCTTTGTGTCCAAAGAATGAATGAGCTAGCTATGGATCTGCACAAGAAAGCAAGGGTGAAGCTGTAGGGGTCTTCCGTGAGCCCCTCGGCGTAGAGTAAGATGATGGTGAAAAGTGGTGCAGATAATATGATATGTGTGTGGGCACGTGAATATGCAATAAAGCATTACCTTTGTCCATGTTGATACTTTCTTATTTATAGTAGGAATAGCTGATGTTAGGGTTTTCACCGGAGCGCTTGGATTGAATGGTTTCCAACCGTTAGATCGGCTCTGTCTCCTAGGTGTACACGTGTCACGCCGGGATTGATCCGTCTATGTAAGGACAACTGCGGCTTCGACATTGATAAGCGGTGTACTTTGCCTTATAAGGGAAAGTCAACCCTGCGCACCTTTTGTAGTTATTGCGATCGCATGATTGCACATGAAACAAGGCACTTTATGCGGATGTCGGCATTATCCCAAATTAGCTAATTAACCAAGCTTTGTTGAGGAAGCTTAATTGAAGAGACGACACCTGGAACCACGTACGTCCAACTGGATCGTCTACTTGAGGTATGTCTCGACGAGAGAGAGTTAGTCGCTCAATGACGACGCTCACTCTTGGACGAGTGCCAGTTGGCGTCGGAGGAAGACTCGTCGTTAGATGGACCTAGCTCATCGTCGACGATCTCTTCTTGATGTGTCGACGGGCTAGAAGTTAGCCCTTCCATTAATGGTGTGATAGCTCGTCGTTTGGATGGGCTTGGTCGCTCAGTGGCGACGACTGCCAACCAATGTTGGACGGGCTATGGCCCAAGGCCTTGATCTGATTCTTTGTGGTTGGTCCTTTAATGGGCCTATTGGGCCCCCAGGCTCGTAGTAAACGTTGGGCTCGGCCCATCACAGATTATTCCGTTCAAAGCTCTTGGTGAGAAGGAAGGAGTATATTTTATTCATGTGCAGGATGCGAGAAAAAAAAAAAGGGCAATGCTAAGAGAGAACAAAAGAAGTTTACAAAAAAAAAAATGAATATAAATTGAAGTGAAAATATTTTATTGGTCAAATCGATTGTGGACCCGCCACACTATAATTAAAATCACCAACAAAATTATAACACATTATTTCGTAAATCAAATTTTGTAACCTTTTTTTTTTTGTAACTTTAGTATTACCCAGAAAAAAAAAATAGCAACTTCTAAAGATTTGCAAACTAACTGCTTAAGATATTACAGGATGGCGTTAAACATGCCCTCTGCAACCTGGTCATACCAATTGTCTTGGTCACATTACCCAATCATTTACGTTGGTGTTAAAGAACTTGAAACTGTTACCAGTATGGGGAGAATATAAATGTGCAATGAAATAAGCGTACATCAATGAGAATCAAAGTGCAACAGAATCCCTAACATCCAAAACCAGATCCAAGCACTAAACTAACATAAGAGCCCGTCGTTATGAATTCAACTCCATATTCTTCATTGCCAGCACTATCCCATAAAGAATGTGGGGGGTGTAGCTCTTAGGCAGTCGACCACGCTGCAAGGCACATTAACAATGTACTTCATTAGACTATTAGAGATCCTCAACATTCAGCGAAGAAACACAACTTTATGTTCTCATATGCGACAGAAATAGTATGGTTTTCTTTAAATACTCCCTCTGCTCCGTAATAAATGTCTCACTTTCCTTATTGATTCGTCCCAAAATAAATATTGCATTTCTAAATAAGGAAACTAGCTTAGTCCAATTTCACAATGGCACAATCAATATAAAAACAAATAAGACACTTCTTAAAAACATTGATAAGTCAAAATGTGTCATTTATTTTGGGACGGATGGAGTAGGTAGCAGCGTTTAGAGGGTTGACTAAGGCTGCTACACTCATAAGCTTTCTTAGGAGTCAGTTCATGAGGTCGATATTCATTACAAAGTTGTCTATTTGCACATGGAAATGAAAGTGCCTAAATCATTGCTCCAAAAGCTTCACAAGTTACTAAAATTGAGTGCGTCCAAGAGGCAAATATGAGTTAGCGATAAATAAAATCTAATCTCATTAAAATCTTAACAAATAGTTGATTGACCAATTTTGGGTTACCTTGCTTCCCGCGTCGTCTCTACTGCCGTCTTTCTAGTCCTTCGTGGATCAAGGGTGAAACTAAGCTCTCAATGTAGGAATTTGCTTCAAGACATGCATCAAAGTTAGGAATATCGGGATTTCTGAATGACTTGCTTCTAGGATCATACAACACAATAAGCGAGCCAAAATCCAATAAGATTTCACCATTTTTTGACATATGCAATAACACTGGGTACTCGTATTTCCTAGGATCTGTCAAAAAAGGTATGCTAGCCAATTTAGTCCAAGACTCTCTCACACCATACTCTTTCATCATCCATACATCTGTATGATTTCCAAAGTCACAAAGCACACAAAGGCATTCTCCCAAAACACCTAAAGTCGATTCAAACTCACCTTCACCATAACTAGGCTGTGCCACTTCACTATAGGTCTCATTTGCTAAATCAAGGGAAATAATTAACCAAGAAAACCCCAAATTAGTTTTTCGACTAGCTGCCCAATGAATAATCCCATTCACAAACTTACCCGACTCATCTAAGGGAATACCTGAAGGAAAATCATCAATCCTTCTCCAACAATCTGTCCGTAATGAGTAGACCATAACTTCAGTTTCACAGCTGCGATACCCACTACTCATAGTGCAAAAAATTCCAACAAATCTATAATCATCAATAGACTCGACATAGCCAAACCCATATACAATCAAATATCCTCTGCGCAATTTAACCCCCGAAGGAGGCAGTTTCTTTGAAATTCGAGTAGACGGGTTCCATAAAAATATATCATGCTCATCAATAGCAATACAAATTAACCCATTAATGGACCCCACAATCCACACATACCTATCTGGGTGCTTCATAGGATAATCCAGCTCAGTTGGATTAACAGAAAACCCATTCAATACATGGGAAAGATGACAGCTTTCTATAGTTATCTGGCCACGAGGACGATTTGAGCTGAAAATAAGCCTGTGGTGGGCACTTTCTTGATTCTTGGAACAAATCGTGAGGTGGGTTTTGACGAATTTGGGATCGGAAATTATAGAGCGCCATGATTTGGAGACTGACCTGAACTGTAGGAGGGATTTGACAGGCAGCCTTGAGAGTATTTCGGTGATGATTTCGGGTAGGAGGTAGGGGATTTGTTCAGGCGGATTGGGCTTGCTTCTCTTTTCTGGGCCTTCGTCTTCGATCGCCATGGAAGGAATCCGTTTGGGAATTTGGGGATTTTGTTAGGGTTAAAAAGGGGGAAATTGAGCAGAGGGTTTTGATACAACGTTAAGAAGAGACTTTGTTCT
The DNA here is from genome assembly GCA_022495995.1 of Adenophora triphylla var. japonica. Classification (NCBI taxonomy): domain Eukaryota; kingdom Viridiplantae; phylum Streptophyta; class Magnoliopsida; order Asterales; family Campanulaceae; genus Adenophora; species Adenophora triphylla. The sequence continues at coordinate 9,061 of JAFEMH010004619.1, forward strand.
CGCATTGTGGGTTGTTATTTACACCCTTTCTCTTTAACCCGTCTCACATCTATCTATATATTAAAGCAGGTCATCCGATGAACAGTCAAAGCGCCAAAAATTTTGTCAAAATTTGAGTGGCACTTTTGTAATTACTCTGTTAAGTTGTGACAAATTTAAATCAGGACATTAATTTATTTTATATATATAGAGAATGTATAGAGATATATAGAGAGAGAAAGCGATGTAGAATTAAATCAACCAATGTCCTTACATTTTGTTACAAAATGAATTAATCCTACATTGTTATCTCTCTATATATCTCTATATATTCTCTCTATATATAAAATTTTGGCAAACCAACTCAATTGGTTGACTGATTCAAAGCATGCTTCCTGACCGATCCAAACCAAGTAAATTGGTCGACCGATCTAAAGCATGTGACCGATCAATAATAAGTGGATGACCGATCCAAACCAACCAGGTTGTAGATGACCGATTCAAATCAACCAGGTTGTAGCTGACCGATCCAAACCAACAATTGTAGCTGACCGATTCAAACCAACAATTGTAGCTGACCAATCCAATGTAGTTGACCGATCCAATGTAGTGGCCGGGATCGATCCAAACCAAAAAGCCCACAAGCTGACCGATCCAATGATCCAATGTAGTTGACCGATCCTAACAAAAAGCCCACAAGCTGACCGATCCAATGTTCACATTAATCGATCCAAACCAAAAAGCCCACAACCGATTCAAATCAAATGGTACAAACTTCGTCATGGCTCAATATGGGTAAATTAAGGGGTATCGGTAATGGCACGTACATGCCAATTTACCTACCAACCGACGGTTGCGACCTATTCGTTACTAGAGAAGTATGACCGATGATGTTATTGGTAGAGAAGACGACTGCCGTCAGGCGACCTTTTTCATAATTTATCGCGCGACTGTCAGCATAACCTATCGTTGTGTGACCCGCTCTGGGCCCAGCTTCAACCTATTCGGGGTCGATTAACTTGCTCAACCTATTTGGGTGTGAGTTATTTTGGAATTTATAATATTAAAATGGAATTAAATCAGAAAAAAAAATCTCACATTTTACTTCTAATTTACAAATTTATTTTTTAAAATCTTTGTATGTTCACATTTAATAATTTTTATATTCGTATGAAAGTAGTAAGGAAGAAAATTAGAAAAGGTCGATGATCATAATCAATAGGCCACCCAATCAAACAAACAAATTGTATTTTAGCGCAATCGTATGAAGTATTTTTTTTAATTATTAATCATAATGATAATAATAATAATAATAATAATAATAATTTATTAATTATAAAAATAAATAATATAAAATAAAATAAAGAATTAAAAAAATCCTCTTTTATATATATATATATATATATATATATATATATATATATAGAGAGAGAGAGATAGAGAGAGAGAGAAAATAAATCAAAAGCCGATTTACGCACCCTTAAAAACCGATGATTAAATGAAAGGCATAAGAGTTAACCGATTAGCAATACCATAGCAATATACGTGAATGTGTTTGATTGAAGATGGCAAAGATAAATCGGTTAACGACAAAAATTTGAAAACATCACTTTGAGACATCGAAGTATAAGAGTTATTCTTACCGTAGCATGAGCATGTTATGTTGCACGTCATACTCCTTTCAATCTCGAAACGGCTTTACCACTTTAACTAAAATATTAGCAATACTCACGCACACACCCAGAACACACCCCCCACGTAATTCATCAACAGCCCACGACATTACCAATATTTTTAATCGATTGAGCCCACTATTAAAGTATATACCGATATACTTTAACTAAAAAAATAATATTTTTTTAAAGTATATACTTCTATAAAAAATTAATAAAAAAAATGTAATAACCTCAATATTTATATTTAGTTATTAGATATTATTTCTTTTAATTAATTAGTTTTGTTATTTAAGTAATTGGATTTTTGAATAATTGGATTACCTTTTTCCTAAATGGACTAGGTTAAGTGGGGTTAGTTTATTAAAATTGGGTTACCTTTCATGAGTTGGGCTTAGGTTTAGGGAACCCAATATATATATATACATCTTTTAATAACTCTAGCAGCCTTAGTTGTTCTTCACATTAATAAGAATAGGTAGAGAGGAAGGCGGCAGTTAGGATTAGAAAAAGAAACCGTGAGAAAAAAAAAAAGAGAGCTGCATCAGAGAGAGGCTGCCAAAGGAAAGAGGAGCCGAGACTTGGAGAAGAAGAAGAAGGCTCCATCGTTGTGTGATCAAGACTCAATCCAAGGTAAGAATCAATCCTCTTTTGTTATGATTTTGAAACCTAGAAAACCCTAGAACTCTTGGATTGATAATCAAGGTTTGAACATGTTTATATTGGGTATTAATTCATGCTAAGGTTTATGAAAGAAATTAGGGTTTCATGATGGGTACGGTGTATGTTGTGTGTGTGCACGTGTGAGCTGTGTGCGTGAGTTTATGTGTGTGTGTGTGTGTCTCCAGCGTCCGTATATGCATATGTTTGCAGAGAGTCAGCGTGTTCCTGAGTGTGTGTTTTCGGGGCATCAGAGTATGTGCGTGAGTTTACGTGTGTGTGTCCGCGTGTAACCGCGTGTGCAGCATTGTGTGTGTGCAGCGTGTGTTTTGTGGGGCCTGCGGTGCGCAAGGGCCGTAGAGCGCAGAGTGCAAAAGGGCGCTGGGTATTGCTAGGGTTTAATGTGTGATAGTGTTGTTAGCACAGTGTAAGAGCGCCTGTTGGCTGAAGTGAGTGGGTCATAGGCGTGTGTCAAGGGAATATAGTGTGTGTAAATGTGTTTTGATTAAAGAAAATGGAATAAAAAGTTTAGAAACCTAAGGGTAGTTCGGGTAAACCCTAGGGGGTTTTGATATTTAAGTGAAGGGTATTTTGGGAAACTCTAGAAGTGGAAAGCAACTTGAGACGGAGTTAAATAGAATTAACTAATAAGTTAGTGAAGTAAAATAAAGTTAAGTTGGGACGGAGTATTAAGTAGTTAATCCGTACTTAATCGATATTATTTATTTGTGTAGATCCGATCGGAATTAGCATTGTTGGAAGTACTAAGCAACGCTAAGGTAAGGGATTATACATCTTTAAGTTAATTGATTCCGCTCCGTTTCATTGTTTAGGCTTCCGCATATTTCTTAGCGATGTACGTTTCTTTGATACGTAAAAGCGACCCTCGCGTCGCATTTGTTTTGACTCTGCCACTCGCGTTATTTGCTAATCTTTTGTTATTCGTTTGCTATATCGTCCTTTTGTTTTCGTAAATACGTAATTTTGTTGTTATTTTGAAAGTTCGTATTCTCGTATAAAAAATGAGTTTTTATATGACGTGATTTTTGTTCCATTAATGATCACTAAGTTAGACAACCCGTCTTGGCTGGTATATTTGATATTTGGCCTTCGGGCAAACTTAGTTCACCTCTTCAACGGTAGGAGTGGTGGAGTGTTCCTGATACACTGTTGTTTAGGACTCTACTGAGTCAACCTTAGTGCTCCTCAGGGCTTTTGTTCCCTTTATGGGATTTTGGTTTGATAAGGTCGAGCGGATTGTACTAGCTTCGAAAAGTGTTACCGTTTTTCAGCATTTAAGTTATTTTAAATTGTGGTTAGTGTTTGAATTATGGTTTTAGTAGCCGTTGGAGGTTATTTTATTATCAATTAAGTATTATTATTGTTGTGGAAATTCGGGGTCGTTACAGTTGGTATCAAAGCTTTGGCTTTAGATCCTTGGGAGTTAGAATGTGTGAGGATAAGTTTGATTTGAGCTTTTAGATCTTTAGGAGTTTAGGATTTGTGAGAATAAGTTTGATCTGAGTCTTAGGTTTGATCTCAGTGTCATTCTGGGAGTGTTAGTGTAGATTGTTATGATAAGATTAGTTGCTTTACCAAATTATGAAAGTTTATAATGTTTATTTCTTAGTGTATCAAAATCTTATCTATTTGGATTTATGACTATTTTCTCTTTTGCCATTTTAGGTTAATGGCGAAAAGAAGAGTGAGTACAAGGATTCAAAATCGGAGAGGTCGACAACGGAATCAGACTAATGATGTGAGGGAAGAGGATCATGTTGAGAATGACAACCATGAGGTTTCAGCTGAGAATAGTACTAATCATAGGGTTGAGAATACCCAAAATGCTCAGGATGGTAATCAAGCCAATGGGACCAATGGCCGGGGGTACAAAGAACCCAGTGGCGCCTTAGGTGGCGAAATTAGTTCCTTGTTGCAAGCACTTACAGGATTAATCCAGCAACAACAACGAGTTCAAGCAGCAACAGGTTGGTGGTGTCCCACCCTAGCGCAGTAGTGATTTAGCAGAATTTAAAAAGCATACTAAATAAGCAACCTTTAGTGGTATTGGGGGACCTATAGCGTGCAGAGGATCGGGTGCAAGAGATGGAAAAGACATTTGAGGGGATGCGTTGTCGCGAGAGTATCAAGGTGTAGTGTGCCACCTTCATGTTGAAGGAGGGCCTATGATTGGTGGCTTATGGAGAAGCGCAAACATCGTAATGACGAAGTTTTGTTTACTTGGGAAGATTTCAAAGTGGCATTTTATGAAAAGTATTTTCCTAGGAGTGAGCAAATTCGTAGATAGAATGACTTTATTAAGCTAGTTCATGAAGGACAGACGGTGTCTCTGAGTACGAGGCTGAGTTTGCACGTCTGCCAAGTTTGCCCCTACTTACGTGGCAACCGAAGAAAATCGCGTGCGTAGGTTTCAAGAGGGGTTAAAGCCTGCGATCAAGAGGAGTGGTACCATTTGAACTTAAGACGTATAAGGACGTGGTAAACAAGGCGTTGCTAGCGGAAAGAGGTCTTATCAAGTGCGAGTGATTGGAATGACAAACATAAAAAGAGAGATAGACAAACCAGTTTTCAGGATAATAAGGATTCAGGAAGTCAGGCAAAGAAACAGGTGACACAACGTACTGATGGTGCCAAGTGTAATGAGTGTGGGGGTAATCATGAAACCCAACGTTGTTATAGAATCTTAAAAGCGTGTTTCAACTGTGGGAAGACCGGGCATATGATTAAGGATTGCCCTGAACCACTCAAAGAAAGGTTCACAAAGGATCGTGAGAACAAGGACAAGAGTAAGGACAACAAGGACGACTCAAATTCGAAGCGTACAGGAAGAGTCTATAATATGAAAGCTAGAGATGATGAGGATGCAAAGTGGACAGTGGCAGGTACGTTAAGTTTAGAGGACTAAACTTCTTTTAAGGGGGTAAGAATGTAATAACCTCAATATTTATATTTAGTTATTAGATATTATTTCTTTTAATTAATTAGTTTTGTTATTTAAGTAATTGGATTTTTGAATAATCGGGATTACCTTTTTCCTAAATGGACTAGGTTAAGTGGGGTTAGTTTATTAAAATTGGGTTACCTTTCATGAGTTGGGCTTAGGTTTAGGGAACCCAATATATATATACATCTTTTAATAACCCTAGAAGCCTTAGTTGTTCTTCACATTAATAAGAATAGGTAGAGAGGAAGGCGGCAGTTAGGATTAGAAAAAGAAACTGTGAGAAAAAAAAAGAGAGCTGCATCAAAGAGAGGCTGCCAAGGGAAAGAGGAGCCGAGACTTGGAGAAGAAGAAGAAGGCTCCATCGTTGTGTGATCAAGACTCAATCCAAGGTAAGAATCAATCCTCTTTTGTTATGATTTTGAAACCTAGAAAACCCTAGAACTCTTGGATTGATAATCAAGGTTTGAACATGTTTATATTGGGTATTAATTCATGCTAAGGTTTATGAAAGAAATTAGGGTTTGTGATGGGTATGGTGTATGTCGTGTGGGTGTGTGCTGCTGTGTGAGTGTGTGCGTGAGTTTATGTGTGTGTGTGTGTGTGTAAGGCGTGTGTCTCGTATATGTTTCTGAGAGTTGTGTGTTATGCGCGTGTGTGTTTTGGGGTATACGAGTATGTAAGCGTGAGTTTATGTGTGTGTGTGTGCGTGCGTCCTGCGTGTGTACGTATGTGTGCGGCAGACCTGTGTTTTGTGGGCTGCGGTGGTAATTGTGTAATGTGCGTGGAAAAGAGTGTGAAGGTGTGGGTGTGGGTATTGCTAGTGGTTTAATGTGTGATAGCGTGTGTTAGTATGTGTAAGAGTGTTGCTGCTGAGTGGTCAAGCGTGTTCTTTGAAGGGAATATAGTGTGTGTAAATGTGTTTTGATTAAAGAAAATGGAATAAAAAGTTTAGAAACCTAAGGGTAGTTTGGGTAAACCCTAGGGGTGTTTTGATATTTAAGTGAAGGGTATTTTGGGAAACTCTAGAAGTGGAAAGCAACTTGAGACGGAGTTAAATAGAATTAACTAATAAGTTAGTGAAGTAAAATAAAGTTAAGTTGGGACGGAGTATTAAGTAGTTAATCCGTACTTAACGGATATTATTTATTTGTGTAGATCCGATCGGAATTAGCATTGTTGGAAGTACTAAGCAACGCTAAGGTAAGGGATTATACATCTTTAAGTTAATTGATTCCGCTCCGTTTCATTGTTTAGGCTTCCGCATATTTCTTGGCGATGTACGTTTCTTTGATACGTAAAAGCTGACCTCGCGTCAGTATTTGTTTTGACTCCCTCGGTTACCGTTATTTGCTAATCTTTTGTTATTCGTTTGCTATATCGTCCTTTTGTTTTCGTAAATACAGAATTTTGTTGTTATTGTGAAAGTTCGTATTCTGTATAAAAAATGAGTTTTTATATGATGTGATTTTTGTTCCATTAATGATCACTAAGTTAGACAACCCGCATGTTGGGTATATTTGATATTTGGCCTTCGGGCAAACTTAGTTCACCTCTTCAATGTAGGAGTGGTGGAGTGTTCCGGATACACTGTTTAGGACTCTACGGAGTCAACCTTAGTGCTCCTTGTGGGCTTTTGTTCCCTTTATGGGATTTTGGTTTGATAAGGTCAGTGGATTGTACTAGCCGTTGAAAGTGTTACCGTTTTTCAGCATTTAAGTTATTTTAAATTGTGGTTAGTGTTTGAATTATGGTTTTAGTAGCCGTTGGAGGTTATTTTATTATCAATTAAGTATTATTATTGTTGTGGAAATTCGGGGTCGTTACAGTTGGTATCAAAGCTTTGGCTTTAGATCCTTGGGAGTTAGAATGTGTGAGGATAAGTTTGATTTGAGCTTTTAGATCTTTAGGAGTTTAGGATTTGTGAGAATAAGTTTGATCTGAGTCTTAGGTTTGATCTCAGTGTCATTCGAGGGTGTTAGTGTAGATTGTTATGATAAGATTAGTTGCTTTACCAAATTATGAAAGTTTATAATGTTTATTTCTTAGTGTATCAAAATCTTATCTATTTGGATTTATGACTATTTTCTCTTTTGCCATTTTCGGTTAATGGCGAAAAGAAGAGTGAGTACAAGGATTCAAAATCTGAGAGGTCGACAACTAATCGTACTAACTGATGCGAGGGAAGAGGATCATGTTGAGAATGACAACCATGAGGTTTCACTGAGAATAGTACTAATCATAGGGTTGAGAATACCCAAAATGCTCAGGATGGTAATCAAGCCAATGGGACCAACGGTCGGGGGTACAAAGAACTGCAGCGCCAAGTGCAGAATTAGTTCCCTGTTGCAAGCACTTACAGGATTAATCCAAAGAACAACAGTTCAAGCAAATACAGTGTCGTGGTGTCCCACCTAAAGGGCAGAGTAGTGATTTGAGCGTAATTTAAAAAGCATACTAGCGCAACCTTTAGTGGTATCGGGGACCTATAGCAGCAGAGGATCGGGTGCAAAGAGATGGAAAAGACATTCAGGGGATGCGTTGTCGCTGAGAGTATCAAGGCGTAGTGTGCCACCTTCATGTCAAGCGAGTGGGGCCTGTTTGATCGTGGCTTATGGAGAAGCGCAAACATCGAATGATGAGTTTTTGTTTACTTGGGAAGATTTCAAAGTGGCATTTTATGAAAAGTATTTTCCTAGGAGTTGAGCAAATTCAGATAGAATGACTTTATTAAGCTAGTTCGGAAGGACAGATCAACTGCCCCGAGTATGAGGCCGAGTTCAACGCCTTGCCAAGTTTGCCCCTACTACGTGGCAATCAAGAAAATCGCGTGCGTAGGTTTGAAGAGGGGTTAAAGCCTCGATCAAGAGGGAGTGGTACCATTTGAACTTAAGACGTATAAGGACGTGGTAAACAAGGCGTCAAGTGGAAAGAGGTCTTATCGAAGCAAAGTGCATTGGAATGACAAACATAAAAGAGAGATAGACAAACCAGCTTTTCAGATAATAAGGATTCAGAAGTCGCAAAGAAACAGTGACACAACGCATCGACGCGCCAAGTGTAATGAGTGTGGGGGTAATCATGAAACCCAACGTTGTTATAGAATCTTAAAAGCGTGTTTCAACTGTGGGAAGACCGGGCATATGATTAAGGATTGCCCTGAACCACTCAAAGAAAGGTTCACAAAGGATCGTGAGAACAAGGACAAGAGTAAGGACAACAAGGACGACTCAAATTCGAAGCGTACAGGAAGAGTCTATAATATGAAAGCTAGAGATGATGAGGATGCAAAGTGGACAGTGGCAGGTACGTTAAGTTTAGAGGACTAAACTTCTTTTAAGGGGGTAAGAATGTAATAACCTCAATATTTATATTTAGTTATTAGATATTATTTCTTTTAATTAATTAGTTTTGTTATTTAAGTAATTGGATTTTTGAATAATTGGATTACCTTTTTCCTAAATGGACTAGGTTAAGTGGGGTTAGTTTATTAAAATTGGGTTACCTTTCATGAGTTGGGCTTAGGTTTAGGGAACCCAATATATATATACATCTTTTAATAACCCTAGAAGCCTTAGTTGTTCTTCACATTAATAAGAATAGGTAGAGAGGAAGGCGGCAGTTAGGATTAGAAAAAGAAACTGTGAGAAAAAAAAAGAGAGCTGCATCAAAGAGAGGCTGCCAAGGGAAAGAGGAGCCGAGACTTGGAGAAGAAGAAGAAGGCTCCATCGTTGTGTGATCAAGACTCAATCCAAGGTAAGAATCAATCCTCTTTTGTTATGATTTTGAAACCTAGAAAACCCTAGAACTCTTGGATTGATAATCAAGGTTTGAACATGTTTATATTGGGTATTAATTCATGCTAAGGTTTATGAAAGAAATTAGGGTTTATACGGGATGGGTAATGCTTATGTCGTGCGGCGCTGTACCGGGCCGTGTGAGCGCTGTGCGTGAGTTTATGTGTGTGTGTGTGTGTGTGTCTGCGTGTGTCTCGTATATGTTTACAGAGAGTTGTGTGTTCCAGCCACGGTGTGTTTTTGGGGTATACAGAGTATGTGCGTGAGTTTACGTGTGTGTGTGCGCGCGTGCGTGTCCGCGTGTGTCGCGTGTGTGCACCGTGTGTTTGTCAAGTGGGCAAGCGCTGTGTGCGTGGGCTGTAGAGTGTGAAGGTGTGGGTGTGGGTATTGCTAGGGTTTAATGTGTGATAGTGTGTTAGTATGTGTAAGAGTGTTGCTGAAGTGAGTGGCTGAAGCGTGTTGCTGAAGGGAATATAGTGTGTGTAAATGTGTTTTGATTAAAGAAAATGGAATAAAAAGTTTAGAAACCTAAGGGTAGTTTGGGTAAACCCTAGGGGTGTTTTGATATTTAAGTGAAGGGTATTTTGGGAAACTCTAGAAGTGGAAAGCAACTTGAGACGGAGTTAAATAGAATTAACTAATAAGTTAGTGAAGTAAAATAAAGTTAAGTTGGGACGGAGTATTAAGTAGTTAATCCGTACTTAACGGATATTATTTATTTGTGTAGATCCGATCGGAATTAGCATTGTTGGAAGTACTAAGCAACGCTAAGGTAAGGGATTATACATCTTTAAGTTAATTGATTCCGCTCCGTTTCATTGTTTAGGCAACCGCATATTTCTTGGCGATGTACGTTTCTTTGATACGTAAAAGCTGACCTCGCGTCAGTATTTGTTTTGACTCCCTCGGTTACCGTTATTTGCTAATCTTTTGTTATTCGTTTGCTATATCGTCCTTTTGTTTTCGTAAATACAGAATTTTGTTGTTATTGTGAAAGTTCGTATTCTGTATAAAAAATGAGTTTTTATATGATGTGATTTTTGTTCCATTAATGATCACTAAGTTAGACAACCTGCTTCGGCGGGGTATATTTGATATTTGGCCTTCGGGCAAACTTAGTTCACCTCTTCAATGTAGGAGTGGTGGAGTGTTCCGGATACACTGTTTAGGACTCTACGGAGTCAACCTTAGTGCTCCTTGTGGGCTTTTGTTCCCTTTATGGGATTTTGGTTTGATAAGGTCAGTGGACCACTTATGTGATCATGATGTCTGTGAGTGATTTGATTATCTACTACTGCATGGGACAGTAGATAATTAGATTACTCGAGTTAGTTTTGTTCAGCTTATCAGTCCTTTGAAATTCCTAATAATCTGTGAGTGGTTTAGTTAGTTAAAGCTGGTATGGGACAGTTTTAAATAAGTAAACCATTCGAGTCAATTTGAATCGATTTCGTCATCATTTGGAATTTCAAAGTATTTGTCAACTCAGTTTGTGAAACCGTTGAGATTTTGAAAGACATTTGGTTTGAGATTTGGTAAATAACTATTTTGAATTAGTGTCCTGTTATGTATTCGATTGCTATTTGAAATTTGTATCGTTTGATATTCCTTCAGGTCAACTCCTCCTTAGTAACCGGAGGGGTTGTATATGAACTTACTGGGCATTGTTCGCTCACCCTTTCATACTCTTTTTCTTCCAGATTTCATATAGGAAGAAGGTGAAACGGTTCGGGAGTACTTCGTAAGGAGTTCAAGGATCGTTTTAGTTTATTCATTTTTAGACTCTTTAGTTAGTTAATTCAGTTATTTGAAAGTTTGTAAGACTTTAAAGATTGTGTTGAGCTAGTGGATTGTACTAGCCGTTGAAAGTGTTACCGTTTTTCAGCATTTAAGTTATTTTAAATTGTGGTTAGTGTTTGAATTATGGTTTTAGTAGCCATTGGAGGTTATTTTATTATCAATTAAGTATTATTATTGTTGTGGAAATTCGGGGTCGTTACAAAAAATTAAATAGAAATATTATTTTTTCCATCTCAAATTAATACTTTAAAAAATATACTTCTATAAAAAATTATAATCTCCATTTCAAAAATAAATATTACTTTCGACTCAAAATAAATAACAAAAAAATAAAACTACATTTTTTTTTCCAAACAAACATGGCTAACCGATGGCCTTAAAAAATGCCTAAGGTAATTTGTAAAAAATGGCTAACCGATGGCCTTAAAAAATGGCTAACCGATGGCCTTAAAAAATCCTATTTTATCCTCTTTAGATTAGGAAATCCAAGTTAGTGCTTTGTTTTTTAAAAGCACTAATTTTATTCCCTTCCATGCCTTGGTTATATTATTTTTTCCATCTTAAATAAATACTTTAAAAAATATACTTCTATTAAAAAATAATAATCTTCATTTCAAAAATAAATATTACTTTCGACTCAAATTGAATAACCAAAAAATAATATTACATTTTTTGTCTCAAAAAATGAACATTACTTTCTTCATCCCAAATGAATATTTACAAAAATAATACTGCTTCATTTGCCTCAAAAATTAATAATTGTAATGTTAGTGCCTTCGTTTCAATATATGACATTAATTTTTTAAACAAATGAAGCAATATTTTATAAAATATTCATTCGGACGAAGATAGTAATTTAAATTTTTAGACGATGTAGTATTCTTTTGTAAAAATTAATTTTTATAATATTAGTTTCTTCTTCTCAGAAAATGAATATTAATTTTTGAGACAAGTAAATTAGTATTCTTTTTTAAAATGTTCATTGAGACAAAGGAAGCATTTTTTTTTATATAGAAAATAGTATTCATTTTGGGACGAATGAAGTAATGCTCATTTTTTTGGATAAAAAATGTAGTATTATTTTTTGATTATTCATTTTGAGTTGAAAGTAATATTTATTTTTTAAATGAATAATATAATTTTTTATAAAATTATATTTTTAAAGTATTTATTTGAGATGAAAAAAATTATATTTTTATTTAGTTTTCTTTATTAATAATTATTATTTTGTAATTTAAAGTGAGACGAAGGTTTTACTTTGATTTGTTTGGATAGAGGGAAAATTGTTTTGATTTGTTTGATCGGTTAAGGGCCTTAAGGCTTTTGTTACTTTTGATCGGTTAGGCAAGAGAAAAGAGGAAAATTTGATTGGGTTTGTTTGGATAGGTTGAGGGAGGAAAATTGATCAGTTAATAAATAAATAAATAATAAGGTCAATGGTTGGTTAACCGACCGATCCAAACCAACCGATCCAAATCAAAGAAAGTATAAACTCTGTCCCACTTTAAATTACAAAATAATAATTATTAATAAAGAAAATTAAATAGAAAATATTTAACCGGTTGTGTTGGAGTTAAAAAGTCTAACCGGTTAGGAAATTTTTTCTAAATGTCTAACCGGTTGACCGGTCAAGTTTTTTTCTAAATGTCTAACCGGTTAAGAATTTTTTTCTAAATGCCTAACCGGTAGAAAAGAAGCATGTGAATGTCCCACTAGAAAATGTTTAATCGATTGTGTTGGAGTTAAAAAGTCCTCATTTTGGAAATGGTCAATATGTTTTGAGTATTTCTTTGCTTTAATAACTCCAATACAATCCAATACAATCGGTAAGTAACCGTTGCCAAATCGGTAAAGCACAAATCTCAGTAACCGGTTTGGCAAAAGTGAGTAACCGTTGTGGCCGAATTGACTAATCATGCAAATTAAGACTGCTTTGGCTATCCCTCAAAATATTGTGAAAAAAACTAGGTGGTCATGTTTGAATGTAATCCTAATGCACAAATCAATAAGTAACCGTTGTCAAATCCGGTAAAGCACAAATCTCAGTAACCGGTTGATCAAATACCAAGGTAAATCACAAATCAGTAAGTAAGTAACCGATTAATCAAATCAGTAAAGGTCAGGTACAAAAGCTATGTCTCACTTTAAATTATAAAATAATTATTATTAATAAAGACAACTAAATAGAAATATTATTTTTTTCATTTCAAATAAATACTTTACAAAATATATTTTTATAAAAAATTATATTATTCATTTCAAAAATAAATATTACTTTCGACTCAAAATGAATAACCAAAAAATAATACTACATTTTTTATCCAAAAAAATGAGCATTACTTCCTTCATCCCAATGAATATTTTAAAAAGTAATACTACTTCATTCGTCTCTAAAATTAATGTTTGTAATGAAGCAGTATTATTTTTTTACATATTCATTGCCAATCATTGTCTCGGAACCGATCAAAAAATATACTTCTATAAAAAATTATATTCTTCATTTCAAAAATAAATATTACTTTCGACTCAAAATGAATAACCAAATAATACTACATTTTTTATCCAAAAAATTGATAGAAATATATTTTTTAAAGTATTTATATGAGATGAAAAAATAATATTTCTATATAGTTTTCTTTATTAATAATTAGTATTTTGTAATTTAAAGTGAGACGAAGTTTGTAACTTTGGTTTGGTTTGATTTGGAAGTGGTCTGCTTACCGTGTAGCGAGTTTCATGACCGATTTAGGTTATTGTAATTATCAATTAAACGCCAACAAGAGTAATACTAATTAAACTAAACTCGCAACAAACTCGCTACACCGTGTAGCGAGTTCTAAAACTTTGTTCATTTTAGAAAATAGTTTCAAATGTGAGTTATTTTGGGATTTATATTTTTAAAATTGAATTATTTGAGAAAAAAATTCATTATTTCTTAATATAATTTAAAAAAAAAATATTTTGAAAGAAAAAATGTTGTAAGAAAAACAAGTGGAGAAAAATAATATTTTATATATTACATTTAAATTGTTAAATATAATAACATGATTTTGCCATGCATCGCATGGGAGTACTGCTAGTTTAACTTCATAACACAATAGTTTGGCTTATGGAGCCTAAAATTGCTCGCGCCTGTAATAAAATATTGCATTTTATTTTGATTTGTCACAAATTAAATACTCCCTCCGTTCCGGAGAAATGCGCACAAAATTGTTTGACACAAGAATTAAGGTAAAAGATAAAAAAGATGATATGTTGTGAGTGTAGATGGTTGGATAGGAGAGAGAAAGTGAAGTTAGTGGATAATTGTTGTGAGTATAACAAGTGGGTCCCATTTCCATTTTGGGACTTTGTGGGACTCCCAAAAGGTGTCTTTTGTGCAGATTATTGTGGGACGGAGGGAGTATTATATTTTTTTAATTTTTGTATAATGCATAAATTAAAAAAAAACATTTTTTATAAAAACGCTGATAAATAAATCGCAATAATTATTTTGGAGAGGAAAGAGTTTATCATATTCAAGTGAGCCACCTTGATGGTCGGAGGGGAGATTGTCAATCTCTATTACAATACAAGGGGAAAATAACCGCCTCTTATCTAGGGATAAAGAGCGGCTATGATTAATTCAATTCAAATGTCAGAAACAATCTAAAATTAAATTTAAGTTAAATTAATTTTATTTAATGGCTGAAATTGATTGTTACTAACTCATCAAACGCTCATTATTCGACGGTTTCTGAAAATGGTTTATTTTATCTTCTCTCCTTCTCGTTCTTTTTTTCACTATTCTCTGCTTAAATATTATGTCAATTCCATTTTACATATTACTGTGATGAGATACAGAAAGTATTAATAAATTTGACCAACAAATTTAAAATAAACTATTTTAATGAAGCATGAGTTAAGGGAGCACGGCCGAGCAGGGAAAAGACGCGGCCGAGCGAGGTATTACAGAAACTTCACATCAGAAAACAGGCTAGCACGGCGAGCATGATCAAGGCCACAGCCAAGCGTGACAGACTCGTGAAGCGCAAGAAGATTTAAGTTGTTTTATTTAATTAGGACTCGTCTCGTATTTTTATTATCGTTATTTCTTTTCCTTATTTATTAGGGTTTTATTATTTTCTATTCCTTTATTTATTTGGAGTTACGAGTATAAATATTTTGATTGTGTTTTGGAAAACACAGTTTTGATTTATTGAATTTTAGAATTGCTTAGCATTCTTGTGGGTGAAAACCTAGAAAGCCATTGTTGGCTTGATTGAAGGAGGATTCCTTCTGCAAATTTAAGAGTTTTCCATTAATTTGGTTAATTCTTCGTTGATATTCCACTGCGTTTACATCAGTTGGTATCAGGTTAAGGCTCAATCCAGGAAGATGGCAGGCGAAAATGGAAATAACAACGACACTCTTCTTGCATTCCTTGAACGTATGAACCAAGAAGCACAGGAACGAGACCGTCATGCTGTGATTCGCGATGAACAGGCTGTAGCTCGTCACGCTGATATGGTTAGGCTTTTGGAGGGTTTGCGGGTTGGTGATCGCCGAAGGCAACGGGCAGGGGTTCGAGCACCTGCAGGAAACGAAGGGAACAATAGTTTTCGTCCGGCCAGAGGGGAGGATTCAGATTCAGAGGGTGAAGATGATTTTATCGCTGCACCTGCAGATCAAGCTCCTAAAATCAAAGCTGATCTACCCTTTTTCACAGGTGAGTTAGACATAGAAGAATTTACAGATTGGCTTTCCGAGATAGAAAAATATTTTGCCTTGATGAATGTTCCGGAAGAGAGAAAGGTGCCATATGTGGCCTACAAACTTCGTGGTGGTGCTTCGGCTTGGTGGGAACAGTTGAATAATCGTCGTCGAAGGAATGGTAAGCTACCAATTCACACATGGCAAAGGATGAAGACGGCCTTAAAACAACGATTTTTGCCCGCATATTATGAGCAGTTGATCTATCAGAAATTCCTTGACTGCAAGCAAGATAATCGGACAGTTGATCAATACACACACAATTTTCATACACTGTCTGCGCGTACTGATTTGGGTGAATCGGAAGGACAACAAACAGCGAGATATGTTTCTGGTCTTCGTCCTAGCATTAAAAGTATGGTTAAATTATATCCTGTGCATACACTTGATGGGGCAATTTCTCGTGCCAAAACTGCGGAGGGTCAAGAAACTGAAATTTTATCTCCTTTTGTTTCTTCATTTAATATGGGTAATAAGGGACAGTATTCAGGGTCTAAATCACCTTTAGTTGTTGAAAAAGAAAAAGTTACTGTTGCCAAAGGTGGTGATGATAAGCAGGAACCCGTAGTAGCTACGCCGGTAAGGAAAAATACTACCAATCCTAATCCTTATGCTAAGACTTATGGAAATAAATGTTATCGTTGTCATTTGCCTGGGCATATTTCTTATAATTTCCCTACTCGAGGGCAAGTTAATATGGCTGATAAGGATGGGGATGAAGAGGTTAAAGAGTATTGGGTGGATCCGAACACTGATAATGAGGGGGATGAACATGGGACTTTTGTGTTTGAGAAGTTAACTTTGACAGCTCCCTCGAATGTAGCTCCTAATAGACATGAAATTTTTCGTACTATTGGGCTGGTGAATGATGAAAAGTTGAACATAATTGTGGATAGCGGGAGTTGTGATAATTTGATTGCTAGGGGGACGGTAGATAAGCTGAAATTGGAAGTCAGGAAGCATCCAAATCCATATCATGTGGGGTGGATTAATGCAACGGGTAAACTCAAGGCCACTGAACAATGTTTAGTTCATTTCTCTATTAGTAGATATAAGGATGAAGTTCTCTGTGATGTTGTTGACATGAGTGCTTGCCAATTGTTGCTCGGAAGGCCTTGGCATTATGATGTTGATTCTACTCATAATGGGCGGACTAATGTGATTAGTTTTATGAAGGATGACATCAAGTTTAATCTTTGCCCATTGCGAGCAAAAGAGGTACATGCTAGAAAAGGAAGTGGGAAGGGAATTATTTTCCTTGTGTGTTCCCAAATTTTGTATTTCAGGTACCAATAAAGTTGTGGATATAGTTGTTGTTGCACGAGGGGCTACGAAAAGCAATACAACTCGGGCAAATCCATATGTCAAAAAGAAGGCTCCGGTACAAGCTGCAAGAAGGCCAAAGAAGGAGGTTTCAAAGGCCAAGTCCATACCAATTCATGCTACAAGACGTTGTTCTTATTTGGGTCATGATTCGGGGACGAATCATTTTCAAGTGGGAGTGAATGATGCAGCATGAGTTAAGGGAGCACGGCCGCGCAAGAAGGCTGGTACGGTCGAGCAGGGAAAAGACGCGGCCGAGCGAGGTATTACAGAAACTTCACATCAGCAAACAGGCTAGCACGGCCGAGCATGATCATGGCCACGGCCGATCGTGACAGACTCGTGAAGCGCGGGAAGATTTAAGTTGTTTTATTTAATTAGGACTCGTCTCGTATTTTTATTATCATTATTTCTTTTCCTTATTTATTAGGATTTTATTATTTTCTTTTCCTTTATTTATTTGGAGATATTTTGGTAGGGTTTTGGAAAACAGAGTTTTGATTTATTGAATTTTAGAATTGCTTAGCATTCTTGTGGGTGAAAACATAGAAAGCCATTGTTGGTTTGATTGAAGGAGGATTCCTTCTGAAGATTTAAGAGTTTTCCATTAATTTGGTTAATTCTTCGTTGATATTTCGCTGCGTTTACATCATATTTGTATGTATATATAATAGTCAATGTTGGTCCGCTATATTGTTGGATTTGGTAAAAGTAGTGAACCAGATACTGGGTTTTGACTTGTGGTTGGTTTCCATAAGTTCATTTTTAGGCTGGTGATAGTGATAGTAATTATTTTTGAAGTACTAGAAAAGTGATCCGACGGTCCAAATCCTCCCTCCCTCCTTCAACCGTCTGTAACTTCCCATAAACATCCGTAACTTCCCATAATCGTCCGTAACTTTCCATAACTTCCCAAATCCTCCCTCCCTCCTTCAATCGTCCGTAACTTCCCATAACCGTCCATAACTTCTCATAACTTCCCACATCCTCCCTCCCTCCTTCAACCGTCCGTAACTTCCCATAACCGTCCGTAACTTCCCATAACTTCTCATAAATGTCCGCCTCCCTTTTTTTCTTTTAAACAGAAAAACCGATTATAAATAAATGATCTTTTTTTTTTAATTATTTAGTATACTCCTTAAAAAAAGGTTTAGAATTTATATATACTCTTTCTTTCAAAAAAATATTTGAATTGGGTATTTTTTTTCTTTTTTATTTATTTGTATTTCAATTTGATTTATTTATTTTTCTCTTTTATTTTAGTCAAAATCTCACAAAAAACCAGTTTTTTGTTAACAATTGAAAAAACGTGTTTTGTGAGATCCGCTACTTAGCTTGTCTGATGTAATCCCTCCTCCGATCAAAGCCCTCGTCGAAATGAACGGTAAGCATTTTATCCCTGACACTACACAATCAAATTGAAAGGAAAGGCGACATATTCCAATGGGGGGTTTTTCTTTTTGTTGAATTTTGAAGCTTCATAAGAAGATCTGATATCAAACAAAACTGATTTTATATATACTCTTTCTTTTTGTTGATTTATATATACTCTTTCTTTCAAAAAAAATATTTAAATGGGGTATTTTTTTTCTTTTTTATTTATGTGTATTCCAATTTGATATATTTTTTTCTCTTTTATTTTATTAGGATCATTTATTTAAGGAGTGTATCTCAAATAATAATTACTATTATACAGTATATAATTAAGTTTTTGAACGATTTAGAATCTTTAAAAAAAAAACTGATTTTAGAAAAATGTTTGTACTTAAATCAATTAAAAAATCATTCGTCATGATTACTTAAGTTTTTTGTTTCAAACCATGGGTAAAAATAGGTTAGGGGATGAGTTATGGATTATAATTATTATTAATTATTTATATGATTAATGAGTTGGGTTGGGGTTACGAAAAAAGAATAATAGTATAAAATGGGGATTAAGAAAATGTTTTTTACTTGAGTTGGTCTTACAAAAAACGCGTTTTTCCTGGCACCTAGAAAAAAAGTGTTTTGTTTTCCCCGTTTGTGCCAATGCCAGTTTAACAAAGTGTCAGTGCATGTGTAACAAAGTGCCAGTGTAAAAAGTGTCAGTGCCAGTTTAACAAAGTGCTAGTGTTAGTCCAGTTTAACAAAGTGACAGTACACTAACACTGGCACTTTGTTAAACTGGCACTGACGCTTTTTACACTGGCACTTTTATATACATGCACTAGCACTCTTCACACTGACACTCTTTTACACTAACACTGGCACTTTGTTACACATGCACTGACACTTTGTTACACATGCACTGGCACTGAGTTTCTGGACAAATGGAGCGATCGCGCCCATCCTTGGATGCTTGTCACTCTTCACACTGGCACTCTTTTACACTAACACTGGCACTTTGTTGCACATGCACTGGCACTTTGTTACACATGCACTGACATTGAGTTTCTGGACAAAGAAAGCTTTTAACTGGCACTTTTTTAAACGTGCACTGGTACATTTTTACCATAACCCTGGCAATTATTTAGACAACTGCTGACACTCTTAAATCCTAATCCTTACTGGCATCATCTCCAATGGCAGTCTCGAAATCCCTATCCCTAACATCCCTTCTTTGCAAGCCAACTGATACCAAATCCCTATCGACAACAGCACCTTCATGATTGTTTGTATACTCATCCAAGTAACTGGAAACCGCCACCACAACTGACGACTGAGAAAACCTAGACACCATCAAATCTCCCAATGCCATTCAAATCAAACCATCAATTTTGCCTACGCCCTAATCGAACAATTGGGGCACCGATATTAGGCTGAATCGAAAATCAGAGCTTTTTATGGGAGGTGTAAATGGAAGGGAGAGGGGAGAGACTAATTAACGAACCCGCTGAACCAACGGCGGGGCATGGACATTCTTTTGAGAAAACGGGTGAAACACGACGACGGAGTTGGCGCGCGTTATTTCAAAACCCGTTTTTCCTATTGTTCAGGAAAAATTGATTTTTTGTGAGATTTTGGCTTTTTACCAACCCTAAATGGATAACAGTGTCGGATAATCGACTTTCTCATATTCTCTACGGCAGTTATACAAACAAACCATCCTCCATCAAATGTTGATTATGTAACAAAGTAATCATCCAGATATTGGGTATATTTTTTTTATGGGATGGGAGGAAGGCGATTTCATCATTTCTTTAATTTGTGTACTGTCACCGTGCCAGTGGCACGGGTAAGAGAATACTAGTATTTAACAATATATGATCTCGCAGTAAAGAGAATGGATGAATTTTTCAATTACTCCGTTATAACTTGTCTCTCCGTCTCACTTTAAGGGTTCTATGGTAATGTTTCACGTTTTTTAAGAAAATTTTTAAAAAATGAATAAAGAATTGCAAGTGGGTAGAAGATTAAAATAGAGAGAATGTAAAAGTTAAAATATTTATGATAAAACCTCTTTTTGATTGATTTTTTTTTTAAATATGTTAATATTATAAGGGAATGATGAATAATTTTTTTTGTAAATATATTTACATTATAAGGGTATAAATATCTGAAATACTGTTCAAAATTTGTCATTTATGAAATGAAACTCTTAATATTGGACGGATAAAAAAAAAAAAATAGGACTCTTGAAGTTGAAGTGAGACGGAGAAGTTGAAGTGAGACGGAGGACGTATATTTTTTAAAATGTCCCAAGTTAGAGGTAATGGGTTGAATCGAACTACAGAATTCACAAACTTGGGATTTACAGAGTAAGAGTATGGGGCTTCACTTTGACCAACAATATGAGTCACTTCTTGGGCTAAGGACCTTATGACCCATTTGTTAGATATCAAACCTACAAATATCCACGATAGATGTAAAATTTCATAAAAAATCAGCCTCAACATCAACCATTCTAGTCCGCTCTTATATCCAAATATCCAAAGGTATAAGACTAAAATTACTCTTACACCTATATATAAGAGTATTTTTTTCATAATTTTTCATTTTTTCTTAAAAAAAAATAAAAATTCTCATATTTTATTAAAAAAAATATGTTTTTATACTGAAAGGTATAAGACTAACATTACTTTTATACTTATATATAAGAGTAATTTGTTACCTTCAAATTGTGAAAATAATACCCTTATAGGTATAAAGAGGAAGGGCTAAAAGGGGAGAGTGATAGAAATTGATATTTTTGAATAGAGATAAGTTAAATCTGAAAGAGGTGGAAGAAGATATAGTAGTAGGGTTGAAGAGGGATAGATTAACAAAAGAGGAAGAGTGGGTGTCGTTTTAGAGTATAAACATGGAGGAGGTTGAGACCGAGAGTGTTGTTTCATGGATGCCAATGCATTTTGTGCGTTGTAATTGACAGTGAAAGTGTGTTGGGGAAAAGGAATTTAAATTTTTATGAGATTTTGATCTCGACAATAGTGTGTGAACTTTTGGATCTCGTCGTCTGAACTTTTTATTTTTTATAAAAAATGATTTGGGGTGAAGGGATTTATGAAATTATTCCCCACTTCTTTGAAGACATGTTCCAAATCTAGTGAGAAGACTAAATAACAAAGATTGCAAAATAAAATAGATTCGACGGTCGTGATTGAAAATAATTTATAATATTATTTTTAAATTGCTAGGGTTATAAATATAATCATTTTCTTAAAATTTCTCTAAAATTGATAAGTAGCCACCCGTTATCACGGGTTGGTATTAGAGATCTTGTGCCAGTGAGCCGGATTGCACACAATCTCCCCTGCTATTTTGATTTTAACGGTCCTCATTCAATTGATCATTTAAAGGCATTTTATACATTCTGATGCTGACCAGATATAGAGATTGGGCTTAGCCCAAGTTTATTAACAAGAAAGCGGCAAAGTGGGCCCAAATTAGAGTGCGACCCAAGAAGAAGAAAAGGATATAGGCGGCCCAAGGAAGGAAGACGAGACAGGAGTATCCCGCTAATATCATTCAGAAGGGGAGAAGACCAAGACGTCAAATAGCGACATATTATGAGGAGAGCAGGCGATAAAGAATAATGGCGAGACATGATGTTAAAGGCGATATAGTCGGATAAGGCGAGACATAATGATGAGGCGAGATAGGACAAGAAGTGACTCTATCCGGCGAGAGAAGGATTCTTGTTAATATTGTTCACCAGAGGCGGCATATAAATATCTACCAAGTGGGACCCATTAGACGGTTATGCATTGGGATTGATGATCACGTGATTAGGGTTTACTTTATGAAAGGACCAATGATATGGCGACACGTGGCAGTAGGCATGAAATGTGAGGATGTCATGTGCAAGGCACGAGGATGAGGGGTATAAATAAGATATACAGACTTCATTGTCAAGGTACGTTGATTCATATACACACAACCACAAACACTCTCAAATTTTGTTGATTTTCCCCTTTCACAAGCCAATTCTTATCCTCACGCCGGAGGGGCTTTCGCCGGAGCCGCCCCCGGCTTAGTTGACGTTTGATTGTGTGCAGACCAATCGGAGAAGAAGGAGCCGGAGATATCGAAGTCGGACTACAACGGTGAAGTTGCTGTTGAGGAAGGTCCTAGCAACATCAAACTGGTTTCGTTGCCGGGACTGTTTTCTCTTCAAGGGTTGAGGTGTTATCGGCGGTGGCTCGAGATTGGGGAAGCTCTGTTCTGAGATCGTGAAGGTGGGTTGTGGACGATTCAAGGGGTGTGGAGTTTATTGGTTGAGTTGGCGTTATTGGCAATTTATAAGCTGAAGTTTGTTGTTCTTGTTATTGTTAGAGTCGATTAATGTTTTGTGAATTTGTGGGTTGGAATAGTTGAATATTGTGATATTGTTAATTGGGTTGGAGTAGATTCCTGTTTTCTCAAGTATTTGTGTGAGTTGTGATTCAAAGTTGTTCGTTAAGAATTGTTCTAATCTGGGTTTGGCTGTAGAGTTTTGAAGTCGGATTTTGTGGGTTTGTTTTGTTTCGAATAGTTGTGATTTGGGTGTTTTTGGTGGTAAGGTGTAATTGAAATTTTGGTTGAAGATTTTTTTGGAGAGTTTTGGTGTTGAAGAAGGGTTGTTATTGCTGGGTTTTTTATTGATTGTTTCTGGGTTTTTGAGCCAGATCTTCAAATCTTCATAAGATTTGCAGATTTTCGTGGGTGAAGTTTATAAGTTTGATTGCGTAAGAGGAAAGAATGTCAACACCAGAGAAGAATATGGTAGTGGGCCAAAAGACTGTAGCGGGAAGGAGCATTGTCACTCCAATTTCGGGGTATGGGAATATCGGTATGGGTGGAGCGAGAGATACTTCTTCCTCGCAGCAAGTAATCCCGGAGGAGGCGGAGCGAGATACTGGCGAAGAGAGAGAGAGGAATGTGACGCCGCCACCACCAGAGGAGGAAATAGAGAATGAGGAAGAAAGTTTGAGGATTCATAACGCTCTGATCATGCAATTGATTGAGAACAACAAGCGACTGAGGGCGATGAAGAAGAAACCTACTCCAATCCCGCAGGGATTTTTAACGGCGACAATAGAGGGAGACAAGGGAGCAAGTAAGGAGGTAATTGTGGTAAATGAGGAGCGAGAAAAGGAAGTAGAGCCTGAGAAGCCAAAAGAAGCTGAAGCGAGAATTGATGGGTCGCAAAAGCGAATGGAAGGAACACAAAAAAGAAAAGCGGGAGAGTACATGGAAAATGGAAGAAAGATCAAAGTTTATCATTGGCCACACACTTCCCAAGTGTCGTCCCTCTATTGTGAAGAAGAAGAAGGCGACATCGCCGAATGAGGCGGAGGACGGCGAGAAAGAGTTGAGAAGTTTCAATGATATGGAGAAGCCCAAGGCGATAGAAAAAGGAAAAGGTGTGGGGGTTAGTCGTTTTGGAGAAGAAGACGTTTTCAAGAAACAAATGGCCGAGATGGCAAGGAGGTTAGCGGAATTGGAGAAGGGTGGTGCAGTTGATAATGAAAAGGACTCTTTTGTAGCCCCTTTTGCTAGATATATTCAAGAGGCTGAGACAGCTCCAGATTTTCGCTTGCCTGCTCTATCTAAATATGCGGGAGTAACCACTGCCAGACTCACGTAGCGGGATTTGAGGTGACAATGGCGATTCGACCAAAGATGATGCGTTGTTATGCAAGACTTTTGCTAGTACCTTGGAGCTTCGTGCTTTGGATTGGTTTGCAGCTGTACCGCTAACTCTATATTGGGGTACCAAGACTTTAAGAGGAAATTTTTGGCGAGATTTGGATCCATGGGAGCTCAACCAGTAATGCTGCAGGAGTTGATTGGCATTAAGCAAAAGACGGGAGAAGGTCTTGTTACTTACACCAATAGATTTCTGTTAATTGCCAATCAAATTGCTGAGATTGATCCCAAGTACGTCATCATGATGTATATGTCGGGTCTGTTATCCGAATCATTCAGGAGGGAGTTAAGAATGAGATTACCTGCAACTTTGAGTGAGTTGCATGAGAGGGTCAAAGCGTACTGTGGTGGCGAAGATGTTGATGAAGGAGCTTCAAACAATGGAAAGAAAAGTGTTAAGGATCGGATTGAGTATGTGAAGGAAGGGAATGCCGCTCAGCAAGGAGGTCGAGGGAATCCCGCTGGCGGCAGAGGTGGAGGTCGCAATGGAGGTCGCAATGGAGGCCCAAATGGAGGCCGTGGAGTTAGAAGAATGATAAGGTTTACAAGGTTGACTGCTACACCAAGTGAAATTCTCGCCGTTGATTTGCCAAGCACCTTTTGAAATGAATGATCCGGGGAAGAGTTAACATGAATCAATTCGTAATTATCATCGGGAGCGGGGTCATGAGACCGACAATTGTTATAATTTGAAAAGAGTAATTCAAAACCAAATTGAAAGGGGCGTGCGTTGCAAGAGTATGTATGGCGGGAGCCAAATGGGGCGGATCAAGGAGGAAATGGAAATAGAAATGAAATTTTGGTGATTCACGAGCCTACAAGCATTACTTGCCTAAATAATCGTATTATGTCGCTATCCCACACTTGTCACATTCCCGCCTATCCGCCCAAAGAAGAAAGGATGATTAGTTTTTCAAGACGAGAGTTGGCTTTAACGCCAAGCCATGGATGCCAACCAATTGTAATCACGATCGCCCCAGAAACAAGATTTTGCATCGGGTTTTAGTAGATTGGAGCAAGCCGAAACATTCTCTATTATGATGCTTTTAAAAAGATGCGATATACGAGAGGCCAATTTGGTGCCGTATAAAGGATTCTTGGAAGGGTTTACTAACCACACCGTGCGGGTTAAAGGAACGATTTCGTTGGCGGTAGAGATAGGAGAGGATGAGAAGGTGAGAACTCGTCGTTGAGTTTATGGTTATTGATTTGGTGTCGCCTTATAATGCTATTGTGGGCATTCCTTTCATGCAAAGCTTTGAAATGGTGGTATCAATCCCGCATCAGCGAGTCAAGTTTCCTACGGCAAGGGGGATAGCGTGTTTGAAAAGTGAGGTGAAGGAAGTTATTCAAAAGAAGATCGAAATGCAAACAATGGAGAGCAAGCACAAGTTCACTTTCTACCGCTTTGATCGTGCGGGATGCGAGAATAAACATGATTACCGACTTAGGGGGATGTGAGAGTTGGGAGGAGACGTAAAGTATTGAAGAATAAGTCGGCAATCATAATTATTGAGGAAAGGGCTGAGGATGAAGTTATGAAGGAAAGAAGTGAGGAGCGAGATGTGGAGATAGAAATGATGCAGGAAAAGTCAGAAAAGAATTTGATGGCTTTGATGGTGATGCAAGCGGAGATGGCTTGGTCTAGATCCACCGAATTTGTCAAGATGAAAGAGCCCTACATTGAAGAGATAGTGGATTCGGAGAGTGAGGAATGCGATGAAGAAATCGTGGTGGATACTCCGGGGAGTATGTCGCGTGGCGAGAGAGAAAAAGGGGAGAGTAGCGGTGTTGGGATGAAGAGAAATGTTGATCGGAAAAAGGCAATTTGAAATTGAAGTAGACACACCGCAAATGCGGGATGAGCCCGATATTCAAAGCGGCGTAAGAATTGGAAGAAGTGATTGTGAATGATGAATATCCCGAGCGTAAAATCAAGATTGGGCAACAGTTGAAGAAGGAAGAGCGGGATATGCTAATTAATTTTTTGCGAGATAACATTGATGTATTTGCACCGGAGACCGAGGATATGTGCGGAGTTGATGAAAATGTCGCCTTACACCTGTCTAAATGCCGATCCAAATGTAGAGCCTTTTAAGCGTAAGGTGAGATACTTATCTCGCGGAAAAGGAGAAAGCGGTGATCGGGGAAGTAGAGAAGTTGTTAAAGGCGGGAATCATTGAAGAGATCACTTACCCACCGCTAGCTTGCCCAAATGATGGTGTTCAAGGCGAACAAGAAGTGGAGAATGTGCATAGATTTTACAGATTTGAATATGGCATGTCCCAAGGATTGTTATCCTTTGCCAAAGATTGATAGACTCGGTGGATTCTATTGGGACACAAGGTGTTTAGCTTTATTGATGCTTACTCGTGGTATCACCAGATCAAGATGCTTGAGGAGGATAAAGCCAAAACAAGCTTTCAGGACTCCCTTGGAAATTTTTGCTATAAAATGATGCCTTTTGGTTTGAAGAACGCTGGGGCGACATACCAAAGGATGGTTAACAAGATATTTAAATCTCAGATTGGGAGGAATGTTGAAGCTTATATTGATGATATGGTGATCAAGACCAAGGGGGAGGATCATTTGGCGGATCCGGCCGAAACTTTTGAGAACTTGAGAAAGAATTCCATGAAGCTTAATCCGAGTAAGTGCACCTTTGGAGTAATCGGCGGGAAAGTTTTTGGGATTTCTTGTAAATCGCCGCGGATAGAGGCAAATCCCGAGAAGATCCAGCGTTAATTGATATGAAGTCGCCCAAGACCATTCAAGAGATTCAAAGGTTAAATGGTAGGGTGATAGCTTTGGGACGATTTGTGTCGCGGTCACCGAGAAATGTTTGCCGTTCTTCAAAGTACTGAAAGGAGATCAGAAGTTTGCTTGGGATGACAAGTGTGAAGAAGCTTTTCAGAAGATAAAGGAGTATTTGGGAAAGCCGCCCATCTTATGTAGCCCAGAGGAAGGAGACCATTTATATGTCTACTTAGCGGCATCGCATTTGGCAGTAAGGGCGTATTAATAAAGGAGGATGGTGGCATGCAAAAACCAGTGTATTATGTTTCAAAGGCATTGAGTGAGGTAGAGGCGAGATATTTTAATGCAGAAAAATTGGCTTATGCTTTGGTAATAGCGACAAGGAAGTTGAGGGCCTATTTCCTATCTCACCCTGTTCTCGTGTTGACCAATGCACCCTTAAGAAAGATTTTACAAATGCTCGATTCAGCTGGAAGGCTTCTTAAATGGTCGATTGAATTAACAGAATTTGATATTCAATATGAGGCGAGAAAGGCGATTAAGGCTCAGGCTTTGGCGGACTTTATTCTCGAAACTTCATTCACATATGAAAGAGAGGAGATTGAGACTCAAGAGGCAAGGAAGAGGAAGGCCAAGTCGCAAGACCCTGAAGCGGAAGAAGAGAAAGAAAGACCTGCGGGATGTTGGGAATTGTTTGTTGATGGGTCCTCAGCCAAGGACAAAGGCGGAGCCGGGATTTCATTAAGCTCGCCAGGAAAAGATTGCACATATGAGAAGGCCTTGAGGTTTAAGTTTAACATGACTAACAACCAGCGTAATACGAGGCGTTGGTAGCGGGTTTGGAGTTATGCCGAGATATCGGAGTAAAGCGTATAGTCGCCCACTCGACTCTCGCTAATTGTTAATCAAGTGAAAGGAAAATATGGAGTAGTGAGTGCAATTTTGACAAAGTATTGTGAAATGGTGAGGCAGATTTTGCAAAGCTTTGATTATTGGGAGCTGGTGCAGATTGATAGAGAGAAAAATGAGCGAGCCGACATGTTGAGCAAAGCCGCTTGCGATAAAATAGAGGAGTTGCCTAAGAAAGTGGTAGTTGAATTTGTGGAAGAGCCGGCTTTTGACAGGCCCCTGATAATGGAAATTGAAGTTGGTGAAAAAGATTGGGTAAATGAAATGAAAGACTATTTGGAGAAAGAAGAGCCGCCCAAGACGAAGATAAGGAAGATTGTTAGGAAGATGTCACCAAGGTTTACTGTACAGGATGGGATCTTATACCGGAAGTCTTTCTCGCGGCCTTTGATGAGATGCGTGGAACCAGGAAGGTTGATAACGTTTTGTTTGAGGTGCATGAGGGCGTTTGTGGAGGTCATCCAGGAGCAAGAACGTTGGCTAATAAAATCATGTTTCATGGGTATTATTGGCCGTCATTGAAGAAGGATGCGGAGGAGTATGTAAGACGATGTGATCAGTGCCAGCGACATGCTAACATTCCTAGGCGGCCCGGCGGCGAGCGAACCCCGATTGTAGCGGCTTGGCCTTTTGATATGTGGGGAATAGACCTTATAGGACCTTTCCCAAGGCCAAAGGAGGAGCGCAGATGGTGGTGGTAGCCGTTGATTATTTTACCAAGTGGGCCGAGGCAAGAGCTTTAACTTCTACTACTGAAGACCAGATCATCAGGTTTGTAACGGAGGAAATCCTATGGCGCCATGGAATGCCGCGGGCAATCAGCTCTGATCATGGGCCGCAGTTTAGAAAGAAGGTGCACGGATTTTGCGAGAATTTGAGCATCAAACATTGGCGATGCACGGTGTATAGGCCGCAATGCAACGGACAAGTAGAGGCCGCTAACAAGCAAGTTCTCGAGATTTTGTGTAAAAACTTAGAGAAGAGAGGCGGGGCTTGGTTGGAGGAGCTGTCCCGCGACTTTATGGTATGTTAGAACGACAGTAAAGGGTCGGCTGGCGAGACGGCCTTCGCATTAACTTACGGCTCGAAGCAATGGCCTAGCCGAGATGGGTTTGCCCACCCATAGAGTAACTAATTATGACGAGATAATGAATAGCGACAGAAGGTGCCTTGAGCTAGATCTGAGTGATGAAAAGAGGCTTAGAGCGAGAATGAGGATGATTAATTACAAGCAGCGGATGAAGGCACAACACGATAAGCGAGTAAAGAAGAGGTCATTTAATGTTGGCGATTGGGTGTTGAGGAGCCGTGAAGTTAAAGGCGCGACAGCGGGATTTGCCAAGCTAGATCCGAAATGGGAAGGTCCCTTCCAAATTGCTAGAATTGTGCGAGAGGGGACTTATCACTTGAAAGAAGAAGACGGCAAAGAGGTCCCGAATGCATGGAGTGTTGATCACTTAAAGAAATACTACCATTGAAGTGATAAGGGTAATTTGCCTATCTTGTTCCTATTAAAAGTCTTTTTAATAATCATTTTTATGAATTTATGAACTTTTCAATGATGAATGAAAGTCATATGCTTCATGATTTTAATAGAAAATATGTACATGGAACTTATGTTGAATATGTTTATGATACAATGAAAATATGAAATTTTATTCCTCATATGTGCTTTGCATGGAATGAATTTTATAGTTATGTATGATCAGTAGCCAATGACACGGTAAATAAATTGCTCAAGAGTAAAGTTGCCTAAAGACAACTTCACTTTTTCGATGGGAGTATATGTGTATGGTGATATCCCGCTAAAGGTAAGAAGGTTAAGAGTTTTTTGATGAATTATCAAAAAAATTTTTGATGAATTATTGAAAGGAATGAATAAATGTTGAAAGTCGTCGGACTATAAAACGATGCGAGTCAATGAAAGTCGTCGGACTATAAAACGATGCGAGTCAAAGAAAGTCGTCGGACTATAAAACGATGCGAGTCAAAGAAAGTCGTCGGACTATAAAACGATGCGAGTCAATGAAAGTCGTCGGACTATAAAACGATGCGAGTCAATGAAAGTCGTCGGACTATAAAACGATGCGAGTGAATGAAAGTCGTCAAACTATAAAAGCGATGCAAGTCAATTGAAAGTCGTCGGACTATAAAACGATGCGAGTCAATGAAAGTCGTCGGACTATAAAACGATGCGAGTCAATGAAAGTCGTCGGACTATAAAACGATGCGAGTCAATGAAAGTCGTCGGACTATAAAACGATGCGAGTCAATGAAAGTCGTCGGACTATAAAACGATGCGAGTCAAAGAAAGTCGTCGGACTATAAAACGATGCGAGTCAAAGAAAGTCGTCGGACTATAAAACGATGCGAGTCAAAGAAAGTCGTCGGACTATAAAACGATGCGAG
The DNA here is from genome assembly GCA_022495995.1 of Adenophora triphylla var. japonica. Lineage (NCBI taxonomy): Eukaryota > Viridiplantae > Streptophyta > Magnoliopsida > Asterales > Campanulaceae > Adenophora > Adenophora triphylla. The sequence continues at coordinate 39,189 of JAFEMH010004619.1, forward strand.
TCAAAGTAAGTCGTCGGACTATAAATCGATGTGAGTCAATGTAAGTTGTAAACTATGATATAAGTCAAGCTATGGATGGTGAAAGATGTAAAAGTCTATGGACTATAAAATGAAAGTTTCGGACCTATGAATGAAGAAAAGATTTATCTCGCAAGAAGGGCAAGAGCATAAGTCGCTATGAAAGATATCACTCTCTCATTTGAAAGAAAAAGGAAAGATGAGGCAGAAAGAAGGAAATTATTCTAAGTATAAAGCAAAAGAAGATCAAGAAAAGATTAGAGTTAGCGACAATACGAGTCGCAAAATATGTTATGAGTAAAGTCGCCTAAAGACGACTTCACTTTTTCGATGGGAGTATATGTGTATGATACCTGTCATGCAAAAGAGATTTTGATGAACTATCAAAACAATGAATGAAGAAATAAGTAAAGCAAAAAGTAAAGGGGCAAGCACAAAGGCCGCAAATGTACAATGTTCAAAAGGCACGCAGGCCCCAAAAAGAAAAGAGAGTAAATTGTTTAGCCATCAAGGCAAGTTACAAAAACTGTTCAAAATAAAAGTGAAGAAGGAGATAGATCAGACATCGGGTTCAGTAGGCGGGATGACTTGGCTGGAGCTTGAAGCCGCTAAAGCGAGAGCTTTGGCATCATCCAGCTGCTTATGCTTGTGCTCAAGAAGAGTATCCCACAAAGCTATAGCATTTGGAACTTGAATCAGAGGAGCTCTCCATGGCGATTTTCCCAAAGAAAGCATCTTCATCAGCAAGATCTTTGAGTTCTTCAGGAGTATAAGGAACTACGGAATGACCGCGGCGACAAACCTCGCTAAAAATTGGCTCAGAACCCCAATGGGCGAGTTTTTCAAGCGTGATAGCAGGAATGTCGTTGATTTCAGCCGCTGCGGCTCGCATAACTTGAAGGGAAGTTTGGTTCCCAATGTCAGCGATGTCGTCAGTTAATTGAGCCACATCGGCATTCAGAGTAGCAACTTCCGCGGTCTTCTCAGCTAGTTCCTCTTTAAGTCTAGCAATCTCGTCTTGAAAAGTTTGAGTTTCAGCGGCATGAGTTTCCTTTAAAGCTTCATTCTCACTCCTCAGTTTAGCGACATTTTCTTTGGCAGAATCAAGTTCAGTATTGGCAGTGGCGAGATTAGAATTGGCGGCATTGAGATCAGTCAGGGTCTGGTCAAGTTGATTGTGAGAAGTGGTTAGGTCAGTCTTCAATTTGTCCCGCTCCTTTTCCAAGTTTTTGATGGAAGAATCCCGTCTCGTAAGTCTACCCTTAAGGGTATCTTTGTCGCGTCTCAATCTAGCAGATTCATTTTCCAGTCGAGTGTTTGCCTCGCTGATGCCGGTGATAGAGGATCCAAGCTGGGAAAGATAACAATTATAAGTTAAGAAAAGGTTGAGAATAAGATTAAGGTAAAGTAAAATAAGGAAGGAAAGAAGAACTAACCAATGAAAAATAATAACCCGCCTGGCATGCGGCATGAGCAGAATCCAGTTGGGAGACATTGTGAACTTGTACTTGATCACTAGCTCTGATTAAGGCCGAGCTGCCCAATAGATATTCTTCCGCGCTTTTAGTTTCCTCAATCAACCCCTTTATCCGGGGGACTCTGGCAATTTCCTTGCTAAGCTCATAAAGCCCAACAAAATCAAGGGGCTTGGAAAAGTTTTCCTGTAGCCAACTGGGAGTAGGAAGAGCGGAAGAAGTGCTAGGGCCAGGAGGAGTTGAAGGGGAGCTGGAGATGAGTGTTAAGTCGCAGACCTCCGTCTCGCGGAGAGGAAGATTTTCAGTTTGTTGGGGCTCAGAAATATTAACTTCTAAAGAAGAAGTATTTGGTGGAACAAAATCGGAGGTAAGGGTTTCAATATTTTCAGTCGCAGGTGCGACATCAATTGGCGGGATAACAGCTTGTGAAATGGTGGTCTCAATATTTGGCGAAATAGAAGTGGGCGGAAGATTAGTTTCAGTAGAAGGAGGAGTGGAATCAGTAACAGGATTTGGCGGGATATTTACCTGAGACGCGGGAGTGACACTGGTTGTTACAGAGGCGACTCTTTTCAGTCGTTTAGCTCGCGCAGCTTGGTTGGTTGGCGCGGCTCTTTTTCTAGCTGTGGTCTGAGTTTTCTCCAGAGCAATCTCCTCAGCATCTTTACCATCGCGAGAAATTGGCAAAGCAAGATTTCCAGGGAGGGAAGCAAGAGCAAGGCCGCGTGCATTGGCCAATTGTTTCCTTCTCTTGTCAGTTTCTGAGTTGGCAGCTTGACGACTTTCCATGGATTTGGCCCGGTGATCTGAAATAAAATAGAAGGAAGTTAAGGGTTATGGTATTCCAAGTTATAATTGAAGGAAAGAAAAGATAAGATTAAAGGGGAGACATACAAAGAGCGGTATTCATGGCAGTACAGTGACGAGAACCTTTGCAAGACTGACATTCATGAGCATATTTGTTGTCGGAATGTCGCTCCCATCCGTCGAAATAAACGTGGCTTATGGGAACTCGGGGCTGGACTCGGGGTAAGTTGTCAGCCAAACCGACTTGATCTAGCAATTCCCTATTTCGAGAATACCTCTCCAAGAAATGAGAGGTGGGGAGCGTCGGGAGCGGAATTCTCGGGTAAGGCGATCAAGGAGCGAATGTCGTCAACAAGGGCGGTGTCGCCAATGGAAGAAGCATCTTTGGATTCAATTTGAGTATTAATAGGATGAAGGTCGGCAGGATGAGACCATCCCGGCGCGAAACAACGAAGAGAGGGTCGTCCATCCAATCGTGAATTTTGGTGGGCAGTGGAGTAAGGACTTTGGGACCCCTATGGTATTGGAGAGAAAGGCGAGTTTCCAATATGTCGTCAGCAAGTTGGTTGGTTTGTTTGTACCCAGTGAACAAGGAAAGCATAGCGGTAATGGTGGGTTCCTTTCGCAGAGAGCGACAAATGGCGATGAAGGTAGTTATTATTCTAATAGCATTTGGGTGAATTTCGGTGATCATGGCTTGGGCTTTATACAAGAATTCGCAAAGGAAAGGATCAAAGGGGATCCTAAGGCCGGCCTTGAGTTGAGAAGGGAAAATGACAATGCCATCCCGCATTTCTCGCAAGTGGGCAAGGGAAAGGTCTCCTTGATATTCAGAAATGCAATAGATGGAGCTATCTATGTGATACTCCCTATGCCAATCAGTTATAGGGTTGGGAATTAGGGAGGCTTTATCTGTTGCATGGGAAGATCCCGCCTCAAAGATGCGCGGGATTGGTAAAAGTGTACCTTCTTGAAGGGCGATATTTTGAACCCCAGGAGGGGGATTGTTGTAGCAAAGAATGCGAAGATGTTGCTTGACCAGCCATGTCGCAGGAATCACTGGAAGAAGAAGAAGAAAGGATTGATTTATAATGTGTTCTACGTTTGGAAAAGGGATCAGCGACACATTGGGATTCAGAGGAGTCGCTTAAAGACAGTTTATACTTATCTTTGATAAATCGAACTAATTGATTACTAGAAGGGAAAATGTGCGACATAGGGGCTGAAAGTGGAAGGAAAAAATGGCCTTGGATTTCAAGGGAGTCAATCAGAGAAGGATCCACCCAGTGTTCAACTAAAAACCTAATTAGGTCGGCCTTGGGCAATCTCGCCCAAGTAGTTCGCAGGCGTCTATAAAAGCCGCCTGAAACCTGGCAGCGACCGTATCTAACTACCTTGGCACAAGATTTAGATCTCGCCATGAAAAGGCGGTTTGGGAAAAATTATTTTTATGGAATGAAAGGAAATGCAACTTTAAATAATCGTTCAAAAGGGGGAGACCAAAATGTAAAGGATAAAGAATGCGAAGGGTTTAAGGAAAAGTTACCTGAGGAAAAGGATGATCTTGGTCGGAAAAGATGAAGGGTCACCGGGAAAGATGAACAGACGCCGGAGACGATGATCAGATTCTGGGAATTGAGAAATATTACACCAAATCACTTTGAAAAGGCGTAAATAAGAATGGAATCAAGGTCAAGAAGCAAATGTGGGCAAGAAATCAGGGATTTAGACGGTGAAAAATGAAGAAGAACGGTCGGAATCAGTGTTTATGTTCGCCGGAAAAGGAGAGTGTTCAAGCCGGGTTTTAGGGTGGTGAAAAGAAGAATGGGGGTTATGGTTTAGTATTTATATGAGAGAGGGGCTAAGGAAATGATGGATGTGACGTTTGGGGAAGGTTTTTGAATTTTCCCTCACAACCGGGCACGATTCCCAAATGACGGCTCATTAAAATGTTAAGGGTTATCAAGAGAAGGACACGTGTATGGACAGGGATCTCCAGTGGTAGCTTCATGAAGAAGATGGCTTATGTCGCTAATTGAATAATCTGTGAACATAAAGTTTTTGGCGAGACCATAAATGAATCTCGCCATAAACTTAGGGGCTTCTGATGCTGACCAAATATAGAGATTGGGCTTAGCCCAAGTTTATTAACAAGAAAGCGGCAAAGTGGGCCCAAATTAGAGTGCGACCCAAGAAGAAGAAAAGGATATAGGCGGCCCAAGGAAGGAAGACGAGACAGGAGTATCCCGCTAATATCATTCAGAAGGGGAGAAGACCAAGACGTCAAATAGCGACATATTATGAGGAGAGCAGGCGATAAAGAATAATGGCGAGACATGATGTTAAAGGCGATATAGTCGGATAAGGCGAGACATAATGATGAGGCGAGATAGGACAAGAAGTGACTCTATCCGGCGAGAGAAGGATTCTTGTTAATGTTGTTCACCAGAGGCGGCATATAAATATCTACCAAGTGGGACCCATTGCATTTAAGCATGCATTGGGATTGATGATCACGTGATTAGGGTTTACTTTATGAAAGGACCAATGATATGGCGACACGTGGCAGTAGGCATGAAATGTGAGGATGTCATGTGCAAGGCACGAGGATGAGGGGTATAAATAAGATATACAGACTTCATTGTCAAGGTACGTTGATTCATATACACACAACCACAAACACTCTCAAATTTTGTTGATTTTCCCCTTTCACAAGCCAATTCTTATCCTCACGCCGGAGGGGCTTTCGCCGGAGCCGCCCCCGGCTTAGTTGACGTTTGATTGTGTGCAGACCAATCGGAGAAGAAGGAGCCGGAGATATCGAAGTCGGACTACAACGGTGAAGTTGCTGTTGAGGAAGGTCCTAGCAACATCACATTCTTATTGACTCATTCACCTCGCTCATATCTCGACCCTTAATGCAGTTCACTCGTTTGCATTGGTCGCAAATCCTTAAACAAATCGTTAAACAGCCTTAATTAATCGTTGTTATACCTTACCAACTTTAAATAGATTTTCTCTATATATATAAACAAAAGGCATGTTTGGTAAAACTGAAAATTAAGCTATGAAAAAGTAGAAATGAAACCACTAAGTTGCTGAGATGAAAAAAAAAAAAATTGTTTAGTAATAACAATCCACATATAGTATTTCTAAATTTAATCAAAAAAATTCAAATAAATATTCTTGTTTGTTAAAAATACAAAATAAATCACATTTCAATAGTTTTAAAAAAAATAAAATTAATAAATCATCATTTATATAAAAATAGTATGGGTTAAATTATCATATTATTTTATCTAGTACAAGCAAAATAATATTTAAATATTTCGTATTGGTAAATGGTACTTCATTCGTCCCATAATATGTTATCTTGATATTTTTGGTTAACTTAATTAAATTTTGTCCAAATTTTGCGGGAAAAAAATAGAGATTAATTTTTTTTTTACCCGATGGGGTGGGGGGCCAGGGGGTGGGGTGGTGGTGGTGAGTGGGTGGGTAACGTGGGGTGTATGAAAAGTTAGGTGTGTGAGGGTGTTACCATTTTTCGAAAAATGTTTTACTTAGGAAAAATCTGTAAGTCATTTTACGCCGAAAAGGGCGTAAAACATTTTCCCCATTTTTCGGTGCTTACCAAACACCGGAAAATGGGAAAAACGTTTTACGGGCAAACAAACGGAGCCTAAATATAGTTTGTTTATTTCGATTTTGACGATTTACATTTCGAAGTCATTAAGGGTATGTCAGACATTTTTGTTCGCCTCGTCTATTTCGTCTGCTCACGATCTCGACCCTTGATTCAGCCCAAATGTTGCGGAATCGGATTGCAGTGTATCCGTAAATGTTAGAATATGTGTTGCCATGTGTGTCATTCCCTGTGTTGCCAAACCAGTATTGCCACTGGTGTTGCCATTTGAATTTGGCAACACCGGAATAGTTACTGTATTTTTCACTAATAATAATGTGTAAATTAATGTTTAAATATCAGTTGCTAGTCTGCTGTTTGTGAGCTTGAATAGGTCAACAGAAAGTGCCCAGGCGTGATTCACGAAGGAGATGAGAAAATTACATATAAACATGTTGTTAATGTGTTTAATTAGTGACCAAGTAAAAAAGCTATTGTTTAGCTATTCAGGGGGAGATTAGGATAGAGTACAAGGCATCTACAGCAGAGGTGTACAAGCAAGAGAAGCCATGAAGACCAAGTCTTCTACAAATGAGGCGAGAAGAGCTATTTTGGAGGAATAACTTCAAGGCTGTTAGCTGATCATTTTTTAGTAAATCCAAGTTTTGGAGGCCTATAAATAGTGCAGTCGATTTATATTTGAGATCATCCAATTCAGAAGACACAAATCTGCACAAGAAAGAATTTTGTTCTTCAAGTGTCGCCATTCAGTGTTGGCAACACTTGATCCAACACTCGAGAGTTTCACATATATTTTTGTATTTTCGTGAGGTTTTGAGTGTTAGTATTTAGAGAGAGATCTTTATTTATTGTTCCTTGAGTTAATGATTATTTATTAAGAAAACTTCTTTGACCTTGTATTGAATTCATAATATATATAGAAAGGTCTTGCCCTCCTAGCACCCATCAAGTTATATATTTATATAACTTGATAAAAATATATTTCTTGTGTATTGTTATTACTTCCGCTGTAAATTAAATTTATTTCTATTTATTTGTTGTTTTCGAATTGGTGTGTGTTGTTGTTAGTGTTACCAACACTAAGGACAACACTTGTGAGTTTCGTCACTTTGTGAGTTTCGTCTCACTTTGCTAAGCCGTAGACAATTTCAGTATCCAAATACCTTCAGCTAGCTACAATTGTACTGTTAGTTAGCGCCTTTGTATCCCGTCTTAGTATCAACTGAGATTAATAATCCCGAAGTTGAGTGTTTGGTAAGAGTAAAGGTAACAGTATAAATTATCATATTCACCGGGATTAGCTTTTTATTCCCTCCTTATTTATTCCAATGTAAATGTAGTATTATTAATGAAAGTATTAGAAGATGGTGGATAAAAATATTTTTGACGAAATTATCACAATATATATGTCAACTATTAAATGGCTTGACGTTTAATATTTAATTCTCTCTATACAAAATGTTAACGGGTTGTCAATTTAGAAAGAAAAAAAAGTGCTAATTTTCTTAATTGTGTCCTTGATTGTCTTGATAATTGTTACGAATAATTTGGTATTTAAAATAACATTGTCTTATTTTATACGGTTTCTATAAAACAAAAATTTATATTTTCAATCAGAATTATTACTAAGCCTCATTATTAATCCTAGGATACTTTACTATTAATACGGTCTAATATCACTCGATCGCCCTAGGGTTTATGAAATCTATGTACAATTGGCAAACCGTAACTCAGAGCTCAGATACGTCAAAGATTTCCTTTCCTTAAATACGTTTCTCCAATTTCTTAAATCTCCTCTTCTAATTTCTCTCCTCCAACAAATATCATAATAAAAAAGGAATTGCTATTCTCACATACGTAAAATAACCTATATATACAAACCCTAATCTTTACTACTTTTCAAGCTCTCAATCAAACATGGCAAACTTTCTCTTCGCTATCCCTTTTCTCTTTCTGCTTTTCGTCACCATTGATTCCGCTTCGTTTACTCTTGCCAACCAATGTAGTTACACTGTCTGGCCGGGTCTTCTTTCCGGCGCTGACACTGCCCAACTTCCCACCACCGGTTTTACCCTTCAACCCGGTGAGTCAAATACCATTAATGTCCCTACATCCTGGTCCGGCCGCCTCTGGGGTCGTACTCTCTGCTCCTCCGATACCACCACCGGTAAATTCTCCTGCGTCACAGGAGATTGCGGTTCCGGAACGGTGGAATGCAACGGCAGTGGCGCCGCTCCTCCTGCTTCCTTGGCCGAGTTTACGCTCAACGCCGCCGATGGTTTCGACTACTACGACGTCAGCCTCGTCGATGGGTACAACCTTCCCATGCTGATTAAGGCCGTGGGTGGGACCGGAGGGAATTGTACGTCTACCGGTTGCAATGTTGACTTAAATGATTCGTGCCCGAATGAGCTGAAGGTGGCGGGAGGAAGCAGTGGTGGTGGGGCTGTCGCCTGCAAAAGCGCGTGCGAGGCGTTTGGAGATGAAGCGTATTGCTGTAGCGGAGCGTACGCGAACCCGCAGTCGTGCCGGCCGACGGCGTATTCAATGTTTTTTAAGAACGCGTGTCCGACTGCTTATAGTTATGCGTTTGACGACGGTACAAGCACGTTCACTTGCGCCTCCGCCGACTACGTCATTACCTTCTGTCCCGAGTAAGATCTTTTGTGTGTTTGTGTGCGTGTTTTTATATGGTTTAATGATAATTTTTATGTTTAAAATGAGGGAAAAATAAAGAAAAGAACCACAATTTTCTTGTGGAAAGATAAATTTTACTAAATAATACTCTCTCCGCCCCGGACTAGGAGTCCTATTTTTCTTTTTGATACGTACCACTCTAAAAGTCCTACTTTGCTTTATCCTCAAAATGGCAAATAATGAACAGTGTTTTGAACATTTATACTCTTATTTTTTTATAGGACTACAAATAAACCAATACTTACTACACTACTTTTTATCCACTTGAATCATAAATAGTGTTTTTGACAATTATATTTCCAACCCACTTGCTAATGTTCACTCATTTCTTATTATTTTCTTAATAAGCATGCAAACATTAGATATGAATCTTAGTCCGGGACGAAGGGAGTATATAATTTGTAATATGACTTTAAAACTGTCCTTGTTAAAATTGTTTGTTTTCTTAAAATGGTTAAAACGGTAAATTTTGCATTTATAATTGTATGTCCATAATTTAAAACAATTAAATTTGTCTGGTAGTAAAGTCAAGTCTCACACTCGGTTAACGCTAGGGTTTGATTCATTTTCTCACCTTCTTATTATGACGATGTGTGAGTTAAAAAAAAAACAATTTCAATTAATAGACCGACTATTTTAATGCTAGTAAAAAGTCCAAAGAAGAACTAAACTAAAATACACTTTCAAAATCCTGCATTATCATAATAATAATTATTATAATTGTGATTATGATTATGAAAAAAATAAATATTTATACAATATTTCTGCGTTTCAGCGAACGGATCGGAGAAGGAGGAGGAATAGGGGGAGGAAGAGGAAGAGGAGGGGATAATAATACCTCATTTGCTTCAAGATTAAGCAGAATTACCTCGCCATTAATCATTTCTTCAAGTTTGGCGGCAATTTGGCTGTGATGGCGATAATTTCAATCGATTGGATTTGGGCTAACAAATCAACATTCTTTTAATTATTTATTTTAACAATGATTTATTTGTTTTTGCTATATATAAAAGTATAAGTAGTGGGCAGGCATGATTTGGATATGTTTATTTATTGGTCAAAATGTTTTGTTTTATTTATCAAATTATTGACCTTAATGTAGTTTCTTTCTTTGCATATTTTTTCCTGTTTTTTTCTTTTTTTGTCTCTTTCGGCGGAGGTACGTTAGATTGCGTAACAGTTAAAATGTCATCAAACAAGAGTGAAAATTCATCGTCCAGCTATGTAATTTTCTACACTTTATTTAATGCTCACCCCGTCCCATCAGAAATTTTCTCTTGATTCATAAGTAAATTTGGATATTTTTTCGATATTCATTTTTACATCACCGTTTTGCGGAGTAAAAAAAAAATTAAAAAGAAACAATATGGATTAATACAAACTTTTTCAAGTACTCCCTCTATACCGATAGATTATCCTACTTCAAATTTTATAGTTAATTAAATCAAATTTTATCGAACTTTGATCGTAATTTTATAAGAATCTAAACATTCCCGTGTCGTGGGATTCTAAAAATTGTGATCAATGTGATTCTAAAAATTGTAATTGATAGTATTCTTTATGATGAATCAATAACAATTTTTAGAATTATACGAGGATAGTTACATTTTGGGACGAAGTTGAGAAACTCAAAAAATATCAAATACTAATACTAGAGGAGGGATAGGAGAGATGTCATAATTGGGGTTTCGAATAAGACGACCTTTTGATTTTTGATTTTTTCTTTTTCATATTATATGCGAGAGCAAATCTGGGTTGGTTAGTTTAGAATGGGACTAACGATTAACCTGTATGGTTCAATAATGCTATCTCGAATGTCTCTGTTCCCGACACCTGTTGTTGGACCTTTGGCCTTTGCGGCGATACGATTTTTTTCTACCTTTTGGCGAATCTTCTGCACAGCTCGAACACTGGCGCGAGTTCCATTTTCTGCTACCTCCCTGATTCGGTCACCAAGCAGTCGGACAACTCATTTATGCACCAACTAGAGAAATTACACTCTTGTGGTTTATTCTTTCCCTTCATCAACACTACCCATATCTAGCTACTGACTATGGAACACACCTATAAAAATGAAAGAAGACAGCAAATTATATTGCCAATTAACATTGCCTTAGGGGCTAAAGCCTGCCGAAATGCCTGAATTGAGAAAAAAGAGGTAGGAAGAGTAACAATTCAGTTTATAATGCTACAGCCGAGCCCGAGTTTACCGGGGATCTTGGAGGGGCTTCCACCAAATCAAGGCTGCCACCCTCGCCCGGGGCGCAATAAAAAGTATGTGCAAACTGACTTACCTACTTTCTCCACTTACACCTTTCTCCTCACACGAGGATTTGGAATTGCTGTGCAAGAAGGTTATACAGTAGAGATAGAGATTTGGTTTACAAAATTTGACCTCCTTCCTCCCTCCCTCTTTTCCGTAGTCGCATATTCCTAATTTTGCACTCAAAGTACAAAATGAATTTTCATTTTCGTGGGATCCACAACTACTAAATCAATCTCAACCACAAGCTAAGAAAATTGGGAGATGTGGCGAGCCGATCATTGCTAGTTATAAGAGTGAAGCACCACGAGCTCTTTGAAGTGCAGCGCCAGCGCGAGTTGTGCTCGATACACAAAATTTAATTGATAGACAGCATGTGTGGGACTCAATTAACACTTAATGGAGCCCAAAAAAACTCTACTAACAAATCTAATATCCCATAAAGTTAGTCCTACTTATTTAATCGTTAATTTGAATCAACTTTTAACAAAAATTTAGGTTACTTTTAACCGTCCTAATGAAAATCTAAAATGTGTTATATACACCATTGTAAATACTATCAATATCAAGTTTTAGATTTTCATTAAGATAATTAAAACTAGCCTAAATTATTGCTCAATGTTTACTCAAGTTAACAATAAAAAAAGTTGGACTAACCCTCAGAAACGGAGTGATTAATATTTACTGGTAGCTAGGACCTTTTTTAATGGGGCACAATTTACACTAAACATCACAATGTAAATTGTAAAGAAAACAAATATGCTTCTAGTTGGATTCAAAACCACAAATCTATAGAACAATACCACAGATCAAGACAAACAATTTGATCAAATGGGTGCAAGCGCACCCTTATAAATGGCCTTAGGTCTGCCACTGCATATTAGTAACAACTAGTGCTACACCCGTGCGTTAAACGCATGGATAAAAAACGATTTTAAAGAAAGTTAGAAATAATAGGAGAAGTTGCTCTTCATAGAGCACGTCACACATCTATTCATTTTATTTTCCCCCTTTTTCTTTATAGCAAGTCACTATCTTACAAATGTGAAATGACAAAATCGATCAAGTTTCCAATTCCAAAACTGGCTGTGAGCGGGAAACGAAAAATAGAAAGTTTTCATGAGAAATTAAGGAGCTATGAAAAGTATTAGTTAAGGAGCCATTTGGCGGTGATTAGGCGCCCTAGGCGTGACCTTGGCGCCTTAGGCGTGACTTAGGCGCGCCCAACGCCAAGAAAGCTGGTGTTCACAAAGGAGCCAAAGGGCCCGAATTTATACTATTTCATTTCCTAGCACTATGCTGAGGCCTCTCAATATATACTACACCATTTTCTAGCATTTCAATTCCTAGACGATGTGGGATTAATATCTCATTTGGTTTTCAAATGCTAAGGCCTCTCAATATATACTACTCCATTTCCTATCATTTCAATTCCTAAACGATGTGGGATTAATTTCCAATTTGGTTTTCAAATGCTAAGGCCTCTCAATATATACTACTTCATTTCCTAGCTTTTCAATTCCTAAACGATGTAGGATTAATATCACATTTGGTTTTCAAATGCTAAGGCCTCTCAATATATACTACTCCATTTCCTAATATCTCATTTGGTTTTCAAATGCTAAGGCCTCTATATGGAAAGCTTTCTTGAGAAATTAAGGAGCTATGAAAAGTCTTAGTTAAGGAGCCATTTGGCGGTGATTAGGCACCCTAGGCGTGACCTAGGCACGCCCAACACAAAGAAAGCTGGTGTTCACAAAGGAGCCAAAGTCCCCAAAATTTATACTACTCCATTTCCTAGCATTTCAATTCTTAGACGATGTGGGATTAATATCCCATTTGGTTTTCATATGCTAAGGCCTCTCAATATATACTACTCAATTTCCTAATATTTCAATTCCTAGAAGATTTGGAATTAATATCCCATTTGGTTTTCAAATGCTAAGGCCTCTCAATATATATTAAATGTAAAGTTTTCTTGATAAATTAAGGAGCTATGAAAAGTCTTAGTTAAGGAGTCATTTGGCGGTGATTAGGCGCCCTAGGCGTAACCTAGGCACGCCCAACACCAAGAAAGCCGGTGTTCTCTAAGGAGCCAAAGACCCAAAAATTTATACATCAAGAAAGCTGGTGTTCACTAAGGAGCCAAAGGCCCCAAAATTTATAATACTCCATTTCCTAGCATTTCAATTCCTAGACGTTATGGGATTAATATCCCAATTGGTTTTCAAATGCTAAGGCCTCTCAATATATATACTTCATTTCCTAGCATTTCAATTCCTAGACGATGTAGAATTAATAACCCTATTATTTTTCAAATTTTATTTCAGATATTAAAGGGGGAGTGTTTAGTAAATGAGTAATGAACCTAACCTCTATTTAGTCTCAATTCTAGTTTGAGCGTAAAAATGGGGGCCTTTTACGTAGTTATAGATGAAGAATTGGGGATTTTCTATTTGGTCCCATAATCTTAGCTTTTTCTCTATGTATACCATACATTTCCTTCACTTATTATAAGCAAGAATCATTATGCATAAGATAAGATTAACGTAACAGTGACATTACGATTCTTTAACAATAAATTTGAAAAAAAAAAAAAAAAACATAGGAGAAACAATATGGTGAAAAACAAGGTATAAAAATAAAAATTAACTGCATACTTTCTTAATAAATCCAAAAAAAGGCCAAAGGCGGAAAAAAAATGAAGACTTTCTATTGTCCACCATAAATCTTAAAGGTATGGGATGAATTCAAATTGCAGTTGTTCCTGAGAAATCCCATTCATTTGAAAGAGCTAGATTATATAATTGCCTTAAAAATGAGTCAACAGAAGGGCATCAAGTGGAAAAATGCGTAAATAAACAAATTGGTGAAGGGAGGGGCGAGTGAAAAATATAACTTAATTTTAGTTTAAAGTGTAATTCTAACCAATAAGGGGTAGCAGTGATCCATCTCATAGTTAGACCAGGAGTCACCTCTGTCAATGAATCCCAGGTGGCGCCTCCAAACTTCTGTGTCATAGATCTCATCTACATTGAAATGCAAGCCACTCTCTTTTACTTCCACTAGAAACTTGTCCAACGAGTCGCCTCTTTTTGGACTGAAAAATATGGCCTCGGAGGGTCTGTCTTGCTTTAACAAGCATTTGATAATCTGAGCAAGGCCTTTGTGAAATTCCTTAAAGAAAGTACTACAAAATGAAAAAACAAAAATCAAAGTCAAAAGAAATTCAGAAGAAAACATAATTAAGCAAGAGATTAGAACTTTGCTATAATTAACACCCAAAAGCATGCTGGTGAGTGCTAACATGTGCAGATCTTCATGCGTTACGTGTTACCTACAATAGGTTTTTTTGTCAACTAGCAGGAAATACAACATCCAGGCATCTCCAGCTCAACAAAGATAAGGATCCAACAGAGAGTTTACTTGGCCAAATAACCTCATTCTTTATTAAAAAATACTTTTAAGAGAAAAAGATATCCACGACATTCATCAGATAGACATTAGGATGTAAAGTATCATAGTCAGGTAAAGGTTAGAGGGCTTGATCTTGTTATAACTGGAAACAATATTAAATACTACCTCCGTCTCACGCGGTTCCAAAATTAGTGTCGCCTTACTAAATAAGAAAATAGTCTTGGTGCAATTTTACCAAGGTGCATGCAATGTACAAACAAGTAAAAGCACATTCCTTAAAAAGCTTGACAAGTCAACTGCCACACTTATTAAGGGACGGAGGGAGTGATAAAAATATAAAATTCTATTCTCCAAGGGGAAAGGTACATGTCATCAGGCTTGAAGAAAACTACCACATATTGAAGAAAGATTGAGCTTATAACCACGGAGGTTTACATTAGATAGAGATCGGTCTTGTGGAAAAAGTAACTACCAGTCACTTGCAACAATGACATCGAAGTTGTTGCACAAATCAGAGATATCTTCCTGATTCCAGTGCAGCATCATAGATTTCACATTTGTACCACCAAAAGCACCAGAATTGGCATTTATGTTATGCTGAATATCTGGATGTTAAGGGTCTGCAATCTGAAAAACAGGGAAAATGTCTGAAGGCATGTGTATCGTAAGAAGTGTCAGACAGTAACTACAAATACCACCAAATGTGAACTGCCAGATGCTTAAAGTCAAATTTAACAACATCCAGCATGCTAAGAAAAATACACGCCTCCAAACAAAAAAATAAGGTGATTCATCTTATTCTTTTTTATGCTTCATGTGGGCTTGTAAAGGATGAGGAAGAACAAGATAAACCGCAAAAGGGAGATAACAAAAATTGCATTGAGACAGTTCCGTGAAGATCCAGGGCTAACTAATATTACAGGGCCATCACCAAAACCCAAAACAGAAGTTACTGTAGACCATAGTTTCATAGGAAAATGGAATTATGGACTTCATTACTTATTTTAGCACATGGACCCAGAGCGCAATAGGATGTTAACTATGGACGCTATGTGATTAGCCAAAAAGATTATACATAATAAGTCATTGACCAGACTCCTGTTTCATTATTTAATAATGCAAACTATGTTCGGCTGATATGGTATGAAAGAATGTACAAGAATATACATTTTGACAACTGAGTCTAACTGTCTAAGAACATTATTAACTACTTTTTTTATAAGATAATACTATTAACTACTCAATCATAACAAGTGCACATTGTTGATCAGCTATAGAGAATTAGAGATAAGAGATACACATACAAACGGAAAACTAGAATAGTGTACATGAAGAACAGATGTGCATACTAGATAAGTAGGCCTTTCTTTTGCATTCTCTTCGCAGTATATTTCTGCGGCCATCCAGACATTATCAATTTTTTGCCACATAACAAATGCTGAAGCCCAACAGCATATTGATTCAGAAAAGAATTACCGGGAGTTAATGAGATTTGATACAGATCACATCTGGCACCAGAAATCATACAATTAAATGCAAGCTCAAAGCAAGTATGTTTGCACCTACCCACACAACCATACACATAGCTCGTGCATAAATGTTTTCATATCCAAAATGCATCGGGTGTAAGCCTAATATAACTAAAGTCAATATATGCCTACTGTTAAATAGAGAACCCGTTTGTTTCAGAAAGCAGTATCCGGAAATAGTTTGACAATTTTTGGTCCTACGGAGACAAGCTTACTGTATACTCCCTCCGTCCCGGAATGATGTTCCCACTTTTTTTTTACTACGAAGGAACTTTGAGCAATAATTTTCGGGGACGGAGGGAGTATTATGTATGCTGTTATTTGTTGCCCATAATTGCCATACATCTGATAAAATGGATGTAACGACCCGAACCCCAAGCTCGACCCGCTACGCAGGCACCACACACTGACCCACTAAGCACCTCCTCAATTGGGTTAATCACAGCCCATCACAGGACTCCAAAAATCCAATTGATGATTTGATGCTTTTTACTAGTATATGAGCCTTCTATATATAGAACAATCAATGTCCACATATATGTCCACATATTTCTGATGTGGAATGGGGGATATCACAATCTCCCCCACTCAAACCCTTGTTGTCTCTAGCAAGGTCAATCAATACCCAAATCGTGCCCCCGGGCTAGCTCGCAAGCCTTACGTCCGGAGTTTCGCTCTGATACCATTCATAACGACTCGAGCCCAAAGTTTGACCCGTTACGCAGGCACCACACACACACAAGCCCACTAAGCACCTTCTCATTTGGGTCAACCACAGCTCATCACAGGCCTTCAAAAGTCCAATGGATGATTTGATGTTTAGTAGTAGTATATGAGCCTGCTATATAGCACAATCAATGCCCACATATTTTCGATGTGGGATGGGGGATATCACAATTGTAACCCCAGACTAGTAGGGATGAATAATTATATTTTTGTTTGGAGAGATATTTATCGAGGGCGAGCCTTGTCGCAATGGTTAAGTTGCTCCTTTGGTGACCATAAGGTCACGGGTTCGAACCTTGGCGAACAGCCTCTTGGCAATTGTCAGGGAAAGACTCTAGCAAATGGTTCCTTCTCCCAATCCCCGCTTGGCGGGGAGCGCTTGGCGCACCGGAGTTTGCCCTTTGCCCTTTTTAGAGATATTTATCGAATAAAATATTTTGAGGTTATCTTGACGATTAGCTCTTGTTAGATTATGTAATACATCCAAAATTTGGGATCCTGAAAATAGGACCGGATTTTGGGGCGTTGCAATGGACAACTATCTCTCTTTTACCTCTATTATATTCTTTCTGTAGTCTAAATAACTACTGTGTGCGTCACAATTGGTCACCCAACTGGATAGAAACAAAGGTATGGCTTATCGCTATTCCTTAGAAATGAAAATTTTCCAGCTCAACCAAATAAAAGGATACAATCAACTACTTGAGGATTTCCATCTGATATCACTACTTCTAAAGCCTCTGTCGCCACTGCAATGGCTAAGCCCGCTAAGCCATAGCCAGAACCAAGTTCAATGACTCTCTTCGACCTGAAAGATTAGTCAAGATAACTCACAAAATTATAAAGTTAGTTATAACATCAAGCAACAAAAGCAATTAAAAAAATGTCAGAGACGACAGCAGAACCAAAATGGAAATATCCTTCAACTCATTAAACCTGAACTTATCTACATGCGACAAGCAGTAATAAGCCAGTACTTCCTCTGATGGCCAAGGACCTGTCCAACAGCAGTGCATGGAAATTATTAAGACAAACTACAGATAGCATCATGATAATGATGATCAAGCACCATGGTGTATGGAACCATAAATAACATCAAAATATTTAGGTGTCAAGCCTCACAAACCATAAAGCTTAAAAAAGACGTATCCACAAGGGACTGAAGACATTAAAAGGAGAATGATGACTTGGTTTTGGTTAAGCAGCATATAGTCCCCAAACAATTATCAAAGATATGAGCCAAAGTACAACTGATTATATTAACTAATTTTATTTTACTACAACCACTGTAGTACAAGGAAGTAAGGAACCAATGGCACTTTTTGATGTGCCATTTGTCATTTTACTTGTCACTCTCTCTACATGCCATTTATTTAAATAGTAAAAACTTTTTCATGAAAGAACAGTAACAAGATTTGGTAAATGGATATGTCACCTCCTCTGTCCTTCAATGAGAAAACTTGTCTACTTTTTTTTGTTCACTTCTCTACTTCCTGTGTTCTACTCAAAGAATCCATATTGGACAGCCAACATTTTGAGATTTGATATATGTACATGAGATACACTTGACTTTAAACATTAAGGTTAGTTCTTCTTAATTACGTCTAATGTGTGTGAACATATGGAGACTCGGAACATTAACTTAAGTTTTCAAAACAAGATTCTCCAAACGTACCATGAAAAAATAGCAAGTAGGACTCTTTGAGGAGAGGAAAGAGAGTATCCAACTATCCACATATCTACCCATAATCCCACCCACTCTCTATGGCTGATTTAACTATGCCACTTAAGTGAGAAAAGTGTCAATGAGTTCAGGCATGATATAATATAGAGGCAAGTGAGTAAAGTAGCATAACTACAGATTGAGATTGTAGAAAATGAGCCCCTAATTGGCATGGTCCGTGGTGAAGACCAATCATACAAGTATGATTAAAACATATTTTATAAGTGCTCTTCATGATGACGGATCATTCATCTAACTAGAAAAAAATTCTTGAAGCTCTAAAAGCTACATGCAAGAATTGGTTTGACATAAATATGGACCGAGATTCTGACATAGTCACCCAGCTTTCATACATTTTAGCAGTCTTTTTTTTTTGACAATATTTTAGAACATGAAACATTGTCTGTACTATGAATCCATTGATAAACAGTAGCTTTCCTTCTCTTTTAAACCTCCCCCCCCCCTTCATTTTCACCTGTTTCTACTTCATTTTAGGTTGGGCAGGGGTCGATGACGATATATTTCTAAATCAATCTGAACAGAACTTTTCTTTTAAGTGTACAGAGAACTTACAGACGAGCCCTGTGTTGTCGATGTCATATGTGTTGCAGATCTTAAAATCATCAAGGTCTGCGCAGTTGTCCATTCTCTGACTACATTAACATAAGTAAGTTAACCGCCATAACCAGCAGAAGCATCATATGATAAAACCATATAATATAGTAAGCCAGTTAGAAACAGCTACACAAAAAACAAGTTCAATGTACATTCATAAGACGCTTTGCTACAGCTAACCAAACCTCCATTCTTACTCCTTACTTCCTAGAATCCCTTGAAAGAAACCCATTTGAAACTCAAACTTCTAACATTGTACTTTTCCTTCTTTATGTTTCCTTTATATTGCACACACATGAAACAAAAGATAGATATTATGTATTACGACAAGAATGAAAAGCTGAAAAATAATAGAGGTTTAAAATCTAGAAATGCCGACTTCTTTTTGAACATTGGGATGGAGGGAGTGTTGGAGAAAGTATCAATCTGAAACTTGTGATGCTCAGACTCTTTGATATTCCCAGCCGTACCCGCGTTGGACACTCGTAATCAAGTTGTGTTGACACAAAGAGTCCGAGCATCATAGTCCGAAACAAACAAATATACTCCCTCCGTCCCAATAAAAGCTTCACTAATTACCCAAAAGGGCGTCCCGTTAGAAGCTTCACCTTTCCGTTTTTGGCAAAGAATCTTTACTATTTTCTCCACTCATTCTCTCTCCTACATTATTTTAATACTCACAACACCGTTATAATTTACTATTCCCTCCACTAATTCTCTCTCCTATTTTCAAATTACACTCACAATATTTTTTTTCCCTCCCATTTCCATAATTTGCGTGCCCACCCAAAAGGGTGAAGCACTTATTGGGATGGAGGGAGTATGTGCTATCACAATCCTTATTAGATACAGTAACATATTAGAGTATAAAAAGATTATAGGATGAGATCAAACAGCTTAAGCCTTACTATAGTAGAAGTTTACTGGGATTGTCACCCGGCAATGTATAGCACACACAAGCTTCTCTTGAGCTGATGCTATGATTGGCATTCAAATAGGAGTCGTGATTTGCTTCAATCTGGCGATCCATAAGATGGCAGGGTATCAAATTAAAACCCTTTTTGGCTTTCCTGGATATATACTCAATCCCCCTTTCAGATTGCTGATCTGCAAATATTGGTTTAGATTCAACAAATCGAATAAAACAAATTCAAGCGACATAGAAATTAGCTCGATTGCAGTAGTATGACATAGCAGCAAATCAAGTCGCGTCCTAGATGATTAGAGATGGAGTACCGGAATCAGGAGGAGGACGGCGAAGAAGGGCCCGGCGAAGGATTTTCCATCTGAGAGACGAAGCTGTTTTGAGCGGACTGTCTTCCATACTGTCTGATGATTCCTGTGTTTACTTGGTAGGGAAATTCAAATATCAAACCAAATTTTAGGGAAATTCATGTTAACACGTTCTAAAAAAAAAAGTTTACAAAACTAAAATTACTTTTTATATATTAAATTTTTTCACAATCTTTCACTTTTACTTAAAAATAATAAAAAATTCTCATATTTTATTAATTAATCTGCTATTATACTAAAAATTATAAGAATAAAATAACACTTATACCTAGATATAAAAAAATTTCATAATTTTTCATATTTTCTTAAAAATAATAAATTTCACTTCTATAAATATAGTTATAAGACTGTAATTACTTTTATATTTAGGTATAAGAGTAATTTGTTTCCTTCAAATTGTAAATTTTAAAAGATATAAGAGTATTTTTATTTATTTAATTTTTTATGTGGATTTAAATGGAACTCATTTATTTTTTAAGAACCTATGTGGAGCTAAAATGTTGCATTTCCCCTGTTCAACATGCAATCAATTAAGAGAATCATTGAATTTCCATAGGAAAAATATAAAAATATACTCCCTCCGTCCTAAAATATTTTTCTCATTTGACTTTTTTTGTTAAACTTTGACCACAAATATATAACAATTTAATTATGTTTATGAAATTCTAAAAATTCCTATTGATTCACCATTAATAATATTATCAACAACAACTTTTAGAATTTCATGAACATGATTAATCTCTCATAAATTTGTGGTCAAAGTTCAACAAAAAAGTCAAATGAGATAAATATTTTGAGACGGAGGGAGTAATTGCTAGCCATCGACCTAACTATAACCAATTTTAGTCATTTATAAGTTGAAATATAAGGCTCCGTTTATTTCGACGTAAAACATTTTTCGAAAAACGTTTTTCGGAAAATGTTTTCCTGTAAAATGTTTTACGGAGGTAAGGCGTAAAATATTTTTCGGAGAAAGGGTGTAAAATATTTTCGGGTGTTTGATAAGAAAAATATTTTTCGAAAAGGCGTAAAATGTTTTATTAAAAAAAAATTTAATCATTTTTTGTAACCACCCCACCCACCCCCCGCCTACCCCACCCCACCCCTCCCCCACCCAAGCCCACCCCCAAAAAAAAAATTATTATTTTTGTAACCGCCCCACCCACCCCCTGCCTACCCCACCCCCACCCACCCACCCCACCCCAAAAAAAAAATATTTTTTTTTGTAACCGCCCCACCCACCCCCTGCCTACCCCACCCCCCCCCACCCACCCACCCCCCAAAAAAAAATTCTCCATTTTTCGAAAAAAAAAAAATTGGGGGGGGGGGGGTGGGGGGTGGAGGGGGTGGGCAGGGGTGGGTCATAGACATGTCCAAATAGAACCGGAAATCGACGGAACCGGCGGGTAGAACCGGAACCGGGAACCGAACGTAACCGGGAACTGAATTGAAACAGTTCGAATACGAATCCACCATATTGGGAACTGAGGAACCGGCGGAACCGGGAACCGGCGGTTCCGGAACCGAAAACCGAAACCGAGAACCGGGAACCGGCGATTGATCAAGGTAAGTTAAATGTAATATTTAGCATTTATTTAGCATTTGTACTAGTAGTGTAGTGTCTTTACTGTCTTAAGAGGTTTGAATTAAAAAAAAAAACAGATTAGTTAGCGTCTTTACTGTCTTAAGAGGTTTTGATTAAAAAAAAAGTTAGATGGTGATGGAATCGGTGGAACCGTTGAAATCGAAATCGAAATCGGCGGATAGAATCGGGAACCAGATTAATATGGTTCGAATACGGTTCTGGCTATTTGGAAACCGGGAACCGGCGATTCCGGAACCGAAACCGTTTTGACATGTTTAGGTGGGTGGGGCGGTTACAAAAAAAATTTGGGGGGTGGGGGGTGGGTAGGCAGGGGGGCGATTACAAAAAAATAAAAAAATAAATAATTTTTTTTTGGGGGTGGGTGGGTGGGGGAGGGTGGGGTGGGGTAGGTAGGGGTGGGTGGGGCGGTTACAAAAAAATTGGGAGGGGGTAGGTAGGGGGTAGGTAGGGGGTGGGTGGGTGGGTGGGGCAGTTACAAAAAAATAATAATAAAAAAAATTTTTTGGGGGGAGGGGGGTGGGTGGGGTGGGGTAGGTAAGGGGTGGGTGGGGCAGTTACAAAAAAAAAAAAAAATTGGGGGGCGGTTACCAAGAAAAAAAATTGGGGGTGGGGTAGGTAGGGGGTGGGTGGGGCGGTTACAAAAAATAAAAATAAAAATAAAAAATTTGGGGGGGGGGGTGGGTGAGGTGGGTGGGGGGCAGTTAATTTTTTTTTTATTATGTTGTACTGGGCGTAATATGAAGGCCACCATTTTTCGGAAAATGTTTTACTTAGTACAAGGTCAGTAAGTCGTTTTATTTAGGAAGGGCGTAAAATGTTTTTCGGAAAACGTTTTCTCCATTTTTCGGAAAACAACCAAACAGCGGAAAACGAGTTATTTTACGGAAAACATTTTCCG
This sequence comes from Adenophora triphylla var. japonica, assembly GCA_022495995.1. NCBI lineage: Eukaryota > Viridiplantae > Streptophyta > Magnoliopsida > Asterales > Campanulaceae > Adenophora > Adenophora triphylla. Next base: position 61,902 of record JAFEMH010004619.1, read on the forward strand.
GAAAACATTTTCCGGGGGCTAACCAAACGGCATAAAACGAATTATTTTTCGGAAAACGTTTTCCAAAAATTGTTTTACGACAAAACAAACGGAGCCTAAGTTGAAATCTTTTTCATCAAGTATACTTTAAAAAAATCCCCGCTTATGTAACATTTGCTCTTAAAATGCTTCATTGTGTTTTTGCTTAGAGTTTCTTATATGGCATTTTGCCACTCTTAGCTACCAAACATGTTACTTCCTGCTAACCCTTGTTATCCTTTTTTTTTAATCACAAGGTGGTACGAAAGAGTATAAAGTTCTTATGGACCAGTTCCATTATAGCTTGAAAGCGGGTAAAATTTGCATATCAACTGTTTATATGGGATGTGAGTTTATATGGGATTTTGATCTTGGCCTTAAATAGTGTGTGAAATTTTGAATCTCGTCTGTACTTTTATGCAAAATGATTTGGGTTGAGTGAGGGGACTCATCAAATTATTCTTACTTATTAAAGGCCCATCTCCTTTTTACCTATTTACCTATTGGGATATACAAGTACACAAATTTTTTTATTTACAAAAAAAATACTATTTTAATAAGAGCATCCAAAATGATAGAGCTATGTCAAAGAGCTTTTTTGTAATTTCAAAATGTCACATTCTCTCCTAATCATCAAATAAAAACTCAAGGCTTTTTTTACAATGGTAGATCTTTTTCACCAATTTTTTTGTGGCCCCCACATTCAACACTAAATCATGTTTTTATTGAAATTATATAACTTAAAAATTACCATTAAACAATTAAATACTACAAATAATTAATAAATTAAAAATAAAAATAAAAATGAAGAGGAGAATGGAGAACGGAGGCTGCCTTTGCAAGTATTTTTGTTTGTCTGTCAAATTCAAAACCATTGTTTCTTTGTACTATTCATAATGAGATCCCATCTATATTTCTTTTCTTTCTTAAAAATTAAAAAAAAAAAAGATAAAAACAATTGAAATGTTTAAATTTGAAAATAGTAACATTTTCACGGTATGAGAAGACAAACGGTAACATTGTTGAAAAATAATTTTATAATAATAAAAGGAAATCAAAAATAAAATTATTGTGTGATATTTAATGACCAACATGGAAAAATGGTTAAAATTAAATTATACTCCCTCCGTCCCAGGAAATTCTTCATCATTTTTAGCTCGGCACGCAAATTAAGAAAATAGATGGGAAGAAAAAATGTTATGAGTGTAATTTAAAAATAGGAGAGAAATTAGTGGAGGAAATAGTAAATTTAAAAAGTGTTGTGAGTATAATAGTGAATTAGGAGAGAGAATGAGTGGAGAAAATAGTGAGTGGGTATAATAGATTAATAAAATATTTTCATTTTATGAAATGTGAAGCTTCAAACGAAACGCCATTTTTAAATAAAAAATGAAGGATTTTCTGGGTCGGAGGGAGTATATCTGATCCGATCTGATCTGATCTGACTAGAACAATCCTTTGTCTCTTAAGTTTGAAATCAATAGTGAGAAACTAGATTATGCTTGTTTTGAATAACAGAGATTTGGGCCAGTTTTATAGCTCAAAATCATCAGAGGTTGGATTGATGTTTTGGTCGTGTTGCTTAAAAGTTAACCGGAAAAAAGGACAATATTGTTAAATCAAATCTTACAAACGCACAAAAATAGAAAAGAATTATGATATATTAAATGATACAAATTACAATAAAATATAAGCAAAGAGAAAAATCATAGGTGAAAATTTGTATGTTGATCTTCTTGATGTTCTCCGAGTCGTGTGTGACACACTCTCCTTAAGACAAATTCGCCCTCTCACCAAGTTGAGCTTGAGATTGTTTTGGACGTTCGACTCCCAGGATAAAACGGATGGACCGAACTATTCTTGCATACTAGAATCTCCGGCGAATTTCACTATACTTAGACAAAATCTCCATGAATACATTTTTAGGAGGCCAAAGAAAGAAGATGAACAAATTGCAAAGGGGAGGGTGAAGATTGATGGAAAAAAAAATTATTTATTGTGGGTTTTTATAATTATAGCTTCAACAAACATGTCATGACTTCCCAATTAATCCTTATATTAATATGGGAGTCATTACCTTGTATTTATGGGGTTTAATTTCACACTTTGTAACCCCTAATTTCAAGGTAATGATCCCTATTAATTCCTCATTAATCTAGAAATCATGGGACATCAATAGTGGTGTTAAATTTTAAAATTTACAATTTAAACCCATCAACTTTGAGCTATCATATCTTTCACATTCAATCTCAAATTGGACATCTAGATATACCATTTCAATGTTCACATGGAGTGGAACATGAACCCATAATAATCTATGTCAAATGACAAACGATTCATGTAAGAAAAATACACAATTTCCTGTTGGGGATATAGGGTTTCGGTTTTGATAATGATGCTGGATATATGATTGAATCGTGTATAATTCACTTTCCGAATAAAGTATTTCGACCCTTATTGCCTGGGTTACACGAAATCTCTATTGGGATAAGACAATCACACAATTTGTTTCTAGGCAAAGAAGACAAATCTTAAACTTGAGAATTGTTTTCTGTTTTCGTTGTTTTTCTGTATTTTACAAAAGAGATCAAACTCTGTATTTAAAACAGATGAGAAGGTATCAGTTAAGTTTCCAACAATCATGATTTTTGGCCAACCATTGTGTCCTTTCAGTTTGAAATAACACCTGTTCAGGAACTGCTCGGCCGAGTCATGTGTTGTGCTCGGCCGAGCATAGATGTCCAGAGACTATTGCCCAACTGCTCGACCGTGTCATGTGTATTGCACGGGCGAGTCAATCATTCTGCTCGACCGAGCAAGGCATATGTGTCTCGGCCGAGCATGACTGTCTAGAAACTTTGACAATCTGCTATGCTATGCTCGGGCGAGTCAAGCACTCTGCTCGGCCGAACATATCAGCAAAGTCAAATGAGCTGCCCCTTAACCTTTACTTCTTTATTGTGGTCGATTTCGTATTAGCTCAAACGAGTGTGTACTTCACACTTTCCCTTACTCATATCCGAGTCTAATACGAAATCACATTGATCTCTAGTAAACCACCATTACAATAAAATAGCTGATGACACTAAAATCACCAACATTTCCTTCACACACAACATATTTTTCCAACAATCTCTCACATGAAGGAAATTGAAGACGAGTTTGGTGATAGAGTCCGGCAGACGAAAACTTGCATACGATAGGTGTGGGAATGTCCATTGAACCTTCACTCGTACAAGCATATTTATTCTACTCGCAAGTCGATAGACGCGATGTCCTTGAATCCTTATACTTTTTTTTTTATTTCATTTATGGAGTCCACTATTTGAAATCAAGGAAGCGGATTACGATGATTTTAAATGCACCAGCATTTTGGATTTTATATTTATGGTTCAACGACTCCCACAAATGTTTTGCAATTTTCTTGGTACTATATACGTTTTATAATGAATTCGACAATTCATTAAGTATATAGTTCCGATAAAGAAAATTCGCATGCTTCAACCGCACTCACGGCTTGAACATACATCTCATTTCACCCAACTTTTTAGGATCTTACATAAGAAACCTCTCTAAGTTCAAGGTGGTCAAGTAGAACATCTTTTTTTGCCATCACTTAAAGTTGAAGCCAATAAAATTTTCTAACTTGTCACTATGGTGATCCGATATTCTTGGAACAACCACATTCCATTAGAGATTTGTCTCCACACAAAGAATCTTTACCAAACGTTGGCTTTAATTTTCAACAATTATAACTTTGTTGTTACAAATATAACTCTCTAACTTAATTAGAGAATTCACTCCAATAATAAATTGCTAATTCAATTGGATAATTAACACAGTTTATTTCTTATAACCACCCATATTTATAAACCTCTAAATTTCTTAATGGAATTATAATTGGAGGTTAATTATTCCAAAACTTTAAAGGTCTTATCTTGAAGTGTCTCTAAATTAGAAAAAGTCACATTCTCATTTACATAATACACAATTTCTTTTAGAAGTCCTCCTTCTAAATATTTGTGTCATTTGTCATCATTAACAACAATAAGATTTAACAACTTCCTTCAAGAAGTCCTATTGTTTTTATCTTTATGACATTAGTCACATATTACCCTAATAGGTTTTAACAACTTCTTCCAAGAAGCCCTATGGTTTTAGTTCTTGTAACATTTGTTAATGATCACAACAATAGAATTCAACAACTTCTTTCAAGAAGCTCTATTGTTTGTATCTTTGTGACTTTTGTCACTATTGACAATAATAGGATTTAACAACTCCTTTCAAGAAGCCCTATCATCTTTGTCAATATATCATTGATAAAATGCAACATTAAAGACTACATCTTTTAATGTTCACATTCTCAACTTAGTTCCAACGAACTATTCAATTTTTCTCATTATGATTCTTGTGAACCATAAGAACGTTAAAGACTACATCTTTCAACGTTCAATTTCTCAACTTAGTTCCTACGAACTTTTCAATTTTGCTCACTATGATTCTCATGAACCATATGAGATATATCACCCATTGTATAAACACTAGAAGTGGCGTCGTCCCAACTATTTTACACAATCATCGCAACATCCTTGATGTTCATCCGTTAGTTCATTATATGTTAAAAAAAAATTCTTTCATAAATTGTTCTGTTTCAAAAATTTTATCTTCATCTCCACATAAAAGATTTCGATCTCCACCGTCCAGATTGTTCTTCTATGAGATTAGAATTTGCTCACCATATTTGAGCTCAATTCAACGGTTAACGAATCGAAAATTACAATTTTACCACAACTGGTCATTGCAAAACTTGCTGAAATTTTCTTCATTCCGTCTCTTCCATCGTTTTCTATCTTTTCTCCCGTGGCCGCCGCTCCACCGAATTTCTCAAATCTGTATCCTTTCTCAAATAGATAATTTGTCTTAAGATTGTTAGACCAAATCTTACAAAAGCACAAAAATAGAAAATAATTACAATATATTAAATGATACAAATTACAATAAAATATAAATAAAGAGAAAAATCGAAGGAGAAAATTTGTGTGTTGATCTTCTTGATGTTGTCCGAGTCGTGTGTGACACACTCTCCTTAAGACAGATTCGCCCCCTCACCAAGTTGAGCTTGAGGTTGTTTTGGACGTTCGACTCCCAGGATAAAACGGACGGACCGAACTATTCTTGCACACTAAAATCTCCGACGAATCTCACTATACTTGGAGAAAATCACCATGGATAAATTTCTAGGAGGCCAAAGAAAGAAGATGAGCAAATTGCAAAGGGGAGGGGGAGGGGGAAGATTGATGGAATTTTTTTTTTCATTTGTTGTGGGTTTCTCTAGTTATAGCTTCAACAACCATGTCATGACTTCCCAATTAATCCTTATATTAATATGTGAGTCATTACCTTGTATTCATGGGGTTTAATTCCACACTTTGTAACCCCTAATCTCAAGGTAATGATCCCTATTAATCCCTCATTAATCTAGGAATCATGGGACATCAATAGTGGTTTTAAATTCTAAAATTTACACTTTAAACACATCAACTTTGAGCTATCATATATTTCTCATTCAATCTCAAATTGGACATCTAGATATACCATTTCAATGTTCACATGGAGTGGAACATGAACCTACAATAATCTATGTCAAATGACAAACGATTCATGTAAGGAAAAGACACAATTTCCTTCACACACAACATATTTTTCCAACAAATTTGACGTCGTGAAAAAAATTGTTGCTTAAAGAATGATTGGAACATTTGAAGGAAACCAACCTAAGATCGTGTAACCTGCTTCAGTATAGACCTCATGTCACGTTGATCTCAAGCATGTGAGCACTAGATAGCAACTATAAAACGTATAGATGGTGCAGGGGTGAAATGGGTGTGGTTGGAATGTTAAAAGAAATTGGTTAAGCGGGTGTTTTAACATTGAGTAGCTATTGTGAAAACGCGTTTGTTCTAGTGATTAGGAAAAATGTGTTTTTAAATGTGAATGACATTTTTGTAAATAATCGATTTTTTTTAAAAAAATGTGTAATGACATTTTTGTAAACAATCAAAACTTCTCACCACCATTTGAAACTCTTCAACGCACGAACTGAACCTTTATAACATAACAATTGGGCATCTCAAACACTAGCACTTACCATCTTTTAACACTTATAAAACTTTAAATACCCGTTTGATGGACTAAATGTCATTTTTTTTTTGGATTTTAAACCTTGTATCACGAGGCAAACATAGTAAATTTGTAAGTCTTGAAATTTCCTTCGTTTACAAACCTTTTAGATATCAGTCTCAAAGCCTTATGGACATTCAGAAACCTTTAACATTGATATCCAGAAGGTTTGTTTAGACATGCACTCAGCGCGCAAAAAGTTTCACTTAATTACAAACCTTATAGATATTAGCCTCAAAGGTTTTAATATAAATATCAAAGGTTTTGAACATCTAGAAATCTTTAACATTTATATTTTAAAGGTTTGTTTGTTATGATCTTGTTCAAATATATTTTTTTATTAATATCCAGAAGTATTTAATATTGATATACAGAAACCTTTAACGTTGATATTTAGAAGGTTTGTTGGTCATGACCTTGTTCAAAATATGCTTGTTAATTTATATACAAAAGACTTTAATATTGTTATCTAGAACTTTTTGAGCTTGATATTCAGAAGGGTTGTTGGTCCGCCTTGTTCAAATATACTTGTTAATTCATATCAAGAAGGTTTTAATATTGTTATACAAAACCTTTTGAGCTTGATATTGAAGGTTTGTTGGTCCGCCTTGTTCAAATATGTTTTTCAATTCATATACAAAATGCTTTAATATTGTTATCCCGAACTTTGACCAGAAGATTTGTTGCTAATTGACCTAACGTGCACGAAGTCTCACTTATTTATAAAAATGCCATGGTGTATGAAGATTTACTCATTTATAAAAATGTCACCGCACATTTAAAAACACGTTTTTTCTAATCGCTATGAGAAACACGTTTTTTCGTAGATTTTGGGTTTAATATTATAGAATTCTGTTCAATAAGGATAAAACTGAAATAAAGGTGGGTGAAATTACTAATTTAGGTGTTTAATTATTTTAGTTGGTTGGCAGATTTATTAAAGTGGGCATGCTTACAGATTTGAAGATTTGATGGGTGTGTATATCTCAACTCATAATTTTAATTTATAAGCATATTTTTATCTTTCCTACTTCATTCTTACCCTTAAACTACTTCCATTACCTAGGAAATAAAATGTTTTAACAATGACAACTTCATCATCAGAAATAAAAGCATACAATATTTGGTAAATAATGCTAAATATATATAGATAATAGCAAAAAAATCGGTATTTTAGATAAATTTAAACTCCTAAAACTACAAATATTTTGGGACGCGTTTTTTTTTTTTTTTTTTGCAAAACTGGCTTGGGTACCATCAATTTATTGCAAATTCTTCCCAACGCCACATGTGTTCTTTAGTTTGATATCAATTTGACTAGTTTTTTTAACTGATATTAAAAACATAACAAGCTAGTCCAAGTTGAAAGTAAAGGGGGTACAAATGTACATTATTGAACTAGAGATCCTAAAAAAAATATATAAAGGGGTTTAAAAATATTAATCTATAAAAAAAAACTCCTTATAAAAAAAGAAAAATTGTGAAAAACAAATTTATTTAATTTTCTAAACAATAATTTCAAAACAAAAAAAAACATTTTTTTATAAAGAAAAACCATTTTTTTCAAAACATATAATCATAAAAATGATAAACATTTTAAACATATAACATATAACATAAAAGTATAACTATATTTTTATTTTATTGTATTTTTTTAATAATTAGTCAATTAATAACCCCCCATCTTCCACCATAAGAGTATAACATAAAAATATAGTTATATTTTTATGTCTATATATTTGAAAAAAAGTTTTTTTCTTAAAAAAAGTTTTTTTTGTTTTGAAATCATTAGGAAACATTGTTTTGAAAATAAAAAAATAAATACTCCCTCCGTCCCGCTAATATCCGCACTAAAACACTGTTTGCGCGGGAATTAAGGAATATGATATTTTAATAAAATGTTGTGAGTGTAAAAGTAAAATAGGAGAGAGAATGAGTAGAGGGAATAGTAAATTATAATGGTGTTGTGAGTATTAAAATAATGTAGGAGAGAGAATGAGTGGAGTAGGGTGAATATTTTATTAATATAATGTTTTCTTTTTGGGAGTGTGCGGTTTGTAATGGGACGCCCAAAAAGAAAAGTGTGCGGTTTGTAGCGGGACGGAGGGAGTATGTTTTTTCACAAAATTTAATTTTTTTCACAAGGAATTTTTCTATAAATTATTTTTAAACTCATTTATACTTTGAATTTTTTTGGGGAGTCTCTAGTTTAATAATGTACATTTGTACCCCCATTTTATTTACAACATGCACAAGACCTTTAAATTTATAATACCAGTTAAAAATCTGGTCAAATTGATATTAAACTAAAGCACACATGTGACATTGGTCGTTTTGACAGTGCAAGGGAGAATTTGCAATAAACTGATAATACACATGTCGATTTTGAAAAAACTTTTTGGTACGGAGGGAGTACTATATAGCATACGTACTCAATTTAAACATACCCCTTGGTATCCAGAAAAGTTAGTTAAGTTAGCCCGTTTGTTTACAGAAAGCATTTTTCTAAAATGCTTTTCGTAAAATGATTTCACGTAAAAGGTTTCTCAGAAATGTTTTCACGTAAAAAGATTTCCATGTAAAATGTTTTCTTATAAAATATCATGGTCTTGCTTTTCAGTTGTTTGACAAATTTGACGAAAATGTTTTCCTAAATGTCACTTTTTTATTAATTTAAATCAACTTTGAAACCGCCCCACCCACTCGCTATCCCACCCCCTACCCACCCCCAAATTTTTTTTTTAATTTTTTAATAAAAAATAAAAAAAATTATTTTTTTGGGGGGGAGGTGGGGTAGGGTGTAAAATAAAAAAAAAATTGGGGGGGTGGGTAGGGGTGGGTGGCGGTTTCCAAAAAAAAAAAAAAATTTTTTTGGGGGGGAGGGGTGGGGTAGGCAGGGGGTGGGTGGGTGGGCGGTTTCCAAAAAAATTTTTTTTCTGGGGGGGGGGGTAGAGGGTGGGGTGCAGGGGTGGGTGGGCGGTTTCCAAAAAAAAAAATTTTTTTGGGTGGGGGTGGGTGGGGCGGTTTCCAAAAAATAAAAAAAAAAAAAATTGGGGGTGGGTGGGGGTGGGGTAGGCGGGGGTGGGTGGGGCGGTTTCCAAAAAAAAATAATTTTTTTTTGGGGGGTAGGGGGTGGGGTAGGCGGGGGTGGGTGGGGCGGTTTCAAAAAAAAAAAAAAAAATTTTTTAGGGGAGGGTGGGGGTGGGGTGGGGTAGGCGGGGTGGGTGGGGCGGTTTCAAACAAAAAATAAAAAAAAAAAAAAATTTTTTTGGGGGGGTGGGGGTGGGTGGGGGGTGGGATAGGCGGGGGTGGGTGGGGCGGTTTCCAAAAATAAAAAAAAAAATTTGGGGGAGGGTGGGGGGGGGTAGGCGGGTGGGTGGGACGGTTTCCAAAAAAAAATTTTTTTTTTTTTGGGGGTGGGGTGGTGGGTAGGGGTGGGGTAGGCAGGGGCGGGTGGGGCGGTTTCCAAAAAAAAAAAAAAAAAATTGGGGGGAGGGTGGGGTAGGCGGGGTGGGTGGGACGGTTTCCAAAAAAAAAAAAATTTTTTTTTTGGGGGGTGGGGGTGGGGTAGGCAGGGGGTGGGTGGGGCGGTTTCCAAAAAAAAAATTTTTTTTTGGGGGGGGGGTGGGTGGGGGCAGTTAAATTTTTTTTTTAATTATTATTATTATTATGTTGTACCGAGCGTAATATGAGTTGTACATTAAGGCCAAGAACAAGAGTTGTAAAATGATTTACGAATTTGAAATTGGTAAATCATTTTACAAAGAAAATCTCCTTTTTTTACATCCTTGTAAAATGTTTTACATTTGACTTTCTTTTACAAGTGGTTACCAAACACTCGAAAGTAGGTAAAACATTTTTCGGAAAACATTTTACTTGAAACAAACACCCGAAAACTAGGAAAACATTTTCCGGAAAATGTTTTACATGAAACAAACGGAGCCTTAGTTTTTGTTAAAAACTTAACTAAACAAACAAAAAATTGCAAAAAATAAAATAAAATATACAATTAAGATTTTATCTAAGGTTCAAAACTTAATAAACCATATAAAAATAAATGAATTTTGAAATATGTCATGTGTCGTTCACAATTTCAATTGAGCGACACAAATGTTTTTTGAGTCACCCCTGAAGCTTGTATCATCTTACGTGTGTTAGTTTATCCTCAGCCTAAACATGATCTAAATAGCATGAACATGTTATAGATAATCAGCGGAAGCTACAGGAATCATACCTCCAGCCATTGCTATGCGAAATCGGCTCCGATCGATCGACGCACCGAAGACACCTTCGGGTTTCTAAACCTTAACTCTTCCTATGGTGATGGTACTGTATTTCTGAAGGTGAGAGTAGGTTTGGTGACCCAAGATGAAGAGCATTGTGGCTCTTTGTCCATCACAAAGTTCACGGACACAATATTTGATTGAGAGAAATTCTCTCTTGATTGAGAGAAATTATCTCAATTTGGGCTGAATATGTACATATAAATGGACCACATTCAGAAATCAATTTTCCATATACAATAAGGAAAGGATTTCAATGAAATCAAATCCCTAAATCATGAACGGGAATATTGAAGATCCCTATAGTTACGGGAGAAATCCTTACATTCTCCCACTTGGTCCATTTAATCCCAACATGTCAAAAACTAATATATGAATCATGGCGATAGGTCCTCTTGTGGCGAGTATTATCTTCCATGTATTACAATACATTAAGCTCCTCAACAATAGCCCTTAACTCATGAATAAACCACATGTATATTATGGGTCCATAAATGATGTTTTCTCTTATAACAAATAATATGTGCACAAAACTGTATGAGAAAAATCAAACATCATAAGAGTTTCATTCAAATAGCGTACGTACAATGAAATATCACATTATGGAACCAAGTCCCATTCTTTCTACATGATCCTTAAACCCCTTTGGTGGCATGCCTTTAGTCAAAGGATCGGCAATCATCAACTCAGTGCTAACGTGCTCAATGACCACTTTATTTTCCTTAACACGTTCTCTAATGGCTAAGTACTTAATGTCGATATGCTTACTTCGACTACCACTTTTGTTGTTCTTAGCCATAAAAATAGCAGCTGAGTTGTCACAACATAATTTCAATGGCTTAGAAACTGAATCAATGATTCTAAGCCCGGACATGAAACTCTTCAACCATACACCGTGTGAGGTAGCCTCAAAACACGACACGAACTCGACCTCCATAGTGGAAGTAGCAGTCAAAGACTGCTTCACGCTTCTCCAAGATATAGCTCCACTAGCTAACATGAAAACATACGCGGATGTTGATTTGCGAGAATCAACACATCCAAATAAATCCGAATCGTAGTAGCCAATCACCTCCAAATTGTCGGTCCGTCTATACGAGCATGTAACCCTTCGTTCCTTGAAGGTATCTCACGACCTTCTTTGCGGCTCTCCAGGTGGTCAATTCCTGGGTTACTCGATATCTCCCAAGCATCCCAACAACAAATGCAATGTCAGTGCGGTGCAAACCTCGAGCATACATAAGGCTTCCAACAAACTCGAAGCATATGGAATGTCTTTCATTCGTTCCCTTTCGAGCTCATTCTTGGGGCACCGGTCCAAAGCTAAACTTGTCACCCTTCACAATGGGTGCTATACTAGGTGAACAATCCTTCATCCGAAATCTCTCTAAAACTTTGTTGATATAGGTCTCTTGAGACAAACCTAATATGCCACGAGATCTGTCTCTATAGATCTTAATGCCAATGACATAAGATGCCTCTCCCATATCCTTCATATCAAAGTTTTTCGAGAGAAATTGTTTCACATCGTATAGCAATCCTTTATCATTGGTTGCAAGCAAAATATCATCCACATATAACACAAGGAAACAAATCTTGCTCCCACTAACCTTGAGGTATATGCATTGATCCATAACGTTCTCTTCAAATCCAAATGAAGTGATGACGTTATGGAATTTCCTATACCATTGGCGGGAAGCTTGTTTCGATCCATATATAGATTTATTAAGCTTACACACCAAATGCTCACCATCACTAGAGGAGAATCCTTCTGGTTGTCTCATATAAACCTCTTCCTCTAGATCACCATTAAGGAAAGCCGTCTTCACGTCCATTTGATGTAGCTCTAAATCAAAATGGGTTACCAATGCCATAATTACTCGAAGGGAATCTTTCTTAGATACAGGGGAAAAGGTTTCCGTGTAATCTATTCCTTCTCTTTGTGAGAATCCTTTGGCAACAAGTCTTGCCTTATGTCTCTCGATGTTGCCTTGTGAGTCTTTCTTTGTTTTGAAGACCCATTTACATCCAATGGCTTTTACACCATTTGGCAACTCGACGAGATCCCAGACTTTGTTAGTTGCCATAGAATCCATCTCATCTTTCATGGCATTGTACCATAAGCTTGAATCGTTAGAACTTATGGCTTGTGAAAACGTTTCAGGATCATTTTCGGCTCCAATATTGTAGTCACACTCTTGTAGATACACGACATAATCACTAGGAATTGCTGACCTCCTTGCCCTCGTAGATCTTCTTAAAGCTGGATCAACATTATCCTGAGGAGCAGGATCATGTTGTTCAGCAAGTTCAACATTTTCATGTATTTGTTGAACTTCATCTACTATTGGATTAGGATCAGCTTGTGGTGCTTCTTGAACTGGTTCTTCAACACGTGTTTGTTCTTGAGGAGTGTTGTTAACAATAATGACCGGTTCATAACTTGAAGTGGTACGTTGACCATCAGAATGATCTTTCCTTTGATCAATGTCCAAGGATCGATCGCTCCCACTAATCAAGTCATTCTCAAGAAATTTTGCATTTCTTGATTCCACAAACCTAGTGCTGTGAGATGGACAATAAAACCTGTATCCCTTAGACCTTTCGGCATATCCAACAAAATATCCACTTATGGTCCTTGGGTCCAACTTCTTTTCTTGTGGATTATAGATTCTCACTTCGGACGGACATCCCCAAACACGTACATGTTGCAAACTGGGTTTCCAACCTTTGAATATCTCAAAAGGCGTTTTTGGAACGGCCTTAGTTGAAACTCGGTTTAATATGTACGTAGCCGTCTTAAGTGCTTCGCTCCACAAGGATCGAGGAAGTTTGGAGCTTTCAATCATGCTTCGCACCATGTCCAATAATGTTCGATTTCTTCTTTCAGCTACTCCATTTTGTTGTGGAGTACGGCATGGTATATTACTGGAACTATACCATTCTCTCGAAGAAATCTCGCAAATGGACCAGTGCTTGTCCATTTTCGATATATCTACCATAGTACTCTCCACCTCTATCCGATCTCACGATCTTAATTTGCTTGCCGCATTGTTTCTCTACTTCTTTAAACACCTTAAAAGCATCAAGTGCTTCATTCTTATTGTTAAGCAAGTAGAGATACATATATCGCCAGTAATCATCTATGAATGAGACAAAGTACTTGTCACAGTACGCATCCATGTCTGGACTACAAATATATGTATGTATGATTTCCAATAAATCTGAGCTTCTTCTGACACCCTTTTTTGGCTTATTTGACACGTCAGTCTGCTTACCCTTAATGCAGGCTATACACGTCTCAAAGTCTGTAAAGTCTAAAGTACTAAGTATTCCATCGTTTACCAACTTTTTAATTCTATTAATGGAGATATGTCCCAATCTCCGGTGCCACAACATAGAAGAATCGTCATTCATAACACATCTTTTGGTACCAATATGAACGTGCATAGATGAGTGGTCATCATCATTTCTCAAATTTAAGTTAAAAAGACCATTAGACAAAATACCATTTCCAATAACATTTGATTTGAAAATTAAATCAAAACCACTTTCTGAAAAGTTAAAGGAATAACCATCTGATACAAGTCTAGAAACGGAAATTAAATTCCTAGAAAAACTGGGAATATAAAAGGTCTTTTTCAAACTTAAATGAAAACCACTACTTAAAACTAAATTGCACGTTCCAACGGCCTCTACACATGAAGGCATCTGATTTCCTGAATAGACGCTGCATTCATTTCCCACTGGTTTCCGCAGTTTTGCAATCCTACTTGATGAAGTGGTAATGTGAATTGTAGAGCCCGAATCAATCCACCATGTATTATGATTTACAATAGTCATATTGGATTCATAACAAACAAAAGAAAGTTAAGTACCTTTCTTATCAAGCCAATTCTTGAACTTAGAACATTCCTTCTTAATGTGCCCCTTCTTTTTGCAAAAGAAGCACACGGGATCCTTCTTAATGTCCTTGCTGGAAGGGATTTTTCCCTTTCCATTGTCCTTGGCTTTACCATTCTTCTTGTTCTTTCCAACTGTAGTAAAATTCACACTCTCCTTTTCCTTAACCTCCATAAGCAGCCTGCCCTCTTCCTGAACACACATGGTAATCAATTCATTGATTGTCCATTTATCTTTATGTGTGTTATAGGATATCTTGAATGGGCCATACTGGTGAGGTAAGGTGGAAAGGATATAGTGAACCAAGAAGACTTTCGACATCTCAACCTCTAATGCTTTTAGTCGAGCCGCTATATCCCTCATGTGCATGATATGATCACGCACACCCTTAATGCTATTGAGCCTTAGGGATGTAAACTCCATGATCAGGGTACTTGCCATTGCCTTATCTGAAGTGGCAAACTAATCATCAACAGCCTTTAGTAATTCCTGAACCTTCTTGATATGCTCGACTGAACCCCTTATGCCAGCTGAGATCTTAGTCTTTATGAAACTCACACAAAGACGATTAGATCGGTCCCATTTTTCATAAAGATCAACAGCATCCGGAAGGCTAGTTTCAGTAATTGGAGGAGGTTCATTCTTCCTTATGGCATAGTCAAGGTCCAGCCATCCTAAATGAAGGAGAACTCTTTCCTTCCACACTTTGTAGTTATCCCCTTTGAGCTCGGGAACATCACATCTCATATCAGGGTAATCAACAGATTGAATAGCTGCAAATTAATTGTAAATGCTCATATTATTAATATTGAGGCTAGTGAAATATAGCATGATCTACCAATGTAAAAACATGAACCTAGTGACATAAAACTTGCCAATGGCCTAAAATTCTAATTCAATTAGATTCATTTAACTTTATGATAAAACCATCAAAACTATGTTCCTTTTTCTAATCCCTGTGGGTAAATTAGAAAATATAGTTTGATATTTTACCCTAATTAATCATACATAATATAATAGAAATTCCTGTGGGATAAAATCTATTACATAAGGTATGATTATTTACAATTAAATGTTTATTTCAAATTGTGATCATATATCCATATATATATTTTAATCAGTTAAGGATGCTGTGGCTACTCCCTAATTAATTAAAAATTATATTGATCACATAAACATTAGTCAACTTTAAACTGCATTATTGCATAAACTGTAGGCAATGTTTTTATGAATTTGATTTAAATGTACTCAGTTTATCTCGCTTAAAATGGCATGAATAAACAAACAACTATTAATTTATACAAGCCAAACAAAGTATATAAGTACATCATCATTCATAAAATTCAGTAATTAACCATAACATGCTTAAATTATAAAAATTGTATGTACACAATAAATTCATATGTTTATACATACAAGTACCAATTAAATAATTTCATCAGCATGTAAGAATTAAAATATGACAAGTAAAAATCATCTCATCTCCAAATAAATACAGTATCAATTCTTTGCAAGAAGTCAAAAATATACTCCGTATATCAACTATTAATATTTCATCAATTAATTAAAAATTGATCGGACAACACAACAGACATAGACATGGTAATGGTACATTGACTCAGCAGAACTTTGTTAAAAGCAGTAATAAGATAGGACAAGTCAATACATTGACTCACGGCCCTTTCTTTTATTTAAATAAACAATGGTCCTCTTTTCTTTATTTAAATAAACAACAACAGACAACACATCTTTTTCAACAAACAAACCATCGTCTTCAACCTTGAGCGGGTCGGGTATGACCCGAATTTCGACCCGGTTAAAACTCATGATTCCATTAACCAAAATCAACATACTATATATCGAAATGCTCAGAATTCGATTTCCTAATGATTCATAAGCATAGGTTTCAGAAATTATTACTACAACATAAATTCCGAAAATCACAAACAGAGCAGGCGGAGGCAATTGTGGCTCTGATACCAAATGTTAGTTTATCCTCAGCCTAAACATGATCTAAATAGCATGAACATGTTATAGATAATCAGCGGAAGCTACAGGAATCATACCTCCAGCCATTGCTATGCGAAATCGGCTCCGATCGATCGACGCACCGAAGACACCTTCGGGTTTCTAAACCTTAACTCTTCCTATGGTGATGGTACTGTATTTCTGAAGGTGAGAGTAGGTTTGGTGACCCAAGATGAAGAGCATTGTGTCCTATTTATAGCTCTTTGTCCATCACAAAGTTCACGGACACAATATTTGATTGAGAGAAATTCTCTCTTGATTGAGAGAAATTATCTCAATTTGGGCTGAATATGTACATATAAATGGACCACATTCAGAAATCAATTTTCCATATACAATAAGGAAAGGATTTCAATGAAATCAAATCCCTAAATCATGAACGGGAATATTGAAGATCCCTATAGTTACGGGAGAAATCCTTACAACGTGTCCATTTAAATTTCAAATACTAGTCTGTTACGCCTGAGACCTTATATGTGATATAAGACAACTTTTTTAATATATATGAGACATTAAAATTAAAAACCCTAATAGTATGTTTGGCAACTCGATTCCAATCCATTGAATTGGAATTGAAAGGGTTAAATTAGTTCCACGAAATTCATTTTGTTCTTCCAATTCCAAATTCAACTCTTGAAATTGAGGTTGCCAAACATACCCTAAATGAGATTGTTGGATCTTGTGTATGGCTTCTTTAAGACTTAACAGAAAAAATGACGAGAAAAGTAACGGAGATTGAAAAAATAAAATAAATCAAGTCGAGTCTTGTATTTGATACAATCTCCGTAAGAGTTATTTGTCCCGCACAGGTGCTTACGGTTGAATGACAAAACTCTCGTAAGATAAAACGACTTTTTATTAGTTATAAGGAGCACTCCAATATAACTAATCTACGAACAACACAATGTTTTGAAACTTTGGACTTGAACGGATTGAATGCAACAATATGCAATGATTTGAGTATGATAATCTATCTTACTAGAGGGTAGGAAGGGTAGAAATACAGTATTTGTGTATTGAAATTCGGAGGAAAAGGTATAAATAGAGAGTCAAGGGGTTTGTGTCTTTTCCCACGAAGAGACACAACTTTCTGTTTGAAATAGTGCCTGTTCAGGATCCGCGCCTACCGAGTCAAGGAACTCGCACGGCCGAGCACTCAGCCGCACGCGCCGAGTCAAGAGACTCGCACGGCCGTGTGATCAAACTGCTCGGCCGAGCATACTTGTGCCTCGCCCGAGCAAGCTAGTCCAGAGACTTTTGGCCTATTTCTGTGCTCTGCTCGGCCGAGTCAAGGACTCTGCTCGACCGAGCACATCAAACAAAACTAAACACCCTTTAATTAACTCTCGTTACATTACAAAAGACCATTGTCATTAATTCTCATTCACCCTAAATGGTTTTGAGACATTAGATGAGTTTAATAATCTACAACAAATGTAGAATACATTTTGTAACTAGTTCCGTTAACACATAACGAACTTCCGTTAGAAACTAGATCAACGTTAAGTTAAACTTAACTTTCCGTTATCCATTTCCAACAATCCCCCACATGAATGACAATTAATGCATGTATGCAATTTCGTCCAAAGTTCAGGCGAACTATTATTACATCGAAATAGATAGCTTGTGGCCTTGAATCTTCCCTAGTGAAATATTATCGGATATACTAGCCATTTGGTAGCGAGTCGCTTTGAACCAGTGACTGTCGGATGTATACCAAGACAATAATACTCACATAATAATAGCTCTAACAATTGTTGTTCTCACGTTTTTGTCCATTTTGGCCCTGGACCGTATCTAATTCATAAGCGTTCATTTAGAGGCGGCCTAATTACCTCTCGCTTATATAGGTAATTCTTTCTATAAGGAGTATCATGCACTACTCCACCCGTAGGTATAGAAATCATTAAACGTTTTCTCAACTTATCCTTACCACTGCTGCATGTGCTTGTACTTGGATGTTCTGGGAATGAGTATTCAACATCTCCAGGTTAATAAATCGAGTTGTTGTTTCCAAGTAACTCTACTAGAACTTATAACTTGGTTGTCTCATTGAACCAAGGGCCTGGGATCTCCATTTCTCAAGGTTTAGTGTTCGCTATAAGTTCTTTTGTTGTGGGTTTTAAACTCATTCCCCATAATAGTTTATACAGTTGATCTCGATTTATACCTTTGGTAAACGGATCCGCTAAGTTATCACATGACTTTACATAATCAATAGTGATAACGTCATTCTTGATCAACTGTCTAATGGTATTGTGTCTACGACGAATATGTCTAGACTTACCATTATACATACTACTCTGTGCCCTTCCTATTCTTTGATTGACTATCACAATGTATCATAACAAAGAAAGTACAGTGTTTACTCCAACAAGGAATATCCTCCAGGAAGTTTTTAAGCCATTCTGCTTCTTCCCCAGCTTTATCCAAAGCTATAAACTCAGATTCCATCGTGGATCTGGCTATACACGTTTGTTTGGAGGATTTCCATGACACTGCTCCTCCACCTATTGTGAATACATATCCACTTGTGGATTTAGAGTCTTTAGTGTCCGATATCCAATTGGCATCACAGTATCCTTCTAATACTGCTGGATATTTATTGTAAAGTATCCCATGGTTTAATGTATACTTTAAATATCTTAGTACTCTCATTAGTGCGTTCCAATGATCAGTACTAGGATTGCTTGTGAACCTACTTAGTTTGCTTACTGAATATGCAATGTCTGGACGAGTACAATTCGTTAAGTACATCAGACTGCCAATTATTCTTGCATATTCCAGTTGAGAAACTGGTTCCCCTTTGTTCTTGACTAAATGTAGAGCCAAGTCTACAGGTGTTTTAGCCGGAGGGTCATCAAAGACATTGAAGAACATTCTCTAGGTAATGGGATTGTGAAAGAACTAATCCTTCAGATGTTCTAGAGATCTTTATCCCTAATATTACATCAGCTAACCCCATGTCTTTCATGTCAAAGTTCTTCTTTAACATGCCTTTGGTATTCATGATCAAATCATGATTACTTCCCATTATGAGCATGTCGTCTACATAAAGACAAACGATAACGAATGATTCAGATGTTCCTTTAATGTAGACACATTTATCACATTCATTAATCTTGAATCCATTCGATAACATGGTTCTATCGAACTTCTCATGCCATTGTTTAGGTGCTTGTTTTAGTCCATACAAGGACTTTACAAGTTTACACACCTTTCTTTCTTTTACAGGAACTACGAACCCTTCGGGTTGTTCCATGTAAATTTCTTCATCAAGTTCTCCATTTAGGAAAGCAGTCTTCACATCCATTTGGTGTATCTCAAGATTATGCACTGCTGCAATAGCTATAAGAACACGAATGGATGTGATCCTTGTGACAGGGGAGTATGTATCAAAGAAATCATATCCCTCTTTCTGTCTAAAGCCTTTGGCAACTAGCCTAGCTTTGTACTTATCGACGGATCCATCCGCCTTATACTTCCTTTTAAGGATCCATTTGCAACCCAATGGTTTGCAACCTGGAGGGAGATCAACTAATTCCCAAGTATTGTTGAGCATTATGGATTCTATTTCACTGTTAATGGCCTCTTTCCAGAACGAACTATCCGGAATGTCCGATTTGTGCACTATAAACCGATAGGCACTACTATTATTGGAATATCCAATAAAAACACAGTCAATGGTCTTTGGACCAATCTTGACTTGTTTAGGCTTAGGTACTTCAACCTTGGCCAAACACCCCCACACTTTAAGGTATTTAAAACATGGCCTACGATTATGCCATAATTCATAGGGCGTTTTATCAATACCTTTCTTGGATATTTTATTAAGAACATAATTAGAAGTGAGTATTGCTTCCCCCCACAAGTTGTCGGGTAAGCCTGAACTGATCAAAAGCGTGTTCATCATCTCTTTGAGAGTACGGTTTTTGCGTTCAGCAACTCCATTAGATTGAGGGGTATATGGAGCCGTTGTTTGATGAATTATGCCGGATTCCCAACATAATCCTTCAAATGGTGCTTCATATTCTCCACCTCTATCGCTTCTAATTTTCTTAATTTTCAAGTTAAGTTGATTCTCAACTTCTTTCTTATAAGTCTCAAAAGCCCCTAAGGCTTCATCCTTACTTCTTAAGAGATAGACATAGCAATACTTAGTGCAATCATCTATAAATGTAATGAAGTACTTTTTACCTCCTCGAGTTTGCACTAGTTTTAAATCACATATGTCGGTGTGAATTAACTCGAGAGGAGTTGTGTCTCTTTGTATGGCATTAAATGGCGACTTTGTCATTTTTGCCTCAACACAAATTTCGCACCTATTAGTCGAGTCGGATTTAGTCATTTGGATTAAATTTTGTCTCGCTAATTTCTTAATGGTGTCGAGGTTTACATGTCCTAATCTATCATGCCATAAATTAGAACTTTCCGACAAATAAACATAAGAAACACACTTTTTATTCATCGTACTTTGGCGGATCACAGTCATTACATTCATTTTAAAAAGGCCCTCCTCGAGGTAACCCTTTCCAAGAAACAAACCATTCTTGGTTAGTACAAATTTGTCGGATTCAAATACTAGTCTAAAACCGGCCTTACTAAGCAAAGCGGGACACCAAATTTTACGGATGTCCGGAACATGCAAAGACATCTAACAAGGTTACTTCTTTTTCGGAAGTCATCTTCAAAATCACGTTTCCAATGCCTTGAACATCGGAGGTCGCAGAATTTCCCATGTAAAGCTTTCTTCCGGAGATGGGAGTATAGGAGGAGAAACTTTCCTTGTTACCACAAATATGGCGGGTAGCACCGGTATCTATCCACCACGCTTTAGGGTTCTCTTCCAAATTTGCAACGTTGTCTTCAAAGACAACCGCTGCAAAGTCTAGGTCCATGTGGTCAACATTGTTCGCCTCTTTCTTCGGGAGACGACAATCCCTTGACAAGTGGCCCGATTTGCCACAATTATAGCAAGACCCCTTGAACTTCTTAGAGGTCTTCTTCTTCCCTTTCTTAGCATTCCCGGCAGTTTCGGAATGCTTTCTCTTTGTGCCACTCGTGCTAGCCTCGGCGAGATTGACCTTAGCCTCCATCTTGCCTTTAGTAACTTTGGCCTCATTCATTCTATTGTTCTCTTCTATTTGAAGACGAACAACAATGTCTTCCAAGGACATCTCCTTGCGTTTATGCTTGAGATAGTTCTTGAAATCCTTCCACGAAGGAGGCAACTTTTCAATGATAGAAGCCACCTTAAATGGATCATTCATGATCATCCCCTCGGCATCAAGCCCATGTAGAATGATTTGGAATTCATCTACTTGAGTTGTTACCGATTTGGAATCGACCATCATAAAGTCAAGATACTTACCGACGACAAATTTCTTTGACCCGACATCCTCGATCTTGTACTTCCTTTCCAAGGTGTCCCACAACGCCTTGGCTAACTCGACTGTACTATACACATTGTATAGTGCATCGTCAAGTCCATTCAAGATATAGTTTTTACAAAGAAAATTACCGTGAGTCCAAGCCTCCTTTGCCATTTGCCTTTGGGGGTCCGGATCACCTTTTTCTACCGCCGGAGGATCTTCCTTTAAGAAGCGGTGCAAGCTTAAGGTGGTCAAGTAGAAGAGCATCTTCTGTTGCCATCTCTTGAAATCCACACCAGTGAATTTCGCGGGTTTCTCACCATGACCGAGGTGATGAGTTGTAGGAGCGGGAGCAACATGGTTGAATGTAGTATCACCTTGCGAAGGAGGCGTCACATTCCCTTGACTAGATGAAGTGGTGTCTTTCTCGTTTGCCATCTTGATGATCTTGAAGAAGCGTCAAATAACTCTTACGATTGTTGGATCTTGTGTATGGCTTCTTTAAGACTTAACAGAAAAACTGACGAGAAAAGTAACGGAGATTGAAAGAATAAAAGAAATCAAGTCGAGTCTTGTATTTGATACAATCTCCGTAAGAGTTATTTGTCCCGCACAGGTGCTTACGGTTGAATGACAAAACTCTCGTAAGATAAAACGACTTTTTATTAGTTATAAGGAGCACTCCAATATAACTAGTCTACGAACAACACAATGTTTTGAAACTTTGGACTTGAACGGATTGAATGCAACAATATGCAATGATTTGAGTATGATAATCTATCTTACTAGAGGGTAGGAAGGGTAGAAATACAGTATTTGTGTATTGAAATTCGGAGGAAAAGGTATAAATAGAGAGTCAAGGAGTTTGTGTCTTTTCCCACGAAGAGACACAACTTTCTGTTTGAAATAGTGCCTGTTCAGGATCTGCTCGGCCGAGTCAAGGAACTCGCACGGCCGAGCACCAGGCTGCACGGCCGAGTCAAGAGACTTGCATGGCCGTGTTGATCAAACTGCTCGGCCGAGCATACTTGTGCCTCGTCCGAGCAAGCTAGTCCAAAGACTTTTGGCCTATTTCTGTCCTCTGCTCGGCCGAGTCAAGGACTCTGCTCGACCGAGCACATCAAACAAAACTAAACACCCTTTAATTAACTCTCGTTACATTACAAAAGACCATTATCATTAATTCTCATTCACCCTAAATGGTTTTGAGACATTAGATGAGTTTAATAATCTACAACAAATGTAGAATACATTTTGTAACTAGTTCCGTTAACACATAACGAACTTCCGTTAGAAACTAGATCAACGTTAAGTTAAACTTAACTTTCCGTTATCCATTTCCAACAGAGATTATAATGAAAGTTTTGGATACCAAATTATATCTTGATCGCTAAAAGTGAGTTATGAATCCATTTAGGATACCCTCCTATATGATTGGTTGTTTTGCATAATATAAACATGTTACTAATAAGAGTTCTATTTATACGAGAATAGAAAATGAGGGTAAAATTAAAAAGAGTAAGATAACATGTCCTATATGTGGCCTTGACACTTGTTAAATATGATTACTTTACAACAACAAGTGTGCATATGGGTCATCAACGATTATTTATTTTCAAACATCCTTATAGAAGTAAGGAAATTTGATTTGATGAACCCTGAGAATAAGAGAAATCAAACTGATGAGTTTCAAATTAACCCAAATAAATTGAGTTGAGATAAGCCGAATTTATATCAATCTAACTCAACCTAGCCATACGTGTGAGGACCCCGACCCGAAACTTACACGTGTCCCGAGCTGGAGCGTCCCCAAACTAACTCCAAACTTCCTAAATTTTTAAAACTTTGATTTAATTTACAAACTTAAGCATACTTGACATAATCATTTCAAAATAACTTCATTCCTCTCTACATGGGAGGAAGAGTTGAACAACTTTAAAAGTAACAACTTGTTTTAGTTAAAAAAGATTTCGGTTATAACGTAGAAATAAAGTTTTATATATATACAAACTCCATAAAGGAATTATACCAAAATACATCTTTCTACGCCAACCTATACATACCCCGACAATCCCAAAATATCACTTCCAAACTCCTTTCCGTCCTTACTTGGCCGGTCCGCCTGTCTCGGGATCTAAAAACATTAAAGGGAGAGGGGTGAGAATAAATCTCAGCAAGCTATTATGAATGCATCAATATGTCAAGTAAGATGCAACACATAACAAGGTGCATATAACACGTTGAAAAAGCTGTAAATACCTTACATTACCTCGGTTTACCTTTTCCCGTCTGAACAATAGTCATACAACATTGGAGATAAAACCCCACTAATTAGTGAACTGCTTGAGCATTATTCACTTCTTATAAGATCCGTTTTTCAGGAAATCATATAAGATAGTAGCAACTCTGTAAGGCTTTTGGCTCAATACTGATACTATAACCCCACTCTGTGGCCACAGAAGGGGACGGTCACAGGTATAACATAATCCGATCACATTAGGTCACACTTTCCATAATTGATCGTATTACGCTATACCCCCAACATCAGCTGATTAACACAAGTTCAAGCACATAATAGTTACTTGAAATAAAATCCACAAAATGGATAAGAAATATAATCACATGGTAAATTATACTCATGCTCAACCAATATCACAGTGCAACATTTATTTAATACACTATGCATAGCACAATCAATGAATATGTGTTCAAGTAAGGCAACAAGGTATCATCAACCAATCCTACATAGTCAATACACAATAATACATGGCCTCTATAAAGATCCAGGCTCAATTTACCAAGTTGGAGTCACATTGGTTAAGTTGCCAAACAAGGCTGCCAAGCGTTTTCCGAGCAATATTTAAAGTACTTTCACAATTCCATTTTAACCAATTAAGATGTCATTCTGTAGCTAAAGTATTCTACTTTAATCTAGGTTAAAGATGGTTCATGTTGGTTCTAGTTTGAGTAGGTTTAAACAGCTCTAAAA
Source organism: Adenophora triphylla var. japonica (assembly GCA_022495995.1). Classification (NCBI taxonomy): domain Eukaryota; kingdom Viridiplantae; phylum Streptophyta; class Magnoliopsida; order Asterales; family Campanulaceae; genus Adenophora; species Adenophora triphylla. Next base: position 86,675 of record JAFEMH010004619.1, read on the forward strand.
TTGGTTCAGAGTCACCATGCCAGGGCACGACTCGTGCCTCCTTGGACCCCCTCCAGAAACAGTCGTCCCTACAAGGGAACGACTCGTTACCCCACAGGGCATGACTCGTGCTCTATAGCACGACTCGTGCCATTTCAGCCCCAAAATGATCAGAACGATTTACCCTAAATCCACGAGTCGTTTCTACGAATTGGCCATGGGCACGACTCTTGCCAAGGGGCACGACTCGTGCCACGGCCAAAATCAGGTATCAGCAGCAGATTTCAAGCAACAACTCAAGAAAACCAAAATCCCAAACCAAGCTTCCTCTATTTGTGAACATAAAAAGGGATGGCTAACTTTGCAACCTCATTCTAAATCATTTAACCCAAAGTAGTATAAATCTAGACTACTTACAATTTGATTTCTTACTCATTTCACCACCACATTTCAAGTTTACCTTCTTATTCTAACTCAAATCATATTCTTACACTCTTTATCAACTTCCATGAACAACAACATTATTCTAGGTCACTACTCCATTTCTCAACTCCAAGAAAGTGCCCTAACATCTCAAACAACATTTATAACAACAATATTAACATCAAATATTTCATGAACATTTAATTGAAGGAAAGTCATAATAACTCACTTTAGCAATATGAGATGGAACAATGATTTTCTTAGCTTGATGTGCTTCCCTCGTTGCCCCAAACACGAAAGTACAACCGGATTGAAAAATGGAGAAGGATTGAGTTTACTAGGATTTTTGGAAGGGAAGGATTGGGGAAAGGTTTTCCATGGAGGAAAATGGAGAAGGAAGAAGAAGATGAGGGAGGAGTCGAGAGGTCAATGAGGAAGGTGATTGAAAAAGGGTAGGAGTATGGCATCCCCATACTCCATTTAATTACATCTTTCAATAATAGGCCCTTAAGCCCTTCAAGTTCTAAGGTAGTACAACTAACCCCTCTACTCCAATTCTTTCCCCCCATACACCTTGACCTCATTTCATATTTTATTTATTTTCTATTATTATACTTCCAACAAGATACTTTATTTTATTTATCTTTTAACCCTAAGACTTTAAAATTATCTCCTATCCTTCTTAACTTAACATAAACAATTAAAGACATAAAGTAAGCACGTAAAGTCAACCAATAACATAAAATGCATATAATAGGATGCTAAAATAGTGCCTAGGTTTAGGGTCGTTACAATACGCTTATCAACCCATTTTAGGTTAGTTGGTACGAGCCATGTAGGTTCAGATCGTCCATATTTATACTAGCCTGGTTAAGACCAACCTGAAATTTTCCGTATAAGTTACAAGATACATAATATTTACACCCCATTTATGTTGAGTTAACCCCCCTTTCAACGATTTAAAGAATATGATTAGTAAAAATACAAAATCAGCTCATCCTCTTTAATCCTGTTTTTTCTCCCAACAAACCCTAAACCCTCTACATCTTATCCATCCCGCACTCTTCCATTCATGCCAGACCACCGTCCACATATCATTGCCACTAAAGAATCATTTTGCCACCAACACAATGTGACCTCCACCATTGACAATTTTTTATTCAATATCGATTGGAAACATGTTGGTTTTCGATGACAAAAACTCATTTTTATTATTTAGGTTCTAAATTTATGAGAATTACCCTCTTCTTAAAACTCCAATTAAAAAAAAGTTGTTTGATCATGGTGACCGAACACCACGAGAATTGTTTAGTTAACACACACCGAATAATCCCCATGGTGTTCGATCAACCATTTATAATCACCATGAAGATTATTGGGCGAATATCATAGAGTTACAGATGGGGAGTAGTATAAGGGATGGGCAACAAATGCATGACGAAAAAGAGGTAGAAAGGTGTTAAGGAAGAAGAATAAGGGGCAATGGCGAAGATGGACAAAGATGATAGGATTAGAGAAAGAAGAAGGAGAAGTTGATGGGGGGGGGGGTAAAGTGAGAAAGTAGGCGGTGACATGGTGTAGCATATACTCCCTCCGTCCCAATAATAACTTCACCCTTTTGGGTGGGCATGCAAATTAAGGAAATTGGTAAGTGGAGAAAATATTGTGAGTGTAATAGTAAAATAGGAGAGAGAATGAGTGGAGGAAATAGTAAATTTGAAAAATGTTGTGAGTATAAAAGTGAAACAGGTGAGAGAATGAGTGGGCGGAATAGTAAAGATTCTTTGCCATTTTAGGAAAGGTGAAGCTTCTAACGGAACGCCCTTTTAGGAAATTGGTGAAGCTTTTATTGGGACGGAGGGAGTATACGAGTTGTAAAATTGAGGTTGTGGAGTCATATGGTGAACTCAACAAGAATAGGGGTGGAAATGCGGGCAAATTGCATTTTAGTTAACTGAGTTTGTCAAGATATTTCAATTAGTTATCGAATTTGCATTTGTTACAAGTTAGTTATTGAGTTTGTCTTTTTATTGCAATCATGTGTAATTTTGGATGAACCATTAAAAATCTAACGAAGAGTATAACATGTGCCGCTCACGTGAGTTACTTAAGGGATATTTTGATCTTTTCTATGAAATGATACATGCACGGGCTTTTCACGTAAAGTTATTACTCATCTTTCCATCACCTCTAATCTTTACTACAACCCCTCTTCTTCCCCTTCCTCATGTTACTCACTCTTCTCTTCTTACAACCATTCTCTTACCATCTTTGGCCCTTCCCCTTCCGTCGTCTCCTTCTCAAACTTAATAGCGTGAGTCAGCACCATCGTCAATAGCGATGATCGGCAATGGAGCTTGCCCGACGAATCTGCTAGACCTCACGCTTTACAACTCCCTTCTCCGTCTCTCCACTCACCCCACCTTCCCCGACTATAGCCTTCGCTGCCCCTTCTCTTCCTCTGCGACATTGAACCAGATATGGGTTTGTTCGAATCTAGTGGGTTGTTCGAATATAGTGAGTTTCTTCAATCTTAATTTCTTCGAATTTGAATTTTCCTTGAATCTGGGTTTCTTAATTATTTGCGTCTGCCCAAATTTGATTTTGTATTCGCCACTCCCACTCCCCATCCTGCATGGTGGTCGTTGTTTCATAGAAGCGCCGAGTATAGCTTGAATTAGTTTGTGGAGCTTGAATTAATTTGATGAAAATCGAAATACGGTGAGAGTATAGTTAATGAAAAACCCTAGAACCAAGAGGGAGGTTGAATATGTTGGTCACTTTAAATTAAAAATCGCATTTTGATGTTTTTTTTTTGTTTTATGAATTTTGTCCATGATGATTTTTGTTTATAAATGATGAGTTCAAATGGTTGAGTTGATTGAGTGTGATTGTGGTGGTGATTAAGCATGGAGGTTTGTGGCGGTGGTGATGGAGTGGTGGTTGTAAGTCTCATTCCATGGAAAAGATCAAAATATCCCTTAAGTAACTCACATGAGTTGTACATGTTATACTTTTTGTTAAATTTTTAACAGTTCATCCAAAATTATACCTGATTGCAACAAAAAGACAAACTCAATAACCAACTTATAACAAATGCAAATTCGATAACCAATTGAAACATTTTGACAAACTCAGGTAATTAAAATGCAATTTGCCCCGGAAATATCAAGTCTCTAATTATAAAGGTAAAGTTTAGTCTTTTACAAACATGAAGGCGTCTAATTGAAAATTGAAAAGTTCTCCGAAAGAATAACAGCATTCGTTGGCAACAAGTTAACTAGAGGAGCTACCGATTTCGTTCTTCCCCAAATTCCTGATTTCGACGTTTGAAAATCAATCGATTTCATCTCTTTCCTCTAGGTCATCTTCAACTTGCGATCATGGTGCTCGAGGTCAGTTTCACTTCCCCACTTCCCCTATTATGTTATTCACAAAATTAGGGTTTTCCATCGGTTGATTTAACGCAATCCCTAATCTACTTGTGATTTTACCAGGCTACAATGATCTGTATCGACAATTCCGAATGGATGCGTAACGGAGATTACTCTCCCACTAGGTTTCAAGCTCAAGCCGACGCTGTCAATCTTATTTGCGGCGCCAAAACCCAGGTCTTACTTTCTCTATATGTTTTCGACGGTTACTCATTTGTGTATTTGTTCTTTACTAAATTGAAAATTAAGAGGGCTATTGTTGTTCTATCTAATTATCGTTGGAAGTTTGGGGATTTAGATGGATTTAGGGGTTTTATCTGATGTGAAATTGTTTTGTGTGGGTTGTGTTTTTGCAGTCTAATCCAGAGAATACTGTGGGAGTACTGACAATGGCGGGCAAAGGGGTTCGTGTTCTGGTCACACCTACCAGTGATCTTGGCAAGATATTAGCTTGCATGCATGGTTAGTTTCCTTACTGGCTATATATGAACCTTGTTTCATTTTTTTGGTTTTTAGTTGTAGCAATAGTAAATGGTCATGATCACAAAATGTGTCGGGTCTCTAGTTAAACTATTGTCCACCTTTTTTTAAAAAATTTTGAGGAAATAAGCAGAATATCGAGTATAATTTTGTTTCGTATTCCGAGGCTTTGGCAAAGCTGTAGAATTGTGTGTCAGTTGTGGGATTATGCTTTCTCGTGTAAATTCGTTAGCTTTATTGTATTTGCTTAATTTATGCAATTATGACCTTTCGGCACGGAAGCTGTATTGTTATTTCTTGTTGTAGTATTGCATAGTTAAGGGTATCTGAATATTCAATAATCTGGATATCAAAACGTTGGGTCCTTTCCTTGTAGCTCTTCTTATTGAAATAAAGGTGGTTTATTCGAATTTCTGATTGCTGGAATTTCGTTATTATTTAGGTTTGGATGTAGGCGGTGAGATGAACTTGGCGGCAGGTATTCAGGTGGCTCAGCTGGCTCTTAAGCATCGTCAAAACAAAAAGCAGCAACAGAGGATTATAGTATTTGCAGGAGGGTTTGTGCTTTAGACTACCTTTTACATTGTGGTTTAGTCTTTTTTTATAAGTAAACATGTATGTACAAACAAAATGCACCAAATCAGGCGACACAACCTTTGTACACTAGGAGTATACTCGACCAAAGAACCTAACCAACCACAAAATATCAAAAAACTCTACAAAAGTATTATTTGAAGACAACATTTGCTCCGTGCACCCTAAAAAAAACCAGCATATGAAGCAGAGATGACTTCAAATAGACATCTCGATATTGTCATAAGCTCTACAATTCCCGTCCTTCCATATTTTTCATCAAACTCCCGGGGGGGGGGAGGGTGCCTCCATTTGGGGTTTAGTCCTATTATAGTATTATACTCAATATCTGTTATTTTGGTTTTCAGCCCTGTAAAATATGACAAGAAAGTATTGGAGATGATTGGAAGGAAGTTAAAGAAGAACAGTGTAGCTCTTGATGTTGTTAATTTTGGTGAAGAAGATGAAGGAAAGACCGAAAAGCTTGAGGCGCTAGTTGCTGCCGTAAATAATAATGACAGCAGTCACATCGTTCATGTTCCGGCTGGTCAAAATGCCCTCTCTGATGTGCTTATAAGGTTTCTTCTCTCACTTCACTACTCCGGGGTTCTTTTAATTTTGTAATGGGTTGAATGACATTTTCCCTATGCGATTGCAGTACTCCTATATTTACTGGTGATGGAGAGGGTGGTAGTGGTTTCGCAGCAGCGGCTGCAGCAGCTGCAGCTGGTGGTGTATCTGGTTATGATTTTGGTGTAGATCCAAATCTGGATCCAGAACTCGCTCTTGCTCTCCGAGTTTCGATGGAGGAAGAGAGGGCAAGGCAAGAAGCAGCTGCCAAAAAGGCTGCAGAGGAAGCGTCAAAGCAAGGAGGGGAATCCACTTCACAAGATGCAACTATGACCGAAAGTGCTGGTGCTGCGGCTTCCGAACCAGAAAATAAGACACAAGATCTAATGGTTGGTATTTTCTGGCGTTAAGCAAAGTTTATTGGTTACCATTTATCTTATGATGGTGAAATAGGAGTAATACTACTACTTCTCTACATTTAAGTGATTGACCCTTTGACAAGCAGAAAATTTTCGAAATGGTGCCAGAATGTGTATTATCCTCTCAGAATTAAGTGATATGATAAGATACAAATCTGACCAAGTTATTTTCTATAACGACCTTAAAAATTTGTAGGAGTAAAATCAAATAGTTGTCGCAAACAAAACAACTTAAAAATTAATATCTAGTTAAGGATGAATGTATATAAATAACCTCTTACAATATTTACTGTAATCAAGGTCAAAATACTACATTGTATAAAAAATTTAATGGTTGATGTCTAAGAAGTACATATATATATATATATATATATATATATATACCTATTAAAAAAAAGAAAGAAGTACAAATATATATATACAACATCAACATTACCCCAGTGCCGCAAAGGCTCCCACCTACGGTGGGGTTAGAGGAGTCGGATGTACGCAGCCTTGCCCCTGATTAAAGCACAAAGAAACTGTTTTCGGATGACCCAAGATGAAAATTGCGTCGAAAATTGCATGAACCGACTTCTACCTCATAACAAAGAAGTGCAGACAGTTTAATGAGCCATTTTGCTTTATTCCATCATATTCCCAAGCCAAAAATAGTGAGTCTTTGGCTCTATCGGAAATGATGGAAACAAGTACAAATATATATATATATATATATATATATATAGTAGAGTTACTGACTTGGAAATTTGATCTGGCCCATAAAAGATAGGCTTCACCTTTACACCCTGTATTTAGATTTTGGCTTTGGAAGTTTCTTAGGTAGTCTAATGAATAATATCTTCACAACAAGCTAGATGTTTTTCCTTGGATCATTCTCTATTGAATGTGTTTAAACTCCGTAGTTACTCTATAGTTGTTGCTATTTTGGTGTACTGAGGTCTTTATCTGTGTTGGTGCTGTGAAGTGGGAATGACTTCTATGGTAGCGAATGTCACCTTGTTATCCACCTTTCTATCCATTTTTCTAAATCTCGTAGACCTTGTCCTTTCTCTCTCTCTAGAGTCTTCTTTTCATCAAAAAGAAAAAGAAATTCTATTTCGACATTCTGTTATAAGTGGATATCACCCTAGCAAAGCGTGGATTGTTTTGGGATGTTGATTTGGGAATGCCTGAATTTTCATTTGTACATGCATAATGCGACTTCAACACAAGCCACATGTATATGCATCTATAGTATGATGAGCTCCATTTCTTTGTGGTGATATATTTTTTATTTGTTTTCAGTATGTGAGTCAAAATATTGCATGAATTGGCTGTTGTGTTGTTCAGGGTGGAGAAAGTGTCTTCAGGATTCTGTTGTAAGATTTGATTTTAATAAATACACTTGCATATCCATGATATGACGTGCTTCACTTGTTTGTGATAATTTTTCTTTCTGTTTGTTTACTTACAATTCAATGTGATTGCGCAGATCCTGGTTGCTATAGTTCATTTTTTGTCAATGTATTATATTCCATACGTCAAACAATTGCACTTCATTTGTTAATTTTTGATAAGAATATACAATGTTATATTTCGCGACCCCTTGCAAATATCAGATATGATGTGATTTCTCGCAGCCTATTCGTCTGTCCTCTGTTAACTTAATGAGGTTGAATGACTATCAATTCTGCAACTGCTGGCCATATTACTTTCCTTAAGTAGTTATAGTTGTCATCTCTAGACTTGTCATTGGTGATTCCGTGTTTCCCACTAATACTTGAAGGCTTCTAATTGCTGGCAGGATGATGAGAATGCCTTGCTACAGCAGGCTCTTGCAATGTCAATGGATGACCCTGCTGCCACTGCTGCTACACGAGACACCGATATGTCAGAGGCAGCTGCGGATGATCAAGACTTGGCACTTGGTGAGTTTCTATTTTCTATATGCTATAAACGGGAACTGGGGGGCATGTAATTGTCCAAAAGTTAATCGGGGAAGCCATTGATTTTAGGATATCTGTAATCGGCTCAGCAAGATCCAAAAATAATCTGCGTGTACTTGGACATGGTCTATGTATATTTTAGTCTCCATGCACGATGTTTTAGCTATAGAAGAGGAGATGATATGAAATTAGTGGAATATATTAAGAGTTAAAACTTTTGGCCTTAAAAAATTTGTTGACATTTGTTACATACCCTATGTCTGTGAATTAGGATTTGTTTATCTGCTGGTTTACCGTTTTTCAAGCTTATGACAGTGTCAGTATTCACCCTTGTGGAGTTCATGTTCTGTCTTTTCATTTGTTTTCCCTTTAATATGTGATTTAACTATGGTTGTTCAAGGAGCTAGCAGGTCTTTATATATTCATATTTCACACATAAACGGCCTCTCTACAAGCCGAAATTGCATCATTATCAAAATATCCAATAATTCATGCACCCTACTAAGAAGTGCTAATCTGGCATCTACTATATCACTATTTACATTGTTTATGTTCTGCTTTGATACAAGTTAATAGATTTTTTTTTTGTAATCATGGCTTGTGCAGCTCTTCAGTTGTCCAAGCAGGAAGGTGGTGAACAATCAGGACAGGCAGATATGAGCAAGCTGTTGGCTGACCAGTCCTTCGTGTCATCTATCCTTGCTTCAGTATGTCTTCTAAGCTGTCGCTTGTATATCTTTGGTCTATAGGAATATTTGTATAGAGTTTGCTGTGATACAGTGTTGTGATATGGTTCTTGTTTTGCAGCTCCCAGGAGTTGATCCTAATGATCCTTCAGTCAAAGATCTACTTGCATCAATGCAAAATCAATCCGAGGTGAGTTCATGTCAGATATATTGTTATTTGTTAACATGATGTAATTCTTACAACTGTTTTCTGTGCTATTGCCGTTGTTTGACTTGTCTGATTATTCTCCAATTTGATAATATATTTCATGATTTTATATTCCCCTTGCCATTTTCTCTTCATGTCTCCATCTTCTCACTCTTTTTGGGTAGCAAAGTCTATAAACATTCAATTAGTATTTGTCCCCATGTTGTATTGTTAAAGATGAACCACAATGATATGTTTTTTTTTTTTTTTTTTTTTTTTTTTTTAACATATAGAATGTGGCCATTCATTAATAATGTGCATTGATTAGCTTGTAAAGCTTGTCAAGTGAATAGAAAGTCTAACATCTCAAGACATAATTATGGTGCTGCTTCTCAACCATAAGAATAGGAAAACATATAAAGGAACAGAGAATTTTGAACTAATTAGTGCAAATTAAGTGGAGAGGGAATAGAAATGTTCAAGTTTTGAACTAAATTGTTATAGTAGCAGCATGCCAACATCGAATAAAGAGTGGCTAACATCCGAAATGGAGTAGGAAGGATGCCTGAATTTATGAAAGAAGAGCATCAAAAGACGTTCCCAGGCAGTCAAAAGGTAAATGGTCCGTGATTTTGGAAGTGTGGTGGTGGAATGATGAAGTTTGAAAGGTTGCTATATAAAAACTAAAAAGGAGATTCTTATAGACTTGGCGAAGTCAAGAAATCCAAAGTTTGTGAAGAATACAATCATGCCAAAAAACAAGAGAGGAAGGGTTGCTAAAGTAGTTGAGTTTTGTACAATATTAGATGTAAAAGATTTCATTTTATTTTGAAAAGGGGGGGGGACACTTTCCGATGATGCCAAAAATTGCTTGGGGGGGGTACTAGATCTATTTGTGATAGCTTGGTTGGTGAAGCCCTAGGGCATTGCTGAGTCACAAATCTATTGGATATCAGGTTGAGATTGTCTGCTAGAGGATTCAACCATGAGAGGTGCATGGTGGTGTTCCCCGCAAAAACCATCTGTTCTGACAATCAGTATAGTGAAGCCGATGAAGATAATCAGTTTAGTAAAGCTGATGAAAGGGAGATAAATTGAAATATGGTGTCTTCTGTATGCACGCCCTTTCGCGAAAGAGGGGGGGGTTAATGTAGAGGGGGGTGGTTCTGTTTCCTTCCATCGGAAGCCCCTCTTTCCCAGGTTTCCTGAAACCAACAATAAAATCTCTTTTGGTTGTGTAAAAGAAGCAGCAAATGACATATTTTATGCAGAGCTTTAGCTACAATAAGTAAGTACTGATGGAGATGCAATGATATTGGGGGCCAGAAAAATGTTCTTTTGACTGATTATTACTGTATTAAAATTTTGTTCTTCAATGAATAAAAAAAAAAAAATAAGAAGCAAAAATAGAAATGAAGACATTCATTTGAGAGTCATAGGAGGAGATCAAATAATTGCGGAATCACTTTTTAGGTGATTTGATGCATACAACCTATACTAAAGTGCACGAGTTAGGAAGGTGAAGATCAATTTTGTGTTGGAACACTCAGTCATATAAAATGATTTCTGTAATCGATCGGAAGTAATTGGGACCGAGGTTGAGTGGAGTAGTGCATTATTCCATTTGTCTGGTCTGTTGATGACTATTGTCATGTTAGACAAGCAAGGAAATGATCTGAAGAAATTCCCTGTTAACAAATTTGGTGTGCAGTCATTTTCCACGTTCCTTTTTTATTATAAAAAAAATGGAAAATCCACTCGCTAAGTAATTACAGAACATACGGTATACTGAATATAAATCAAAGATATGTTGTAATTGATCAATCATTTTGGATTACAATTATTTGGTTTTGTTCTGTGCATTTGTAATTCGAGCATGAACTATTACACCCTCCCCCCTTCACTCTTTACAACCTAAGGAATATATGTTGCTTAGAGTGGAAAATCCCTCTATGCTTCCTGATGTGTTTTCTGTTTGATCAGTCTGACCAGAAGGACGATGAGAAGGCTCCTCCAGAGAACAAGTGATGCTGCTCTTATGTTGGTTGCTTAAAGCTGGGTATGATTTCTGTAAACATATTTTTTTTTTTCATTCGATTCAGTTTTTTTTTTTTGTGTGTGCTCTCGACGCAATAATTCCTTGTTTTGAACCTGAAAGTTACTTCCACACTGGTAAAATTATCTCTATGTCACTCCATTGCACTTCGAACGGTTCATAACAGATACACCTGTGAAGCAGTACGGAATTCCTTTTACCGTGGACAACTTTTATCTGTTTCATAGGGGGTTGAATGTAGAAGGTTGAGGAGTTGTAAACTTAATCTAGTACTAGAGCTCAGTGGGATATTCTTAGGGTTACATTCAGCACACCCCTTAGATTTGAACAAGTATCAGCGCCCACCCTTTCCCTTCACATTTTTCATTTTCGATTATAACTACACAAGGGTGGGCATTGATATTTGGCCAAACCTCAGAGGTGGGACACTGATTTAACTCAGAATTTTAACTCGACATTTTAAAAGAAAAAGGACGGACCCTTCGCGTGGAATGACTGGAATCCATAGATTTTGACTCTAATAAACCTCTATTTCTTGTTTCTCATGGCAATGCAACATGTGTGGAAAAACGTTTAATGCGTAATTAATTTAATGGAAGTAATGTTTTTGTTCTGCAGGTCAAGTGCTTTGTTATAGCTACGATGGTAGAACTGTTTCTTGTGGTATAGGGACGGATGGGTATCACGCGTTAGCGAGGGATCTACAGCATATTGTTGTCCTTAGCATGGAAAAATTGTATCTTTGTGCCATTAAATTGTAAGGGTGGACAAATTGGCCTTATTTATGATTTCTGGAAATTTTTTCGAATGGTTATACTGATGGAAGTAGACCTGGTGCACTTGACTTATTTAAAGAGCAACTCTATTATGCTCGCAATCAGAGATATTCCAGGACTTGTTAGACTCATTTTGATTTCCGTTGCCCCTCTAGCATTGCTTCTGCACTTTGTAAATTACTCCCTCAGTCCCGTAATCCCATAATAAATGTTGAATTTGACTTGTTAACGTCTTTTTTTTTTTTTTTTTTTTTTTTTTTTTTAGTGAGTGGTCCTACTGTTAGCATGTAGATGAAGGCATCCTTTAATATTTATGGCCATTAAATGAGACCCAACTAATATTTAAAATATCATATCCCATCATAATGGTTGGACATCCATACGTTTGCATTTTGTCACTTTGATAGAACGGTCCACACCCTATAAAAATGAATTAATTAGCACTTACTATGTTTTTCTGAAATATAATTTTATATCATTTTTAACGTGCGTCATATATTATTATTAGAATCTAGGGAGTGACTGGGAGTTCTAAAAAAGTATCATAATCACATGTTATTATTAGAATCTAGAGAGTGACTAGGAAGTTTTAAAAAAGTATCATAATGTCCGAGAAGTTTCTTCACCATGTTGTATTATAGATGCAGTATTATATTCACATATGAGTGAATATAATAATATTGCATGCAATATAATATTATGTATTACTGCATAAGAACTTCCAGGTCATTTCGATTTAATGAAGAACTTGAGGGGAAGTGATTTGTTCCAAAAGGAACTTCCGGATCAATTCCCTAGAATCTTTCATTATGGCGGACAATTTGTCGACGATTTTGTGCTAGTGGAGTATTGTGGAACGCTATCTTCTTAAACTTTATTAATGTTAGTATTGTATTGTTTGCTTTTTTCTTTTAAAAATGAATTGATTTTTTTTGTCAAATTTAATTAAACTTTAAATGATGAAAAATAAATAATCATCACAATATTATAAAAATATTTTTGACAATATTTTCAATGGCTTACCAATATTTTATTTTATTATTAGAATTTTATGAATATAATTAAACTTCACAAATCTTTGATCAAAATTAAATTAAATTGACAAAAAAACTAAAACTATTAACATGAAACATAGGCGATACACTTTAAAATATTTTAATATGATACTCTCCGTTTCAAAATGGATTTTTATTTCTAAATGTTTTTTTTTTTTTACCGTTACTTTCACATTTCATTATATGGAATCATGTTCCATATATTAAAACATCTTTTTTTTATCTTCACAAAATTACATTCAATTATTATGACATTTATATTCGGACAAAAATAATATTGTTTATTTTACAAATGAGATTATAAAAATTGATAAGAAAAGTGAAATTACAGTAAATAAAATAAAATAAAATCCAAGAACCATTAAATTATAACGGTCAAAAAGCTTACTAATACATCAAATTCTTCTGTATCCTAGTATAACTGTAATAGTAGTGTATCTTCTTGTTCTTGCTCATCATTTCCATGAGGTAAAAGAAAATAAATCCAATCCCCATTTCTTTCTAAGTCAACCCACCAAAATTTGTCAGTAATTTCCACCGGTGAATTTCAAGAATCTGCCGGCCTTACCCTTCCTATCCTAGTACAATCCATAAAGGAGAAACCAATGCTTTAATTTCTCTTCAACTAACCTCCAAATTTCTTCAATGACGACATCACTATCATTCTACCTCTACTATACTATATATAGACTAGAATGTTGGAGGTCTTGGTTAGAAATATTATTAGGGATTCTTGATTTTAAAGATGTCTCTTTTAGGGTTCTTGTGGGTGATTTCTGTTGTTTCTTTGTGTTGGGGGATTGTTTATGGAAATGGGTATGTTCAGTATGATACTGGGGGTGGAATTGTTGATGGGAAATTGAATGTTCATTTGGTTGCTCATTCTCATGATGATGTGGGCTGGTTGAAGACTGTTGATCAGTACTTTATTGGGTCAAATAATAGTATTCAGGTCAATTCTAAACAGTTCAATTTTTATTTTATTTTCATTTCAATTTTTTTTTGTTGATTTTACGAGTCTCTAATAAGTTGGTTGTTCTTTTTATGAACTTGGGTGCAGGGTGCTTGTGTTGAAAATGTTCTGGACTCTGTTGTTGTGGCACTACGTCGTGATCCGAATAGGAAGTTTATATATGCTGAAATGGTATTTTTTTTGTTTTGTCATTTAACTGTTTTGCTTGAAGAATGTGTAAAATCTGAGTTTTAACTTAACATCTTTAGTGAGATTGCCATTCTATTCTCACTTGTTTATAGTTAAAACTTGCTAGTTTAATAATTTTCTGCGGATTCCATGTAATTAGGACAAAGTCTGAGTTTAGTATTGCTGCCTAAAGTTTTGGAAGTCTAAGGTAATCTATAAGGAAAAAGGCCAGATTGGGTTTCCTTGTACTCCCTCCGTCCCAAAATGATTGTCCCACTTTTTTTGCATTTATTACGAAGAAACTTTGAACAATAATTTTAGGTTGATTTAATTATACAAATGAAGATCTAAAATTTGCAATTCATAGTATTATTGATGGTGTATCAATAATGAGTTTTAGATTTTCATTTGTATAGTTAAATCTAAAATTATTGTTCAAAGTTCCTTCGTAATAAAAGCAAATAAAGTGGGACAAACATTTTGGGACGGAGGTAGTACTTGAAACTGCATTCTTTTGCTTGTATAAATGGAATTTAGGATATAACTGTTGCCATTGGATTCTTTGGAACTATCCTAATCTCACCTTTTATTTTTGGTTTCAGATTACTATTTCCAGTTTTCATTTTCAGAATCCACAAAACTGATGAGCTAATTTTCGTAAACAACTAATCTTCAGCTGTGATTTTAGTATTACTATGCTAAGAAATACATGCACGCATTTGTTTTTGAATTTGGAATATACCACGTAAGACTCGGAATCTTCATAGAGCTTGTAGCAGTGGATTAAAACCAAACAAAGAGAATCTTTATGATTTTGCAGCAAAGACAATGTCATTCTCCAATAAGTCATCTGCCTTTGGGTCATGCATGCGAGTTTGATGCTGCTCTTTCTTTTTAATGATGTCTACTTTCAGAGAATCAAGAGGTGTTTTGCACTGAGATGCAATTGAAATTGTATAGTATTTTCTATTTATGTTTGCGCAATCGTAGCTTTCCTTTTCCCGTTTCCCTATCTTTTTTGGGGAAAAAAATATTGCATCTGCTTTATAAAGATATTTATGTACAATAGGCATTTTTTAATCGATGGTGGGAAAGGCAAAGTCCATTGATTCAAGCTGAAGTGAGAAAGCTTGTTGATGCAGGCCAGTTAGAGTTCGTGTAAGCACTTGACTTTTTATTTTTTCCTTTGAATTCATATTTGAGAAAAATAATATTGGAAATCTCTTCTGGCTCAGAAATGGTGGCTGGTGTATGCATGACGAAGCAGCTACCCACTACATAGACATGATTGACCAAACAACTCTAGGACATGCCTTGATAAAGAGCAATTTCAACAAAACTCCTCGTACTGGATGGCAGATTGATCCATTTGGTCATTCTGCAGTGCAAGGTTACCTTCTTGGTGCAGAGGTAATCTTATAGTATTTGAACTTGTCTCAGTGCCCATGCTACAATGTTCCTATAAACGTGCCATAGTATTCAGAGAAATTGGGTGCATGTGCACCCAATAACTTAAATTTTTATACTAAGTTCCGGCATAAGTTGCAATACTCATTTTAGAAGCTGATATTTTCTTAAAGAATAACACCTAATTTAGCTTTGGTTCTATCGTTCCAACAGCTTGGCTTTGATTCCGTGCATTTTGCACGGATTGATTATCAGGACAGAGCAAAGCGCAAGGGAGATAAATCTCTTGAAGTTATATGGCAGGGCTCCAAAACTTTTGGTTCCTCATCTCAGGTTTGTGTCTAAGACTTCTATATTCATTTTCACTTTAAAGAGTTTTTTGGTTCGTCATCATGTTTGGGTCATCTGCAGATTTTTGCCAATGCATTTCCAGTTCACTACAGTCCACCAAATGGTTTCCATTTTGAAATAGATGACGACACGATTCCTGTTCAGGTTCAGTTTCTATTATGAGTTGCTTCAGAATGATTTGATGCTCTTGTTAACTACAATTATCTCAGTTAGTACCTTGTAAATTTTCTAGGATAATCCTCTTTTGTTTGACGTCAATGTTGAGGCACGAGTTAATGATTTTATTGTTGCTGCGCTCACTCAAGTAAGATTGAACTTATTTATTTTTACTAAATTGGAATTTCGTATTTGTTTGGCTTTTCCATGTAGTTAGAGGTGAAACTAGATGCATACTCCATATTATTGATTATAGTATGGAATTTGGTGATGCCCAGGCTAATGTGACACGTACAAATCATATTATGTGGACAATGGGTGATGATTTCCAGTACCAATATGCCGAGACATGGTTCAAGCAGATGGACAAGCTAATACACTATGTTAAGAAGGTAAATTTCTATTTTGGAATTCTTTTTATCGGAGTGGGGATTTGAAACAGTGAATTGATCAGTAACTTTGAGGACATTTTTCTCTACTTAATCAAAATGCTATACTTGTATTGTACTTCTATATTTGTCGCAGGATGGTCGAGTGAATGCATTGTATTCTACCCCATCTATATATACAGATGCAAAACTGGCTGCAAATGAATCCTGGCCACTGAAAACTGACGACTATTTCCCGTGAGAATTTCTCATTTTCTTTTCTTAAGATAAGCACTCTAATGAAGGAGATAGATTACTGTTATCTACTAGATCCACTCACAAGTTTGTATGCTGTTTTTTGATAGATATGCAGACGGAGCAAATGCTTACTGGACAGGTTATTTTACTAGTCGCCCAACCCTGAAGCGATATATACGCATGCTGAGTGGATATTACTTGGTAAGGCATTATACTTTGCCAATGCTTGGTTGTTTTAACGGCCGTGGAGACAGCATTTAAGCAATCCTTTTTAGAGTCCTCTTGCCCTTCCTCTGTTTCTGAAAATCAATATTTTTTTATGCGGTCAAGTCAGCTAAATAATCTACACAGACATCACATATATATATATATATATCATAAAATGAATTGGAAATCTGTTGCTCAAGTGCCTATATATGCTGAAAATGAACCTCAAGGAAGGACGGTGACTATGATTTTCTATTGAATGGTGTTTCCTAATCCTCTGTTGGTCCATTTCTATTGTTTCCTTCACTTAGAACTACTTAATGAAATATTCTCTCTCTCCCCCCCCCTCCAAAAAAAAATAGGCAGCACGTCAGCTTGAGTTCTTGGCAGGAAAGGCATCAAGCGGTCCCCGCCTTCTGACTCTTGGAGACGCTTTAGGAATCACACAGCACCATGATGCTGTTAGTGGTACTGCTAAACAACATACGACTGATGACTATGCAAAACGCTTGGCAATTGGAGCTTCCGAGGTGGGATTCATGAAGAGTCAAACTTTTTTTTGCATTCATTTATTGCCCTTTAGACTTTTATGCTTCTTGAGTACTGAAGCCTTTTCTTAAACATTTTAGGCTGAAGCCGTTGTTAATTCAGCTTTGTCATGCCTAACCAGCTCAAGATCAAGCAGTGAATGCACCAAGTCTGCATCGACATTTAAACAGGTAAGGCTTTGCTGGTTCAGTTAGGTAAGTTTATAAAGGTATCATATACTCCCTCCGTCCCACAATAGTGTAGACTTTTGGTCAAATTGACCAAACTTTGACCAATAATTTTAGCACAAAATAATTATCCTAACGAAAATCTAAAAATGGTTATTGTATCACAATTAAGATTATTTTCGATTTCAAGTTTTAGATTTTCATTAGGATAATTATTTTGGGCTAAAATTATTGGTCAAAGTTTGGTCAATTTGACCAAAAGTCTACACTATGGTGGGACGGAGGGAGTATGGATTTATGCATATATTATCAAAAAGATGTTTCAATTGTATAGGAGTTCTAGGTGCAATTTTATTTTTTGTCATCATGCAATACATGTATTTCTTACGACTGGAAGATGCATGGTTACCAACATACGGTATACTCCCTCCATCCTGGAATGACGTTGTTAATCTGAATGAACTTTGAACAATAATTTAGGTTAATTTAATCATTCTGATGAAAATCAAAAACTTGTTATTGGTACACCATTATAAATACTATCAGTGACAACATTTAGATTTTTCATTAGGATAATGAAATTAACCTAAATTATTGCTCAAAGTTCATTCAAATTGACAACAAAACAAAGTGGGCAAAACAAAGTGGGAACATCATTCTGGCACGGAGGGAGTATTATACATATCCTAAAGGTATTTTGGAGTAGTCTTAATCCCCCCTTCTTTTGATGCTTTTGGTGGAAGTGGATGGGGGTGGGTGTGCAGGTGTTTGTATTGTGGTTAAACATAACCATTGGCCTATTAATACTTTTCTCTCTCTCTCTCTCTCATGGCCAGTGTCAATTACTCAATATAAGCTATTGCCCACCGAGTGAAGAAGATATTGCAGAAGGAAAGAGTTTGGTAACGTTGCTTCTCTGTGGACTATTCTTTAGGGTGAAAATGATTTGGATTATTGTTTTTTGGGTTTACAACAGCGATTTCTACTATCAGGTTGTTGTGGCATATAATCCTCTTGGATGGAATCGCACTGACTTCATCAGGATACCAGTAAGTCCATGTTTTCTTTATTTTTATTGCTTTCTTTCTATCATTTTTCTTAGTGCTTTCTATATGTTTTCCGACTTCACGACAACAAAAGTAATAAGAGAGTAAGGTTGGTTGTGAGAGATCTGCATGTTCTGTTTTCGTGATTTATTTGCTAGTCCTGGGCGCAAGCGAAAGTAGAAGAAATGGTTAATACATTTGTATGTCGTCCAAGGTCCACACTAGGTACCTGATAACCAATGAAAATAGAATAAATATTTCAATGCATCAAGATAAGTTGGTGAAACAACAATATTACCCAACACCCGGAAAATACAACTGCATATTCAAAAAGTGAACTGTACCAAAATAGTAAGTCGTATGGTTTTTAACCATTGCCGGAATAGAGCGCTAACCACGGTAGATCTGCCAACATGACCTCTGCTGACTTATAAGCACTTCTCTTTGGGCTCAAAGCCTGATAGGTTAAGAAAATCACAAATTTATTCTTTATCACCTTTCTGGCGTAACCAATACTACTTGACTACTTTCAACCCCCTGGCCTACCACTTCAGCTTGCACGAAACCATTATCCACCTGGCCTTTGCCCCAAGAAAATGCTGACAGCTTCCACAAGTTGGCTTATCCTGTTTGATTGGTGACACCTCTTTTTAATTTCGACAACTCGACGAATTTAGAGCTTAATTAGCAAAATAAAGTTGAACTGTAAAAATTAAACGTACCCGACTGAGCCGTGTATTTCCTCTAAACAAGCTGTAAAAACTAAAATTTACAACTCCGTCCTGCAGTTTTCTTAATGTTTTGTGTGAAATAATATAATTATTCTAAATACAATGATGAATGCCAAATGTACAGGTTAAAGATGCTGATCTCATTGTTCAAGATTCTGATGGAAATAAGATTCAGGCACAATTTCTAGAGTTGGATATCGTAACAAAAAATCTAAGAAGCTTCTATACCAAAGCTTACTTAGGAATATCACCGGCAGAAGTTCCAAAATACTGGCTTGTCTTCCAAGTAACCGTGTCACCCCTTGGTTGGAACACTTACTTCATCTCTAAAGTGGCTGACAAAGGTACTTTAAGTTTTGGTGCTCTTATTCCCGAGGACCTTTTAGTTATGCTGAGGTCAAATGGGCATAACTTGACAGCATTTTTTTTCTTAATATATTAAAATGTTTATACAAAAATCATGGAAAGTCAGTCAGGTTCCGCTGTAATTTATTTTGTTTACTTACTCTGTTTCTTCTGTGCTTGATTCAGGAGATAGCAAAAATGGCTTTGTCTCTGTGATGGACCTTCCAAAGAATGAGACAGTTGAAATTGGACCGGGAAGCCTAAAGTTGTCCTTGTCTTCAACATCTGGACAACTTACAAGAATATACAATTCTAAAACAGGGGTTAGTCCAATGTCTTAAATATCTTTTTCCATAATGAAATAATTTACATTTTGGTTAAAGGAAGGTGCCAGAATACAACTGACTAACTGCATTTTGTTTTTCAATTCTCTTTTAACTGTCTCTATGGTATGGCTTATTCAACTTGGTTCCTTAACCTTAGAGTGGTCAATGACACCAAGGAATTACTGAAGTTCTCACTTTCACGAAAAATTGTGTGGAGGGATGTATGAGAAAACTACACACTGAAACTATTTGGCTATTAAACTGGGTTGTTCAGATACTTTCTTTTTGTATTTGTTAAAGAATAATATGCTTATGAGGCCCGGGGAGGGACATCTATTGTTTCGTTTCCATCTTGTCTCTTGTTAAGCAAAACACATACGAACATCACTCTTATCATATGCCATGTTGACACTTACTTGGGAAAGGGGGCTCATGCAACGTAAAACTTATGGAAAATATTATTTGGTATTATAACTGAAATATGCTCTTTTTTGAGGCGAATATATTGTTGAGCGAGCATAAAGAAGATGTTTTACAAATCAAGCCAACGACCGTGAGCTTTAAATATTTTGGCCGGCCTTTATTAACTGAGGGGAGTTTTAAAGCATGCTGTACATAATCGGCCCCTTTATTAACAATTAAACTTTTGATGACTTGATATTAGAGGCCTGATTGGGATGTTTTGGGTTCAGCTCGGCCTAGTTTCTTGATGCATCCATATTAATCTCTCTGCGTATGAGCTGGGGTCTAAAGCTTTTGGTGAGCTGGCTATATAACAAGAATAGAACATAGACTCTGAGACACTGCAACTATCATTTTATTGTCTATTTTTTCATGATAAAAGTAAAAGGAAAGGAGACATCATACAAAAGATGTCAGTTATCTTGCTTTTGGTTTATCGGCTGAATTAGTTCATGGTTTTTACGGCCTTCACTGCTGCCAAATGGTAGCCAAGGTTCACGATTGTCCCTTCTCTTCAATACAATATAGTATACTAACAATTGGCATTAAATAGAAGTTTGAAGTCGATGGGAAGTGTATACATTAAAGAGCCCTATCAAGTATCACTTCTTTTCTGTAGATTGCTTCCATAGCTAATAAAACACTGAATGTGACATGTGAATCCGGTCTCACATTGGCTGATTCTGCTTTGAAATGCAATTCCTTAAACATGTAAAATATCTCAATGTGATTTATACCGCTTATCAGGTCGATATCCCAGTTCAACAAAGTTATCTTTGGTATGGTTCCGACAGCGGTTTTGATGGCCAGGTAAGAACTGTAAATGTTTGGATATATTTCCACTTTGTATTTATCCCTGACTTTTATGGTAATAACTTCTAGCATATAATTTGCTTATTTTGTATCAGGCTTCTGGTGCCTATATTTTTCGCCCTAATGGGGCACCTCCCGTTGCTGCTTCGAGATCAGTAAGTGATCTTTCATTCTTTTAATTTCAAAAATTGTCTTCCTGCTTTTGGTGAAGGTTACGTCTCAACATTCTGTCTTTCTAACACTTCTTTCTGTTAATTCTTAAGCTTTATCTGGGGAGGTTTCATCTTAATAGAAGTTTAATTTCCTTATTTTGCCTTCAGGTTCCTTTAAAAATCATTCGTGGACCACTTGTTGACGAAGTTCACCAGGAATTCAACTCATGGATCTATCAGGTCAAATATCTTAGTTTAACTGGATCCAATGACTCAAAATTATTAGCATTATAAGAGTCTGCTTTTCAATGGAGATTCATTCATCTTGACATCATTTCCTTTCCTTTAAATGTCTTAGTTAAAAATTGGGCCTTCACACATAGGTCAACAGGCTTGTGGTACATATTGAGCTCTTAAGTACAACCACTTTTAGTTGATTTGTTGGACGACCAGCTTGTAGTTTCTGTTCCTTTATGCATTCATCATTGTTAGCCACTTTTGTTGGGGTTATAGTACTTAGAAGTGACATATTTCTTAGCTGTTGTTATTCTCTGACCAAAAGCCAGCCAACAGTTCAGTATTTCATACATCATTTTCATCCTCTTCGCCTTTTTTTTCTCCCTCGTTTATTTGAATAATTTTGTATGTTCCCATTCCTAGATTTTTTCACATTTGTTCTTTTTCTTTATGTTTGATTTCAGGTGATTAGGGTTTACAAAGATAAAGAGCATGCTGAACTCGAGTTCACAGTAAGTAAGCCTCATGGCTTAACACATTTCCATCCTCAAGAAAATTATTAAATAAAAAAAATGTAAAGTAAATGTCAGTAGAAAAATAGAAAACCCAAGTTTAATGTATAACCGATTAAAATCATTTTTTTTAATCTTTTGTTCATCATTTAAGATCGGTCCAATTCCAACTGAAGACGGAAATGGGAAAGAGGTCATCACAAGAATTACAGCAAATATGGCCACTAACAAGGCATTTTATACTGATTCCAATGGAAGGGACTTTCTCAAAAGGGTAATTCTCGTAGCATCTTTTTCTTGATCTTTTGTCTGTAAAAGAAGTCATAAAATAACTAGTGTTGACATGTTACTTCTGTATGAACAATTGTCACTTTATTTTATAAAAAATAAAAATTATAGTGCACGAGGAGGGTAGGAGAACCTTACTTCCAATGAAGGGATAAATGGAGTTTCTTTTATTGTATTATCCTGACAAGTCTCACATAAAAGGTTTGTAAAGCTGTGATTTAATCATGAGATATTGTTCAAACTTGTCTCTAGTTTGAGAGTTACTCTAGAAAATGAACTGCGCATTTAGAGGTACTGTATAAGTTACTATGGAGAGGTATTTTATGTGTCACTAGGAGAAGTTCATATGAAAATCCGTGTTTTTTTTTTTTTCATTTTTCTGCCTAAGCTTCCTACTTCCGGAAGCAGCTTGCAACCGTCATGTTTTTTCAGCGATTTCAATCAACTAAGGGTACGACAGACTGGAAGTATTTTGCTGTTTTTGACATTTTGTTGACAAAGATTTCTTTGATCCGAGCATCTAATTTTTATGAACTTGTATGTTTAATTATTCTTTTGTTCAGTTTTTCCTATTTCTTCTATACACTGCATCCCTATTTGTGGCTCTTTCATAAAAAGTTTTGCTTGTATTTTCAGGTACGTGATTTTAGAGAAGACTGGCCTCTGTCAGTTACTCAGCCTGTTGCAGGAAACTATTATCCGGTAATTATCTCAACTTCCGCTTCATAGTTTGAATTCTAAGTTGATGTGGCTGCCTTAGCCCTCAATATTTTCTCACTGCTGCATTTTTTAGCTGGATCATTTTGGGCATCTGGACCCTTGCATAATTTCCAAGGCATTTTAGAATTTTGTGGAAGAGATTAGTACAAATACTTTTGTTTCCGCTCATAGTCAAAGATATACTGAATTTCAGAAAAATCTTATCGTTTTTCAGCTCAACCTAGGTATCTTCACATCAGATGACAAATCTGAATTGTCAGTATTGGTTGACCGTGCAACCGGAGGAGCCAGCATCCAAGATGGACAATTAGAGCTAATGCTCCATAGGTTCAAATGAATCTCCTCTCTCTCTCATTTACTTTAGTACCCTGATATGTTTGTATTCCTGACTACAAATGGAACTGACTATTCTTTCAACATTTCTCCTTTCGTATTTTAAGGCGTACAATCTTTGATGATCAAAGAGGAGTGGGTGAAGCCCTAGACGAGACCGTGTGTGCTAATAATACGTGTGAAGGACTTAAGGTGTGATTCTGTCGAACTCAATAAAATGTTGTGTTCCTGTTCTTGCATTATTGTCATTTACGCCAAGAAGGGTCACCACAGAACGTCCTCTTTTTTATATTATTTGAAAATTCTTCATCTAAGTTTTTATACCGCTCATAGTTTAGTATTGAACAATGTTCTCATACTGGCACTTTTGTGAATGTTTTGCCTCCTTAATGATTTGGTGTATTAATTGATCTTTGTTATCAGGTTCGAGGACATTATTATTTAAGTGTTAACCACCTAGGTGCTGGGTCCCACTGGCGCCGAACAACCGGCCAAGAAATTTACTCGCCCCTTCTTTTAGCATTTGCCCAAGAGGTATGCTTTTTAAGAATTATAACGAAAATCCACGAACACTGCATATAATCTGATAAACTACATTCCTGAAGAAAATGGAAGACTGGAAAACGTCACATTTGACAAGTGCAACATCTCTGGATTCAAACTATAGTTTACCTCTTAATGTAGCGTTGATTACTCTCCAGGTTAGTATTAGTTACATAGCACATAAATCTATCTGCCCGCCTGTTTTACTATGTCTACCCTCCCCCCCCAATCTTTGCAGGAATTAGAGAACGGAAGTGTGCTCCTCCGTTTAGCTCATCTTTATGAGGTAAAAGTCAATCCCTTTGATGATTGCATTGTTGTTCCGAGAAAATGCTCTAATTCAGTCATAATTAAAAGTTATAATCTATTTATTGACTTCATTTATGATGTAAACGTCGTCAGGCTGGTGAAGATGCTGACTTTTCAACATTGGCCAAAGTTGAATTGAAAAGGATGTTTGCCGGAAAGACTGTAAGTGCATTATTCCTTGATTTTTACTTTTTTTTTTCTGTTTCTAAAGATCACACACATTAGATGTGCAAAACCAGCTTAGATTCTTGTCTCTTTTGCCTTTTGTTTGCTGATATGAACCGGGAAATTTAAATCTTCGACTCAAGAACTGTCACTCCATGGATCATAACGTCAAGTTCTCTAAGCAAGTAGAGAAATTTCAATTTCAGTTTTTTGTAGTTAGGGTGTGTGTTCAGATTGTCTACATTAAGCTCGCGTGGGTCCCACCCTTCCCTGGACCACACATAGAACTCTTCTAGTATCAGACTGCCATTTTCTTATTGTAGGAATTGAATAAAAACTCTTTGAAGGCAACGGTTTTTCATCCTTGTTCTCCATCTAATACAGCATATAACATTCATTGTTCATTACCAGATCAAGACGATAGAGGAAATGAGCTTATCAGCAAACCAAGATAAGTTAG
This sequence comes from Adenophora triphylla var. japonica, assembly GCA_022495995.1. Taxonomy (NCBI): domain Eukaryota; kingdom Viridiplantae; phylum Streptophyta; class Magnoliopsida; order Asterales; family Campanulaceae; genus Adenophora; species Adenophora triphylla. The sequence goes on from JAFEMH010004619.1 coordinate 111,284, forward strand.
AGATGAAGAGAAAATCATGGAAAGTCGAAGGCAAACATGGAGACCATCCGGCACCAGTCAAAGGTGGCTCTCTTGACAAGTCAACCCTCGTAGTGGAGCTCGGTCCAATGGAGATTAGGACTTTCCTCTTGCAATTTTGAGAGGATCCCAGACTCGGATTCGGAATTTGAAACTTCATTTTAGGCAATAAGCATAAAACATAGATGCATATCAGTTTTTGGCAGGGCATAGTAGAGATAGTAGTTCATATATTTTGGGCTGCATAATAATGTACTGTACTTCCTCTTTTCAACTTATGCAAAGAACTGGCAGCAATAAATTGATATAGATAACTAACTTTCTTATTAAGGCACTAACTTTCTTTTGAGTTTTCGCAATAAACTCCTCCGTCACATAATAAATGTCGATGAGATATTTTTATTTTTAATTTCAAATATTTCTTTCCACCTATTTCTTTTTAAATTTCAAGTTTTTTAATTATTTATTTTACTCTTTTTTAAAAAAAAATCCCAAAATTTTCTTTCCACCTATTTATTCGTTTTAATTTACGTTTTTAACGTTTACAAATGGGATTTAGCCGATCCCAAAATATTTGGGACCAAGACTGGGTTGTTGTTGTTGTTGTTGTATCAATAACAATTTTTAGAAATTTATGAGGATATTCTAATTTTTTATAAAGATTTAATCAAATTTCAATCAAGTTGATCATTAAAATAAAAGTGAGACTATTTTTCTGTACGGATGGTGTTATATGTAGTAGTATTCACATATAATACTTGGTCCTCTCCCATATTGAGTTTGTAAACCAACCTTTCATTCATGGTATAAAGTCTTATTCTTCATTTCTTGTTTTCTTGTGTCTTCTTTATCCCACATGGGATTACTAATAAAACTTGTGGAGCTAAACTTGTTATATAATAGCTAAGTTTGAAGATTTCCTATAAGCTTGCTTGAGCTTTCCTCTATTATGGGAAAATATCAAGTATGGCTTAAAGTTTTGAGTATGACTGTTCGGAGGGGCACGCCCAGATCGGCCGTGCAAGGCGTAGAGCACGCCCGTGCAGGTACGGAGCGGCCGTGCCAATTTTGGTGACACGCCCGTGCAAAAGCATGGAGGGGCCGTGCAACTTTGTTGACTCGGCCGTGCAGCTGAGGCACCAGTTCGGAAAAGTTGTGTCTTTTCAAGACGACAACACCAACTCTATAAATAGGACTGGTCTCCTTGGAACTGAAAAAAAATATAGAAATCACTGAGTTAATTACTTCCCGAGTCTTTCTTCTTAACAAATCCATTTTCAAGACGACAACACCAACTCTATAAATAGGGCTGATCTCCTTGGAACTGAAAAAAAATATAGAAATCACTGAGTTAATTACTTCCTGAGTCTTTCTTCTTAACAAATCCATTCTTCGAGTCAAACAGTTAAATCTTCGATTATTGTTCCCGAGTTATTCAAAGGAGTGTAACTTCGAATAAGAGTGTGTAGGTTTTGTATCCTGGAGGTGAAATTCGTTGAGACCATTACACCATAGTGGGACGAATTAAATACCTTAAAGATAACATCTTTTGGTGTGCCTAACCTACTGATTCCCTACCCACAATTGAGTCATATACAACAGATGGAATATTAATCTCCTTGTTTTGTTGGCTGTAGATAATTTGGAGGTTTAATTTCACCCTCGCCCCAAATCATTCTTCGTAAAAGTCCAGTCGAGATTCAAAAGCCCATACACAAATAAAGACTTATACCTTTGGGTATGTTAGAGATATTATCCCACATCGGGAATTGACGAACCTAGCCTATAATATATAAAGATCCTGGGCCACTCCCCTTATCACCAATTGGTTTTAAGGTGGAACCTCAGACTTTAAGATGGTATCAGAGCTGGTCCATTACACGTGCAGGGCCAACGACCCACGATGTTACTCCGCGTCACCCGATTAATAAGTCCACGTTGTAAGCTTTGACAAAGCCCGCTACACGTGAGGGGGCGTGTTAGAGATATTATCCCACATCAGGAATTGACGAACCTAGCCTATAATATATAAAGATACTGGGCCACTCCCCTTATCACCAATTGGTTTTAAGGTGGAACCTCTGGCATTGCAATGAAAGGTAGAATTCCTAGGAATATCCAAATTGAACGAAGAACTAAGAGAACGTAAAATTGAATAAGATGGGTGCCCTAATCTATGATGCCAATTGATGATGGAGGACGGAGTTGTGGAGTGAACGACAGGAGACTTTGGAAGCCATTCATAAACGGCCGAGCTAGAACTGCCTTGAAGAAGAGTATCCCCCGTTTGAAGGTCCTTCACAAGAAATGAGTTATGTGAGAAGATGACAAAGACATTATTATCTTGACACAACCTAGATATAGATATTATGTTGCGACACACACGAGGAACATGAAGAACATTATTGAGAAGTAAAGGGGAGGAAGAGGTAAGGAAAGAAGTTGAACCAGTATTTGAAATATTGAGTCCCGAACCATCACCAACGAGAAGTTCTTCGGTTCCATCATAAGGAGAGTGAAGGGCCAAGTTATTCAGATCATTGGTCACATGATGCGTAGCTCCACTGTCAAATAGCTAATTTGGTGGGGTTTGGTTTGAGGTGAAAGCGGAGTAGGCAGTGGGTTGAAAGGAAGAGTTACCACGGTATTGTTGCCTAGGGTTATAGTTTGGGTTAAAGTTTCGGCGTTTGTTGGAATTAGGTTGATGAGAAGTGGGGTTGGGTGTGGGAAAATTGGCGTTAGGGTAGAGTTGGCGGAAGGAGGGGCATTGGGAAAGGAAGTGGCCGTCATTGTGACACCACTGGCAACGGCCTTTATACAGAGCTCGAGGGTTTTGAGGATTGGAGTTGGGAGGAGGGGTAGGGTTCTGTTTTTGGTTGTGGGATCGGTTTGTGGGAAGAGTTTTAGAAGAATAGGTAACGGTGGCAGGGAAGGCGTTGGTGATGGGTGCTCGATGTTTGAGGGATAGCTCTTTGTTGAGAAGTTTTTCATGAAGTTCATCAAACGTAATTGGGGTGTCTCGGCTGTAAACAGCAGTGATGATGCTTTCAAAGTACGGATCGTTGAGTTGATCCAAGATCTTGTCAACAAGGTCTTCCGGATCAATGGGGCGACCTAAGGATTTAAGTTGGTCTGCGCAAGATTTGAAATCTCTCATATAGTCTGAAACAAAACGGTTTCCTTTGGTGATTTGGCGGAGGCGATCCTTGATTTGTTTGATATGACCTTTTGAGGGGTTGACATAGGTTTTGGCAAGGGTTTGCCATGCTTCATATGTAGTGGAGCATTGAGATATGAGAGAGACAAGATCGGGAGAGAGAGTACCTGCTAGTGCACAAAATAAAAGCTTGTCTTGACGAAACCATGTGTTGTAGGTTGGGTTAGGAGATGTGGTGTTGGTGGCTGCTGGAGGGTTATTGGCTGGAGGGATATTTTCGGTTGTGATGGTTTGAGTGGTAAGGTTTTGGGGTGGATCGGTTAAGGTTCCATCTATGTATTGGAAGAGATCATGGCTAAGGAGGGTTGCTTCAAGTTGGATTTTCCAAGCTATGTAGTTTGTGGGTGTTAGTTTTAGGATGTGGCTGAGGGAGATAGCTATGAGGGGTTTGGTAGGCTCAGCCGAGTTGGGGAGGAGAACAACGGATTCTGCTGCCATGGAAAACAAGAAAACAAAGATTAGAAAAAAAATATTTGATCTATAGCTTTGATACCATGTTGAATTGAGATTTTGATTGAAATTTACATTGATGTTTATTGATATTAAGAGGTCCTATTTATACAAAAAGGAAGGAAGAAAATATGGACATAAGAAGGATTCGAAATATACAAGATTCCTAAGTTGATTAGAATCCTTCATGGACTAGGAAACAAACACCAGCAAACATGGAACCTTCGGCAGCAGTGGGGCAGGGCCGGCCCAAGGGTGAAGTTGAGGAACCTAGGGCTTTAGGCCTCACCAAAATATAGCCTCAATTATTTTTTGTTAGACTGTTAGTAGTAGTAGTATGTTTTTGATTTTTTTAATTGTCCTATCTATCTATTATTCTATTACTACCTTGAAAGAAACAAAGAGTTAAAGCTTGCAAATTATCAGCTTTACACAGCCTGTCCGAGTCCGACTCTTTGATTTCCTAAAACAAAGTTAAACGGTTATTTTTTTTCACTTAATACTTAATAGCTATATTTATAATCCATCTCATTCCAAGACAATCTTCTTCAATTCTTTCCTTCTTGATTCCAATCTTCTATTTTTCTCAAATTGACATTGACAATTACGATTTGCGATTTGTGAACAAAGCGGAGGATCGACCGATCGAGTAAACGAATTGGCAATATTGGGCTTTGCCTTGTGAGGCCGCGACCGATACCGCGACCAAGTTTCTTTGTTCTAACTACTTTTTTCTTAGTATTATGCCTTATTGCCTTGATTTGATAATTTGATTTATAGTCATTTATTTTAATTTTGGGAAAATACATTGCTTTTTTATTTTATCTTATAGAAATGTCAACAATAAAGTTTGAATCAGGCTATTCGAAACTAAAAAAAAAAAAAGAAAATAACAGAAGCTTTAATCGAATCACAAAAAGGGGCCATAGAGAAATTTTTCAATATAAATAAGAAAGTTGAAAATATCCCGTTGAATGAAAATAATAATAATGTAGACACGGATGAAAATGAAAATAGGGAAGAAATTAATAATGAAGATATGGATGAAAATGAAATTGAAAATGAAAATAGAGAAGAAATTAATATCATAGACATGGATGAAAATGAAAATAGAGAATGATTAGTTAATGAACAAGAAAGAGATGTTAATAAAGTCGAAGAATCCACTGTAGGGGAATATGGGGTCTTGATCTTGATACTAAGGCCGGATATGTGATTGAATCGTGTATAATCCACTTTTTGAATAAAGTATTTCGACCCTTAATGCCTGGGTTACACAAAATCTTTATTGAGATAAGACAATCACGCAATTTGTTTTCTAGGCAAAGAAAACAAATCAAAACTTGAGAATTGTTTTGCTTTCGTTATTGTTGTATCACTTGTGTTTTTCATATGTCTACAAATGAGATCAATCTCTGTATATATACAGATGGAGAGGTATCAGTAAAAGAGTACAATCAAAAGACATGACTTTAGCCAAGTGATGTGTCTTTTCATTTTGAACTGGCACCTGTTCAGGAACTGCTCGGCCGAGTCAAGGGACTCGCTCGGCCGAGCAAAGAGGTCCAAAGACATTTTGCCCAGCTGCACGGCCGTGTCTTATTGAACTGCACGGCCGTGTTGTTCATACTGCTCGGCCGAGCAAGGCACATGCCTCGGCCGAGCAAGACTCTCCAGAAACTTTGGACAATCTGCTATGCTCTGCTCGGCCGAGTCAAGGACTCTGCTCGGCCGAGCACATCAGCAAAATGTGCTACCCTTTAACCTTTACCTTTTATCGAGGTTGATTTCGTTTTAGCTCAAACGAGTGTGTACTCCACACTTTCCCTTACTCGTATCCGAGTCTAATACGAATCACATTGATCTCTTAGTAAATCACCATTACAATAAAATAAGTTGATGATACTAAAATCACCAACAAATCCCCTCCATTTTAGTGTAATTCTTTGATTTACTAAACTTTATAAATAACGAAACAAACGAATGCATAAATGAAAATGTCTTGCGATTGAATTTTCATCTTAGTATAATACACATTTCAAATACTCGAGAATCGGGGTGTCCTAACGATTGAACCCGTCAACTCATATGAATACCTGAAGATACTATACACATAAGTTCAGTACAATTCTCTTTGTTTAACCTTGACACTATTGCAAGCCATGTGTCCATATCCAATAGTGAACATATAGGAAGCCAAGTCCTAGCTTCTTGAAGCGGCAAAACTTCATGTCCACATAGGTAGTTCCTTTTAATCTTGCACCCGCATTTGCAATTTTTCAAAGGAACTATTAAGAAGATATTCTTCAACCTAACCTTTACTTGCAGGTCTGAACACATACCTTGGGAAAGATAATACCATGTGTTCCAATCTCCAAGTGCGAGCTTTCCACATTGAATTCAAGCTTCTAACGTTGTATTAGAAGGGAATTGGGTATCTCACAATTAGAGGATTAAATGGACTTTAATCCCATTCCCATTGCAGACTTATTTACCAAGTCTCTAGCTAACCCCTTCGTCAAGTGGTCAGCCAAATTTTGTTGCGACTGAACAAACTCAACTGATATCACACCATTCATGATTAACTCCCGAATCATACTATGTCTGACACCTAAGTGTCTAGACTTGCCATTATACATTTGACTATAAGCCCTAGCCAACGTAGCTGCACTATCACAATGGATAGATATTGGTGATATCGGTTTTGGCCATAATGGAATCTCATATACCAAGTTTCGAAGCCACTCCGCTTCTTTTCCAGCAGCAGCCAAAGCTACAAACTCAGATTCCATTGTAGAATGCGTAATACATGTCTGCTTTTTGGAAGCCCAAGAAATGACACCTCCTCCAAGCAAGAACACCCAACCACTAGTAGAAGATGAATCTTCTTGGTTGATCCAACTAGCATCTGTATAACCTTCTAATATAGAAGGATGTCCACTATAACACAAACCATAGTCCATAGTACCTTTTAAGTACTTGAACACCCTTGTTATAGCATGCCAATGCTGTCTACTAGGATTACTAGTGAACCTACTATGAGTACCCCGATCCGAACCCATGATTTGGATCCACTTTAATTAAATTTTGGGCTTACATAATTGCTAAAGAAGCAAATAAGGTCCAAAAATCCCAATGACCCATCGATCCATTGGGCACACAGCATTCGGCCCAACATGGCCAAAAGATGTACGCTGTCGTCCGACATGGAAGTCACTAAGGCGGTTTAACTACCCCTGTCGTGCGACATAAGACGCCCCATTAGCCTGCCTATAAATACAAGGCATGGCTGATCATTTTAGAGGACTGGGAGAGAGAGTTTTGGGAGGAATATCAGTAGAATAGGGAAAACTCTGGAGAAATAGAGTCTCTCTCTCTCTCATACACACACACTCACCTCCCTCCTCACACACACACAAACACCAAAGTCAAGATCAAAGAAGGGTCCCTTTGTTGGTGTGTAGAAGGGGTAGACACCATACTACTGGTGATCCTACCTTGTGGACTACAATAGGTAGCCACTAAACCCTTCTCCCTCTTTAAATAAAGTCTTTAATACATTCTTAACACATTGCATGCTTACTTGCTTTAATATTATGTAAAAATCGGGATTTTTGCATGATAAAGGTGGTGGAGAAGTGAATCTTCAATATTCACTTCTCCCCACCTCAGATCTGGACATTTGGTGGCATAAACACCATTAAAGTTTGAATCTTTGCCTAGTTACATTGGGTTAGGAGGTGATGGCTACTTCAAAGTGGCCATAAACATGTGATTTATCACATTTGGCCACTAAAGCCATGCGATCCTCCCATAATACTCGCATAATAATATTATTTCATTGTTTACAGTTAATGTAGTTGCTCGGTTTGCTTTGAAAACAAAGAGGAAATCAAACAGACTGAAGAGCACTGAAACAGGCTGCTCATGTCGTGCGACACAGGACTCCATGGAGATCCTGTGTCATACGACATGGAGTTCCCAGAAAGCTGTAAAGCTTTTCTTGGACTTCAGATCTGCAAGATTCAATCCTCTTGTGATTCAAAGCTTACCTAAGCAAGTTGTGGCTCATAAGCCACTATTTGGAGTGCCTAAGGTCTGTTTGGGCGCGATCCATTTGACGGAGGTGGTTTGCCATTTGACATAGACAATTTCGGATGCTCTATGTCATATGACATCCGTATCAACAAAGTCTATCGTGACTTTGTTCACTCCTATCAAACCCAAACTGGGCCCTAGACCACTAAATAGTGTCTCTACTGGGTGGAACAATGTCTTTCCAGTCCCAGAGTAGCTTTGTCTTTATAAGAGACAATCTGACCATGAATCCCTCTGTCGCCCGACATCCTCTTTAAGAGAAGTCCTGTGTCGGACGACAAAGGAGCTCCCTGGGCAGACTGTCTCAGACCTCTGCCTTGTGATAAAAGATATCATATGTAAAGGGTGTGGCCCCCTGTCATGGCTCACAAGTTGTACTCAGCTTTCATATTATCAATGAAAATGTCAAATTTGCATGTTCTACACATCAACACATATTGCACGCACACTTTGAATGTCCAAAATTGTCCAACGTTGATAGAAAGTCTCGATAGAGGCGTGTTGGGTGAACTCTCTAGTTCTTCCCAAACACGTAACCAGACTCCCGGACTCAAAATCTCTCAAAATAGGTTTTTCAATGTTTTCCTCTAAAAATGGCGTGGCGACTCCCAAAACCGAAGTTTTCAAAACTCATCATATCATTTTCAACACATTAAAAAACTCTTTAAAAAAAAAGGGAGGAAATCATTTTCTTCGGGCGAGCGTTCATTCAGTGGCGACTCTGCTGGGGACATTGAAAAACTTTTTGTTCTAAAAAATGAAGACGATACTCGGTATATAGGTGGAAACCACTAACCTTCCTGTATCGCTCCCTAACCCGGGGCTTGGGATAAATGGTGGTCTAACAATCCCACGTACCAGTATCATTCTTCTATTTTCTGAAAAAAGAGAAAAGTTTTTCTTAAGAGAGTCTAACTTTCTTCAAATCAACTTGGACAATTTCGACATTCACCTTGTGTGTACATTTGTGTCATTTTGTGTGCTCAAATGCACTTTGCCATGCTTTGGTATGTGACACTATTGGAAGCCGGGGCTTCCCCTTTTGCAATTTGCTCTTCCCGATAATCAGAACAGGGCGGGATGGCGCTGGACTACAGCTACTGGTAAATTCTGACATTTGGGGCAGTCCCCTTTTGTCATGCTTTGACTCATTCTCTTGTTTTTTTTCCTTTGCATATTGCATAAAAAAAAAAAAAATCTTTTACAAAAAATAAAAAAAAAAAACAAAAATATTTTCCTAGAAAATACCTTCACACTACTCGCACTCTACCCGCACATAGAGTTAGAACCCGGGAGTGTACGGACGGCATCGCGGAAAGTGACATGTTTCGCTGACGTTTGAGCGCCTAAAGTCCTCCTAGCTAGTGAGTCAGCCAACACTTGTCCGTGACACACTTTCTACCGTGACCGGTTGGTTTTTGGCCAATACTTTTCAAAACATTTTAAACTTGGTTTTCAAAATTTTCTCACAAAGTCTGAGTCATACACCGTCTCCAAAAATCTTGGCATACTTTCCCTCTTCGTGTCGGAATCACGACATAATTCAAACGTAAGTACACGTTAAGATCTCTACATGTCTCGACGTAGGGACATATCGATTTCTCGACTTGGCTTCATAAGAAGTCATGACGCGTCTTCGACATGTGTCAACACGGGACCATGTCGAATTCTTAACCCATACTAACGAGAGTTATGCCGAAATTTCGCCACCAAGTGACGAGAGGCCATGCCAGATTTCCAACTCGAAAAGAGGAGAGGTCATGCCCAATTCCTCGATGGTTTTACCTCCAAATTGCGGTCTCGTACGTTCAAACGTACGTTCGACCCTCTCTCCTCCCGAGTTTAGACGTTGACTTGGACTTGGTTTTGAAAACCCCGAGTTTGACTTGTTTTGGCTCGTATGCCCATAGGTTCGTTCTCCCTTTCGGTTGGTGGGTTCCACGTGCCCTATAGGACCTCTGCCGGGATTGTCCGTCCCGTAGGTGCAATACAGGTGAAATACAGGGAGTCTATAGACGTAGTGATGGAACCCACTGATCCAGGTATAGCGTAGAACGCGAAAAAGAAGGTTTCCCCCTTTTCCAACCATTCCTAAGATCAATAAAAATCATTTTTTTTTTAAAAAAAAAAACAAAAAATATATAAAAATATATAAAAAAAAAACAAAAGAGCATATGCATGAGTCCGTCCTAAGCCTATCCTCTCCCCTACCTAAGGCCGTTCTCTCCCCTTACAGCAAGCAAGTATTGGGTCAGAGTTCCGGGTGGTCGGTTAATCAGTTTCTCTCCAGTCAGGGGTTCATTTCCAGCAGTCTCAGAAATGGCAGATTCGCAAGTTTCAGCGGGTTTGGGTCCGAATGCGGGTGTTGATCCAGCTCAGAATCAGAATGACAGTGAGGGTACAGGAAATCCGATGATTAGGAAGGAAAAATTAGCCCAAGCTTTGGAAAATGCCCATGAGGTTCACAAAGAACAGCTGGCCCTGCTCATCAGTGTTCTCCGCCATCATGGAGTTCAGGTAACAGTTGAGGCAAATGGTCCTCTGGTCATGGTCGAAGATGAGACTCCAGAAATAGTGATCTCAATCCCTCCGTCACATAACCAATACCCTCCATCGCCCTCAGCTTCTCAGAACGGATCGGGATTAATTACACCTGTTCCTCAAGTTCAGCAGTATTTGCCAATTTATGCTCCAGCTTCACATAATCAGTTTGAGCCATGCGGCTATGTGCTGAAGCCTCTATACCTGCCTGAATGCAATCATGAGGGGCTAAAAGAAAAACCAGATGCCTCAAGTTTTCAGTTGCCATCTACTGGGCTTAGGGAATTCACCCGTCAGTATCACCAGTCTGCGGCTGTGGTTCCCTCTGCTGATAAGAGCCTTGTTGCGAGTTCCAGTAACTTGAATGTTCCTGTTGACCCCCATGTGGCGATATTGATGGAAAAAGTGAAACAAATGCAAGAGAAGCTTGACCTCATGATGAGTACCAGTACTTTCTCGACCCAAGATGTCAAGTCAGGCAAAGAAATGATTCTGCCGCGCAAAATCCAAGTGCCCGAAGTGAGGGAATCCGATAAGACAACCTGCCCTGGAGCACACTTGTCCAATGCCAGTTCAAAGTTTGAGAAATGCCCGAAGACACAATCAGCCAGTACTACCCCTTTCACTCAAAGCAACCAACGCAGCGCTGAATCCTCCCAAACAGATCCCAATATCCCTCAAAGTCCTCCCAGGTTCACTTCCTTCCAGCAATATGCTCAGTCATTAAAGTTCGTCCCCGTGACTTTTCCGACCCGTTTCTTTGGACAACTTGTACTTGCTCCAGCTGCCCCATGGCCTCAAGTCCCTCCACTTCCACCAGTATCATGGGCACATAACTAATCACTGCCTCGGTCTGGGATCCTGAAGACAACAGAAAATGGAAAGCTCAAGTGTTCTGGCAGTCCAACCAGCAAAGAGTAGCTAGGCTAGGGGTTACCTATCCTTGAGCGAGATAAAGAAATAAAATAGTCTCTCATTCAACCTTCGTAGGTTCTAGTACTTTTCTCTTTCAACCAAGTCCTCCTCGGACATTTGTAGTTGATCTTAAATCTTCTATAAAAGAGTCTTTTTCTTTTCTTGCTAGACTTAAGATATGATTTGCACACCTACATTACATTTAATGAAATGGTTTTGTTTTATATGATCACTTGCATTGCTCAACAAATAATCTCTCGAAATAATTAACGTTCCGATTAATCGGTGTGAGAAAGTCAACCAATGCTCTCCCTATACACTTTCCTTACCTCATAAAAGCCCCAAATCATGTCCTCACCATCACCTTGACCAAGTCAACGACGGCGGCAACGTCAAGGGACAACGAAAGGCCATCCAGCTTCGAAAGATTGACCCCATGTCGATAACAACCTGGGAGCTTGCCTTCGACCTCAAGGATATCAAGGAAATTCAAGCAGGGGCTTGCCTTGGCCCTCATGTGCTTAAAAAAAAAAGATATAGTGCAAAAGGAATAATACCCAGCTAGGCTAAAAACCTTGTAAAGGGTTGTCTAGGCAGAAATCAGGGTTGCACATAAAAAAAAAATAGTAATACCCAGCTAAGCTGAAAACTCTGAAAGGGACAGTCTAGGCAAAAAACAGGGTTGCACATAAAAAACTGAGGCCAAGGACCCAACACCGCCAATCAGAAGCTTGATAGGTGGGGCAAAGTCAAAGCTCTAAGGATAGATGTTGTCAATGACGACGAAGCGGTCAAAGCAAAGCCTTTAGGCGTATACCAATTATTTCTCCCCCAGTAAAAGACTAAAATCAGGAAGCAATTGAAGCAGCCGTCAAAAAATGACTTGGTCAAAGAATCATCCCGAGGCCCTTGCCTCAGCATTCAACCTTTTCATCTGAACCTTTCCACTAAAGGAACCACAAATCCCATTTCCCAAAGCTAAACACAATTCAGTCGAGCCCGAACTACGGCGACCTTAGCTCCTCATCATGGAGGGGAACGTAGGCAACCAGGAATGGTCCGGTCATAAGCATATTCAAATCCCAGAAAAACCCGGTCTCACCAAAGACCTCCCTATACACAAACCTTTCTAACCAACCTTGATCCGCGACATTGGTTGATTTTCTCCTCATGATTGATCAGAATGTTTTTTCATATCGAGATTATTGTTTGAATAACCCGAATATCAATAAAGGGTTTTAAGCAATCTTGTGATCATTGTAAATAAAACAAGTTTTCAGATGTCTTGACAAGTCTTCCTTTTCTACATCTTAGGAAAAATAGTGCTAAACAACGATTTTACGTCGGCGGGGGCTTCCATACACTGTTACAAACCTTTCTACGCTTATACTCTCTCAAAAGAGTCAAACCCAAAGCGAGTTTTCGTGCCTACATCGAATAAGGCCATCAGAAAATAACACAAAATCAGGATTTGTTCCCACTTTTCGAAAAATATGCCCCTGCAATGTATGAACTCTCTTCTTTTACATCTTCTTAAGGTTGAGTGAGTGACTAAAGAAAATAAGAGAGCGAAGGATAGGTTTTTTCCCTCTCCGGCTACAATTTGCATTAGAAATTTGCCTTTAAACTCTTCAAGGTTAGAGCTTCGCCAAGCCATTTCTTTAGACTGGGGCTTCTTTGGTCATCTTTGGGGTCCGCATCGGGTTCCTCGCTACATCACAACATGGATTCAGTCTTGTCCAGATCAGCCTCAGGATCACTTTTGCAGTACCAATCAGATTGGGACTGCCAGAACTCTACCGAGTCATCTCTTCCAACCAGGGCTTTTGCCAATCAAAGGATCTCCCCTTGCTTTAACAAAATATGGGGCTTTGCATAAATTTTTTCCTTAGTATTTGTTTCTAAAAAGTCTCGCCGGCATCGGCTTCAAGCGCCGAGTTTGAGAAATGAACTTGATCGAAACCCGAGGTTTAAACCCGATCTCAAATTTCAAGAGGGAATTTTGGTCCATATGATACCTTTTAGCGGCTTTAGCCAAATCTCGGCAAGCGACGGCTCATTCCGCACCCGAGGGTACGGCCCCATCTCGCTCTGAACCCATCAACAGCCTGCTGTGGGTATCCATACTGCCTTCGAACAAGCAAGGGGATGCAGAATGATGAAAAGTGTAATCCCGGCAGCCTCACCATAACAGAGTCATCCTGCCTACCGCTTATGGTCTCAAGCCTCCATCCAGGAACCCGATCTTGGATATCGGTGGTAGTATACCGGCCAATCGCCTCGCCAACTCTCTGTGAAGCCTCAGGAGCCACTCGCCTCTGTTTGTGTAACCCAAGGTGCTGCAGTGCATGACGAGGTAATGGGAGATGAGCTTCAATCGCTCAAAGAGCCACAATGACAAGAGGCTGGGGCCACGTCCCATATACAATGACCCTCTAGACGGTCGGTCCATCCCATGATAAGTCTCGCCGGCGGAAGGGAACTAAGTCTCTCTCCTGCCGGGTCGAGTATCGGCCAATGTGGTGCCTCGAGAACCCCGCATATGTCTAACAACTCCCGGCGATAAACAGGAACATACCCCGTCGTACTCACGAGCGATGCATGGAGATCATGATCGGCATAAAAATGTCCATGGTGCCGTAGGCCGGGTCAAACAGCGCCGGATGCGATACAGCCAATTGGGCTATCTGGGCCAGGTCAACAAATGACAGGTCAAGAATCAGATCAGTCACCTGCTCAGTGGGAAATCCCAAGAAATCGGCCAGCTGCTCAGTCAAAGGTCACGGATCTCGGGGGAAGACTGCATCTCTAAGCCCAGCTCCTCCAGTCAGTGCCCGGAACTCCTCAATGGTGGGCGTAAGATCATTATACGAGAAGGTAAAGACATGCCTCTCGCAATCCCAGTATCTGGATGCAGCCCGGAGAAGGTTCCAATCAACCGCCCACTCCTTTAATGCCCAGATGCACCTCAATCCATATCGTTGGTCGATGATCCTTCTATTGTTGCTGCGATGATGGCGGGTCAGATTTATGAGGTCGGAATGAAATTGATGCTCTTTGGTCTTAGATCTGTCGTCATAATGTTCCATTGTTGGCCAAAGATCGAATCTTGGGGCTAATTTTGAGGTGGAAGGCAAGTTTGACACTCTTTGGCTTCTTGGAATGAGTGGTTTATGAGTCTGCCTTTTATAAAGTGCTGTGGTTTGCTGATCAAGAAAGCTGTCTCCCAGGAACTCTTTGTCGTGCGACATAAAGGCCCCATGAAGTCCTGTGTCGGACGACATGGAGAGGTCCATCAGGATCACCAGCAGCTGCAACTGCAGCAGTCCCAAGCGACCCAATGCTTGCTCAAAAAACCACCCAAACCCATCCAGAACACCACAAAATCATACCTAAACGCTCCCCCTCGCTCATAAAGCCCACAGGAGAGGATTCGAGACATCCAACACACCCACAGACGCGTAAATGTCGTCCAAAGCATACAAAAAACCAAAAGACACCCAATCATGCCAAAAGTTACCATTTTGTGCCTTCCTTGGGACGAACTCGTGCATATAAGCTCACAAATGCATAATAAACATACATTGTATTTGTCAAAGTACAAAAACAATAAAATACTTGTTTATACAATCCAAAAGAACAAAAAAAATACATGCATTTCTTCTATCTCCTAAAAAGAGTCGAAGCATGGCAAAAGGGGACCGTTGTGATCACTCCGACTCGGAGTCGTCGCCAGAATCATCCTCCTCATCATCTTCAGAGCCGCTGTCGTCCTGGACGCTGCCCACCTCCTCCTCGGAGCTGCTCTGCTCTTGGCCGTCATCGCCACCCTCCGGCACCTCATGGATCTTGCCGTCAGAATCATCATCCTCGTACTGGGCCCAAGGCTGGGGCTCGACATAGTACCCATGCCACTCAGGCATGACAGAATAAGGGGGCTGGTAGGGATCATCCTTGCCATCATCACCCTCAGGCTGGGGCTGCGAACTAGACCCGCCCGCCTGTGATCCAGAAGGAGCCAAAGCTGGCCTATGCCTCTTCTTCGGAGGCACAACGTTACCAGGCTGGGAGCTGCACCTCCCCTTCCAATGCTCCGCGCTCCTCTGAAACTGGCGCAGCATCTTCACAGCACCAGTGAGCGCCTTCGCCACCGTCCTGAATGTCTTGGCTGGAACCTGTTCAATGAAAACAGAAAAGGCAGTCAGAAGCAATCATTGCAGACAATAAAACAGTTAAAAGCTGGAACAAATCATAAAAGAAAAGATCACTCACAGAGGTGGTCCCACGAGGCAGTCTCAGATGCGGAGTCTCAGACATCTCGAAAGAGGAGCGGCGAATGCTACCCCCAGCCTCATACTCAAAGAAGCAGGGAGGTGCCAGTATCTCTGCATCCCGCCGCCCTCCCGGCGCCCATCACCTGAGGAGTCACCAACCGGGTGAAGACGAACTGGGCGTAGTCCCCATCATCGGAAAACTCAGTAGCATCAATACCGGTCCGCAGCCGCTCCAAGTCAGGCAGGGCCCGAATATGCCATATCCTCCTTCAAGCAGTGAGGATCATGAGGACGCGGGAGACAGCGCCACGACCATGCCGCCTGCAGACTCTCTCCCTAAATACGGGGCATCTCCCTCCGGGCCAACCAATAGACCTCCTCGTCACGGTCACCAGTGGCGGCGGCCAACCAAATCCTCGCCATACCGACCATGCCAGGGGAAATGTCTCAACCCGACAGGGGTGCCCCTCAGAGCAATCATGATGTCATGGTAGCTGGCCGTCTTACGGGGCTTAACCCCGTCCACCTTCCGGCTCTCCCTCGCTCCGAATGTCCAACGGCGAATAGCAGGGAACAGGTCTACCGCGATCCTCTCAGGCACAGTCCAGGCGTAACAGCCGAACACCTCATAAGCCCACACCTGAAATCAAAAGACAGAAAGCTTTCAGTGTGCAGAAACAGTAAAAGTATGATGACAGAAAAGTCAAAATGCGGTAGTCAAGTTGCGAAAAGCAAAAGACATACCTCCGGCAGCCGATAAAAATCCGTAGAGGTCACGCTGCCTCTGCTCACCTCATCAAGGCCCCTGTACACCTGGGCCAAACCAGCCTCTCCCCAAGAGAAAGTGGACACCTGGCTCCAATCACGAAGAGGCTCCAGCAAAAGGGTCAGTGCCGTCGTGGAGGCATTACAAAATAGGGTGTCAGAAAACTCGGCCCAGACAAAGGCCACCAACTCCGGCCAGCACAATGCGCAGCATCCTCGGCAAAAAGGCGACACTGATGCGTCAAGGCAGAGTGCAAGTCAGCCAAAGGAACCCCATTGCCCTTCAGGCAAAGGGTCAATCCGGTCACAGCCCTAATGGCGTCCGTGCTCAGCACACCAGGGTCCTCAAAGAAGATGGGCCTATCCGTGAACTGCAGACCAGTAATAGCAGTGAAGTCATAAGGGGTGATGGTCGACTCCCCCCAAGACAGATGGAAAGTGTGAGTAGAGTCCCACCAGAACTGTCTAAAGGCCCGCACAAGCTCCACGCTCCTGGCTGTATCTCCAAAATCTCCAACAGCTGTGAAGAATGGTCCAAGGCCAGCAGCAAAGACCAGTCCCTTAGGACTGTTCGGCAAATCAGAAGAGCCCGAAAGGAGACCCCAAATGGTCGCGATAGCCTCAGGGGACCCCTTGGTCCGGAAAGTCTGCAGGTAAGCACAACACAGGTATGAAAAACCATAATATGTGCATTCAATATGTGCATTCATTCATGTGCATCACCAAATTCTTTCAAAAAGAAGAAAAACAAAAACAGAAAAATCTTTCAAAATAATGCACTTCATGCCAAGCATGCAATTCCTAGTTGGGTGCGATTTCCCCCAATTTCAATCTCAAACCCTAGAAATCAAATTTCAAAAAAAAAAAGGGGTTAATCTTTCAAAAATACTTACCCCCTTCGGCTCCGTGGTGGAAGTATGAAAGTCGAGGCCCGGGTAGAGGCCATTCCCCTCCAGAAATCTCTTCCGCTTGTTCCGATCCACAAGCTTCCGTCTCTCGGACAATACTTGTTGAACATTCCTTCTCGATTCGGCTCGCGGAGGCATTGTTAAATCCTTGATTTAAATCAAATTTAAGGGAAGAAATTTTGAAAATTCTTCTCCCTTTCTCCCTCTGTTCTCGGCAGCAATGGGTGTGGATTTAGGTCTGTCTTACGACCTGTGGTTTTAATTAAAACTGTCTGGGAACCTCCCCATGTCGTACGACATCCATGGTCCAGAAGGGTGATTTTCCCCTTTTGCCCCTGATTAAATTCTGTCAGCCTATCTTGGCTGCCCATCATCAAAATTCACCAATTCATTTGGGTTCAAATGCCCACCTCTCTTGGTCATCACAGAAAAAAAGGCCCGGAATGGCCATAAACTATCCGGTCCGGAAAACCGTACAGTTTCCAAACACAGAAAATAGCCCGAAATGGCTTTAAACTACCCGGTCCGGAAAGACCGTACAGATTTCCCACACAGTAAAAATTCGCGGGTGACTCCCAAAGAAAAAAGTCATAATCGCGGGTGACTCCCAAAGTAAAAAGTCAAATCATCGGGATGACTCCCCACCAAAAACAGTCAAATTCGCGGGGTGACTTCCCAAAGAGAAAATAGTCATATTTCACGGGTGACTCCCAAAGAGAAAATTCAAATCATCGGGGTGACTCCCCACCAAAAACAGTCAACTTCGCGGGTGACTCCCAAAGAAAAAAGTCACATCTTCGGGGTGACTCCCCACCAAAAACAGTCAAATTCGCGGGTGACTCCCAAAGGAAAAAAGTCATAATCGCGGGTGACTCCCAAAGTAAAAAGTCAAATCATCGGGATGACTCCCCACCAAAAACAGTCAAATTCGCGGGGTGACTTCCCAAAGAAAAAATAGTCATATTTCGCGGGTGACTCCCAAAGAGAAAAGTCAAATCATCGGGGTGACTCCCCACCAAAAACAGTCAACTTCGCGGGTGACTCCCAAAGAAAAAATTCACATCTTCGGGATGACTCCCCACCAAAAACAGTCAAATTCGCGGGTGACTCCCAAAGGAAAAAAGTCATAATCACGGGTGACTCCCAAAGTAAAAGTCAAATCATCGGGATGACTCCCACCAAAAACAGTCAAATTCGCGGGGTGACTTCCCAAAGAAAAAATAGTCATATTTCGCGGGTGACTCCCAAAGAGAAAAGTCAAATCATCGGGGTGACTCCCCACCAAAAACAGTCAACTTCGCGGGTAACTCCCACAGAAAAACAGTCACATCTTCTGGTGACTCCCACCAAAAATGATCAAATTCGCGGGTGACTCCCAAAGGAAAAAAGTCATAATCGCGGGTGACTCCCAAAGAAAAAAGTCAAATCATCGGGATGACTCCCCACCAAAAACAGTCAAATTCGCGGGGTGACTTCCCAAAGAAAAAATAGTCATATTTCGCGGGTGACTCCCAAAGAGAAAAGTCAAATCATCGGGTGACTCCCCACCAAAAACAGTCAACCGCTGGGTAACTCCCAAAAAAAAAAGTCACATCTTCTGGTGACTCCCTCGAATCCAATCTTGGGTATAAACGCCCATTTTCGGGGTGACTCCCCATTTAACAGTCAATCTCGGGTGCAAACACCCATCTTCGGGGTGACTCCCCTTGGAACAGTCAATCTCGGGTATAAACGCCCATCTTCGGGGTGACTCCCCTTAGAACAGTCAATCTCGGGCGCAAAGCCCGTAGCCTTTCATTTGGCACGTCCATCTTTAACGAACTACGATTCGGCTTGATTCCCCCACGGGATACGTAGGAATCCTCTTCATAAAGGGGTCCAGCCACTTGACCATCTTGGTCACCTCTTTCCCCGCCGTTCGTGTCCGGCTCGGGATTCTCATTGTGTCGACGACCCCACTTCCCGTGGAAGTGACGTCGCCGAGGGGCTCTGTGAGTACCCCGATCCGAACCCATGATTTGGATCCAGTTTAATTAAATTTTGGGCTTACATAATTGCTAAAGAAGCAAATAAGGTCCAAAATCCCAACGACCCATCGATCACCCATCGTGGCTCGCTGCCAGTATTCGGCCCAACATGGCCAAAAGATGTACGCTGTCGTTCGATATGGAAGTCACTAAGGCGGTTTAACTGCCCCTGTCGTGCGACATAAGACGCCCCATCAGCCTGCCTATAAATACAAGGCATGGCTGATCATTTTAGAGGAATGGGAGAGAGAGTTTTGGGAGGAATATCAGTAGAATAGGGAAAACTCTGGAGAAATAGAGTCTCTCTCTCTCTCTCATACACACACACTCACCTCCCTCCTCACACACACACAAACACCAAAGTCAAGATCAAAGAAGGGTCCCTTTGTTGGTGTGTAGAAGGGGTAGACACCATACTACTGGTGATCCTACCTTGTGGACTACAATAGGTAGCCACTAAACCCTTCTCCCTCTTTAAATAAAGTCTTTAATACATTCTTAACACATTGCATGCTTACTTGCTTTAATATTATGTAAAAATCGGGATTTTTGCATGATAAAGGTGGTGGAGAAGTGAATCTTCAATATTCACTTCTCCCCACCTCAGATCTGGACATTTGGTGGCATAAACACCATTAAAGTTTGAATCTTTGCCTAGTTACATTGGGTTAGGAGGTGATGGCTACTTCAAAGTGGCCATAAACATGTGATTTATCACATTTGGCCACTAAAGCCATGTGATCCTCCCATAATACTCGCATAATAATATTATTTCATTGTTTACAGTTAATGTAGTTGCTCGGTTTTCTTTGAAAACAAAGAGGAAATCAAACAGACTGAAGAGCACTGAAACAGGCTGCTCATGTCGTGCGACACAGGACTCCATGGAGATCCTGTGTCATACGACATGGAGTTCCCAAAAAGCTGTAAAGCTTTTCTTGGACTTCAGATCTGCAAGATTCAATCCTCTTGTGATTCAAAGCTTACCTAAGCAAGTTGTGGCTCATAAGCCACTATTTGGAGTGCCTAAGGTCTGTTTGGGCGCGATCCATTTGATGGAGGTGGTTTGCCATATGACATAGACAATTTCGAATGCTCTATGTCATATGACATCCGTATCAACAAAGTCTATCGTGACTTTGTTCACTCCTATCAAACCCAAACTGGGCCCTAGACCACTAAATAGTGTCTCTACTGGGTGGAACAATGTCTTTCCAGTCCCAGAGTAGCTTTGTCTTTATAAGAGACAATCTGACCATGAATCCCTCTGTCGCCCGACATCCTCTTTAAGAGAAGTCCTGTGTCGGACGACAAAGGAGCTCCCTGGGCAGACTGTCTCAGACCTCTGCCTTGTGATAAAAGATATCATATGTAAAGGGTGTGGCCCCCTGTCATGGCTCACAAGTTGTACTCAGCTTTCATATTATCAATGAAAATGTCAAATTTGCATGTTCTACACATCAACACATATTGC
This sequence comes from Adenophora triphylla var. japonica, assembly GCA_022495995.1. NCBI lineage: Eukaryota > Viridiplantae > Streptophyta > Magnoliopsida > Asterales > Campanulaceae > Adenophora > Adenophora triphylla. The sequence goes on from JAFEMH010004619.1 coordinate 131,971, forward strand.
ACGCACACTTTGAATGTCCAAAATTGTCCAACATTGATTGAAAGTCTCGAAAGAGGCGTGTTGGGTGAACTCTCTAGTTCTTCCCAAACACGTAACCAGACTCCCGGACTCAAAATCTCTCAAAATAGATTTTTCAATGTTTTCCTCTAAAAACGGCGTGGCGACTCCCAAAACCAATGTTTTCAAAACTCATCATATCATTTTCAACACATTAAAAAACTCTTTCAAAAAAAAAGGGAGGAAATCATTTTCTTCGGGCGAGCGTTCATTCACCTACTCAATCTTCCAACTGCATAAGCAATATCAGGTCGAGTGTCCGTCATAGCATACATCAAACTGCCTATGGCTTTTGAGTATTCGAGCTGTGACACAGGTTTACCAGTGTTTGATACAAGTTTCTCAGTAGGATCCATGGGAGTACTAACTTTAGAACAATTATCACAATTAAACCTCTTGAGAATTTTCTCAATATAATGAGATTGTGAAATTGCAATTCCCTTGTTCATCCGTTTAATCTTTATACCAAGAATTACTTCGGCTTCTCCCATGTCCTTCATAGAAAACTTTGATGACAAAAACTTCTTATTTTCATCAACTACATTTTGGTCTGTGCCAAAAATCAACATGTCATCAACATATAGGCAGATGATTACACCATTACCGGATTTATCAAATCTGCTATATACACATTTGTCGGACTGATTTAATACAAAACCATTCAACAAAACAACCTCATCAAACTTTTGATGCCACTGCTTAGGTGCTTGCTTCAGCCCATACAATGACTTAATTAACTTACATACCTTATGCTCATTACCTGGCATAACAAATCCTTCTGGTTGTTTCATATACACTTCTTCTTCCAAATCACCATTTAAAAATGCTGTTTTGACATCCATTTGATGGATCAATAGATTCTGAATAGCTGCCAAAGCTATTAGTAATCTAATAGTAGTGATACGAGCAACCGGTGCATAGGTATCGAAGTAATCGATCCCTTCCTTTTGTCTAAAGCATTGGATTACCAATCGAGCTTTAAACTTGTCAATTGTTCCATCGACTTTCATTTTCTTTTTGAAGATCCATTTGCACCCTAAAGGTTTACAGCCTGGTGGTAAATCAGACAAGACCCATGTATTATTTTCCATAATAGAACCAATTTCATCATCGATTGCTTCTTTCCAAAAACCAGCATCTCGAGATTTTATTGCTTCATCATAGGTTCTTGGATCCTCCTCTATACTATAACAGTAAGAGTATTGAGATTCAATTTGATCTCTTGATCCCATAACTAAATACAGTTGAAAATCAGAACCATATGATTTGGCTTTCCTTACTCTTTTACTTTTACGAGGTTCGGGTATCTCATTTGGTATCTCAACTGAATGATCATCCATTTGAGATTCAACCAACATTGGTATAATATCCTTTGGTCTAGGTATTGAAGAGAAACGATTCTCATCAAAGATTGCATCTCTTGATTCTATAATTGTGTTAATAGAAATGAAATCATTAGGTTCTATAACATAAAACCAATATGCCTTGGAATGCTCAGCATATCTAACAAAGATGCAATCAATACCTTTTTCTCCCAACTTTTTCCTTTTAGGGTCCGGAAGTCTAGCCATGGCCATACATCCCCAAACTCGCAAAAATATCAAGTTTGGTCGTTTCTTATACCAAAGCTCATATGGGGTAATCTTGTTCCTTTTATTAGGAACTCTATTCAATAAATGACAAGCCGTTAACATGGCTTCACCCCAAAATCCGTCACTCAAGCCCGAGTAAGACAACATGGCATTAACCATTTCTTCAAGAGTTCTATTCTTCCTTTCAGCCACACCATTTTGTTGTGGTACATAAGGAGCCGTAGTCTCATGAATTATCCCTACGGATTGGAAATATTTAGGATCATAATATTCACCACCTCTATCCGTACGTAAGGTTTTAATCAAGCCATTTAGTTGAAGTTCAACTTCAGTTTTATAAATTTTAAATTTATCTAGGGCTTCATCTTTTGCATGCAGCAAGTAAATATAGCAAAACCTAGATGCATCATCTATAAAAGTGACAATATACTTTTTATTGCCTAAAGATGGAGTTGCATAAAAATCACATAAATCACTATGAATCAATTCAAGTTTTACAGAATTCCTTGTAACACTTTTAAAAGGTTTTCTAGTGATTTTTGTCAACATGCAAGTATTACACTTTTCCGTATTATTATCAATAACAGGAATCAAGCCATCTTTAGACATTTCAAGCATTCTTTTATAGTGCACATGTCCTAATCGAGCATGCCATAATGAGGAATTGATAACAACAGAGGAAGTCATATAAACAGAACTAGAGTTAACATGAATTTTATTTAAATTCAACATGAACATTCCATTATTATAATAACCAAATCCTACAAATATACCCGACTTTGATAAGATATACTTATCGGATTCATAAACTTGTTTATAACCACACTTGTTCAAGACAGGACCATAAATTAAATTCTTACGAAGTTTAGGTACATACAAAACATTAAACAAAGAAATAGTTTTTCCCGAACTGAATTCCAACACCACGCTTCCTCTTCCTTGAATAGGAGCGGAATGGTCATCACCCATGTAAAGGACAGATCCGTCTTCCATTGGTTCATATGTCTTAAACCAACAACGATCCTTACAAACATGAGTTGTGGCACCGGAATTAGGGATGGCCAAACCGGATCGGAACCGGACCGGAACCGGAAAACCGGACCGGAACCGGCCCGGAAAAGCCCGGAACTGCCATGAACCGGGGAGAAAACCGGAACCGGGGTAACCGGAACCGGTTTGGAGGCGGGCCGGTTAAGGTTCACCAAAATGGTGAACCGGATCGGAAAAAGCCCGGAACCGGACGAAAATTTGTTGTTTTTCAATAGAACCGGCCCGGAACCGGATCGGAAAAGCCCGGAACCGGACCAAAACCGTGAGAAAACCGGAACCGGATAACCGGAACCGTGAGAAAAGCGGGCCGGTTAAGGTTCACCTCCTCGCCGAACCGGAACCGGCAACCGGAACCGGACCGGATTTGGTCATCCCTAACCGGAATCAATCCACCACGCAATAGCATCATCCTGCACATAAAATGCCTTAGAAATTAGTGAAACAGAATTTTTAATAAATCTGTTCCAACTATGTATTAAAATCTGACCTTGGTTTTGAGAATGGTCCTTAGACCCCTTTCTCGAACCACTTGTGCTTGCGCCTTTCTTGTTGTTTCCAACACGACAATCCTTCTTAAAGTGACCAGATTTGCCACACTTCCAACATGCCAATTTAGGCTTCTTGTTGGAACCAGAACCATTGTCATTGAAACTACGCTTCTTTCCTTTGTTTTTATTATTTCCACCCTCATCAATCATATTGACCGAGGGTCCAGCAACTTCCTTTCCCTTGCCTTTGTCATCCTCTTGCGCCCTAAGAGATTCCTCTATGCGCAAGTGACTACCAAGTTGAACCAAAGACAGATCGTCTTTACCATGTTTCAAAGTGTGTTTGAAATCCTTCCAGGAGGGAGGCAACTTATCAATCACACTTGAAACAGATATTGACTCATCCATCTTCAACCCATGTTGTGTATATTGTCCAAGGATTCTAAGGAGTTCATTGAATTGTTCCATGACAGGTCTTGAATTGACCATCTTGTAATTATTAAAATTACTTACAAGGAACTTCTTACTAGAAGCATCCTCTGCCATGTACTTGGATTCAAGAGAATCCCATAACTCTTTAGCAGATTCCTCATTTTGATAAATGTCAAATAGAGAATCAGACATACCGTTTAAAATGTGTCCTCTGCAGATGTAGTCATCGTTCTCCCACTTTGATCTTCGTCTGATTGCTTCCAAGTTGTCATCTTCAAGCAATTCCGGAATAGGGGTAGATAGAACATACACCACTTTTAACGTTGTTAAAAGGAAGTGCATCTTCTTCTGCCAACGCCGGAAATCTTGTCCTTCAAATTTGTCTAGCTTTCCAAACTTAGTCGTCATCTCCTTCAATGTACTTCCACCAGCCATGAGTATCACCAAATACTTTATTCGTTTGTAGGGGAATATGGGGTCTTGATCTTGATACTAAGGCCGGATATGTGATTGAATCGTGTATAATCCACTTTCCGAATAAAGTATTTCGACCCTTAATGCCTGGGTTACACAAAATCTTTATTGGGATAAGACAATCACGCAATTTGTTTTCTAGGCAAAGAGAACAAATCAAAACTTGAGAATTGTTTTGCTTTCGTTATTGTTGTATCACTTGTGTTTTTCATATGTCTACAAATGAGATCAATCTCTGTATATATACAGATGGAGAGGTATCAGTAAAAGAGTACAATCAAAAGACATGACTTTAGCCAAGCGATGTGTCTTTTCATTTTGAACTGGCACCTTTTCAGGAACTGCTCGGCCGAGTCAAGGGACTCGCTCGGCCGAGCAAAGAGGTCCAAAGGCATTTTGCCCAGCTGCACGGCCGTGTCTTATTGAACTGCACGGCCGTGTTGTTCATACTGCTCGGCCGAGCAAGGCACATGCCTCGGCCGAGCAAGACTCTCCAGAAACTTTGGACAATCTGCTATGCTCTGCTCGGCCGAGTCAAGGACTCTGCTCGGCCGAGCACATCAGCAAAATGTGCTACCCTTTAACCTTTACCTTTTATCGAGGTTGATTTCGTTTTAGCTCAAACAAGTGTGTACTCCACACTTTCCCTTACTCGTATCCGAGTCTAATACGAATCACATTGATCTCTTAGTAAATCACCATTACAATAAAATAAGTTGATGATACTAAAATCACCAACATCCACTACTAAGAATATATATGATCCAAGTCAATGGACAAATATTGATACTTGTTTGAGAGATTTATTAGTAGAAAAAGGTCCTATTAGAGTTACTAATATAGATTTTCCTAAGGATGAATTTTCAAGACACTTTTCTTCATCGCTTTACATTCAAAAATCTCCCAACGGTGAAAATCGTGAAAGAAAATGGTTGATTTATTCCCAATATTTGGATAAAGTATTTTGTTTTTGTTGCAAATTATTTAAAACTCTTCCCAGTTCAAGTAATTTAGCTAATGAAGGTAGTAGAGATTGGAGAAATATTAGTAAAAACTTGAAGAGTCATGAGATAAGTAATGAGCACATTGTTAACATGAGTTCATGGAGTGATTTGGGTATGAGATTGTTAAAAAATACAACAATTGACAAACATGTTCATGAACAAATAAACTTAAAATAAAAATATAATAATTTTAATAATAATTTTTTATTTACTTTAGAAAGGCCTCCTTTTAGAGTTCGCTTTAGGCCTCCGTATCGATTGGGCCGGCCCTGCAGTGGGGCGGCCGCCTGGGAAGGCATGAGGCGTGCGCTTCCAAGGCAGTAGATTGGCCTGTGTTTGAACAAGGACCAGGCGGGCGCATGGATGGTGTCGAGGCGGGCGCCTGGGCTCAAGTGGCTGTCTCAGTTGTTGAAGCATTGTGAGACTGGCGCCTGGATGGAGGCGAGGCGGGCGCCTGGGCCGCCTTGGCTTCAGAAGTATTTTCAACATGGTATAGGAGCGAATGACTTAATAAAACATGAGATTTTTTTTAATATTTTTAAGAAACAGTGAAAAATAGTCTTATACATTGAATACTATAAAAAAAGTTTTTAATTTGAATAATGTCGCAATATGAGGAAAAAATTGGCCCCCACTGATCATATTTTTTGGATCCGCCACTGGAGTCAATCAAGCTCAAATAATTGACTTATGCTTTTGCCGGAGGAAAAACTGGGTTCAATATGAAACTGGGAGGATGAACTTTGTTTTGCAATTCATGATGTTTTCACATCAAATTGAAGTCATGGAAGATCTAATGTTTCATTTAAGAACCCCCAAATTAACTTTCGTTAGGGTTTTGTTAACATTTTATAACATTTTTGGATAAAGTTAGGGTACTTGGTAATGTGAAGGTGTATTTTAAGTACAGAGGTTAAAGTTGCTAAAAAAAACAATGGTTAAAAGCGAAGTTAAGCCAAAGTACAATGGTTAAAAAAGTCGTGTGGCTAAAAAAATTTCTCGCAAGTTAACTATTTCTTTCATTTCAATGACAAAAACTCTCTGAGATCGTCTTATGGTGTGATGAGGTTACATTTTCTATTTAAAAGTGTTACATTTTAAAAATGTAACACTTTTGAAAGTGCTATATTTTTAAAATACTAGGACAATCTCTTCATTAGTCCACTCAGCTTCAGGTTTAACCTGAATGTCACCATCCTCATCTGGAGGTAACAGTGGATGAGAGTATCCATTAATTACAGATCGCCAAGCTCGAAGATCAATTGATTTGATATGCGAGCGAAGACGGATCTTTCAATATGCATAATTCGAACCATCTAAAATAGGAAGATGTTTTTGGTTTGGATTTGCAGGATCAAAAGCTATGACACCGGATCTAGCACTTAGTATGTCAAGTGATAGGATCTGATACCAATTGAAATTGTCACGGCCTGAACAACAAGTGATATCCAAGGTGATAACAGCACCAACGATAGCACTTGAGATAGCACACACACACTAGTGGGTTGACATGCACATTTTTAAACTAGTTCAAAACAGTTCCACAACTAAGGAAGATTGGGATATTTTATAAAGGTTTTGTGAAGGTGATTCTAGTGTGTGTGAAAACATACTTAGAGGTCTTACTAGCAAGTTTGAAAGGTTGATAATGGGTGAAAATGATATCATTTCCTCTTATTTTGAAAAATTGTTTGACATTGCTAATGAGTGTCAACTTTTAGGTGAACCTTTTACAAATAAACAATTGGTTTCAAAGGCTATTAGAACTCTCCCCGGGCGTTTTAATATGAAGGTTTCATCTATAAAAGAGGCTCACAACCTTTCTACTATAGACATCAATTCCTTAATGAGCATTTTAAAATTTTTTGAGTCAAACCTTGCTGATCAAAGTGAAGTTTCTAAAGGCAAGAGTGTTGCTTTAAAAGTTCAATCCTCAAGTTTATCAAATGATGAGGATGACAAATTTTTTGAGGAATTAGGTAAAGATGCTAGTGTTGCCTTGCTTGCTAGGAAATATAATTCTATGTTAAAAAGTTTAACAAATAAAATGTGCAGGTTAAGGCTAAAGAGCAACAAACCAAGGTATACAATTCAATGCCGAATAGGACATTTCCATCTACTCGAAAAAGTGGTCCCATAAGAAGAGCATCATCAGAATAATCTAGATCTAATCCGAAGTACCTTGAGTCAATCCAATGTCACATATGCTCTGGTTGGGGTCATTACTCAAACGAGAGTGCTAACACTCTAAGGAAGATGAGGAAGAACCTATGGGCATCCCTTAGTGATAATGAAGATGAGGAGACCAATCAATCTAAAGATTCAGATCAAACAACAATGATGGTCACAAATTGTGACTCGGACACTGACAGTGTTATCTCAAGTGATATCCAAGCTGGGATAGCACCTGAGATATCATCCAGCAGGTATACCAATTTTTGTTTAACAACTGTTTGTTTTGTGGGTTCAGTTAACATGGATGCAGGTAGTTCACAAGAGGGTGAACAAAGTAATGAGTTCAGCAAGGATGAACTCATTTGTGGTCTAAGGACCTTTGCAAAGAATTATTTGACGAATGGAAGAAAGAGAACAAGAAGGTGGTGTTCTTGTCCGAAGAGGTTCAAGATCTGAGTGATGTCTGGAAGTTCAACTCACAAAAAAGGATGCAGAGCTGGACAAAGTCAAGGCCAAACTTACTCTAGCTGAGGCCACATTTTAAAAACTCAACACGAGTTCTTTTAAGCTGGATGAAATCCTTGGGTTGAGAAAACCACTCAAGGGAGGTATGGGTTTTCAAGAGTCTTTAAATGCTATTACTTCTACTTTGGCTAATAAGGAAGATACAATGGTTTTTGTTAAAGAAAGGGATAATGTTGAACTTTTATCTTTAGATAAGACTTCTGACAAAGTGAGAGTATGTAACTATTGTTACTCTACTGGAAATTTTAAAAATAAATTCAAAACTCTTTTAAAGAAACAATCCAGTTCATCAATGCTACCTGAAATGTTGCCTAGCACTTCAGATGTCACCGGCAGTTAGAAGGGAAATAATCAAAGTAGGAAAGCATGGAAACCTAAGTCTAACCTGAGATGTGATGTTGTTTAGACTGCCTTAAAAACTAATGTTGAAGGTTCATGGTATTTTGATAGTGGTTGTTCACGTCACATGACGGGAACAAAAATGTTTTTAAAGGAATATGAACCTATTCAAGGTGGTAGTGTAACATATGGTGGTGGTGGCAAGAGTAATATAGTAGGAAAAGGCATTTTGAATAGACCTGGATTTCTTGCTTTGAAAAATATTTTGCATATTGATGGACTTGTAACTACTTTAATTAGTATTAGCCAACTTTGTGATGACAATCTTGAAGTGAAATTCAATAAGAACACTTGTGAAGTTTTTGATTATACCAATAACTGTGTTATGTCAGGTACCAGGTCAAGTAATAACTGTTATCTTGTTGAGGATAAACAAGTGTGTCATTCTTAAGAGTTGATGATGCTACCTTGTGGCAGCAAAAGTTGGGACATGTCCATTTTCGTAACATTGTGAAACTTCTTAAGGTAGAAGCTATAAGTGGTATTCCTAACCTGGACATAAGTAAGAAAATCATATGTGAGGATTGTCTCAAAGGTAAACAGACATGTGTTGCCCATAGTGCTACCCAACATCATGAGGAGTACTCTGGAACAACTCATTTTTTCCAACTTTTACATATGGATTTAATGGGTCCAGTTGAGGTAGAAAGTTTAGGAGGTAAGAGATATTCTTTTGTCATAGTAAATGATTTTTCTAGATTCACTTGGGTGTATTTTTTGAAAGAAAAATCAGAAACTTTTGACAAGTTTAAAATCTTACATGCTAAAATCAAAAACATGTTTTGTGCACTTATCATGCGAATAAGGTCTGATCATGGAAAGTAGTTTGATAATTCATTATTTTCAACTTTTTGTGAATTAAAAGGAATTAAACATGAATTTTCGGCTCCTAAAACACCTAAAAAAAGGGATGTCAGAGAGAAAAAATAGGGCATTGCTTGAAATGGCCCGTGTGATGTTGTTTTCAAAAAGGATTTCAAAAAGGTTTAGGGCTGAGGCCTTAAACACGACTTGTCACACGGCTAATAGAGTTTTTCTAAGACTCGGTACAACTATGACACCATATGAAATTTTGAATGGTAGGATACCAAAAGTTCATTATTTTCATATATTTGGGTGTGTGTATTTTGTTCTAAATGATCGGGATTACTTAGCCAAGTTTGACTCTAAAAGTGATAAGGCAATATTTCTTGGGTATGCTCAGAATAGTCGAACATATATGGTTTATAACCTTAGGTTAAAAACCATTCAAGAATCAGTTAACGTTGTTTTTGATGACTTAGCAAGTGTTACAGGTGATGGAGTGCAGGAATATCCATTAATATTGCTGAAAGAGCTGGAGGAACAAAGTAAAGCAAGTGATACTACGGGTGCTGACCAGAGTGTTGCCACTGAAGGGATAGCATCTTAGGTATCACCTGAAGCCAGTCCAACAACTAAAAATGACGAACAGTCTGATGATGATGATGATGATGATGATGATGATGATGTGAATGGAGATTTAAGAAGGGATCCACCAGCTAGGATCAGAAAAAATCATCCTTCTTCTCAAATTATTGGAGAAACGGATGAAGGGGTACGAACAAGGAACAAAGAGCCTTTTAGTTATCGTGAAATGGTGAGGTATGTGTGCATGTCCACCACATACCATAAGGTAAAATATTCCTGTTTTGTTTCCTCTTTAGAACCCAAGAATGTTTCAGAAGTTTTGAAAGATAATTTTTGGATACAAGCCATGCAAGAGGAACTTGAACAATTTGCTCGTAACGAAGTTTGATTTTTAGTACCACGTCCCATTAATACTAATGTAATTGGTACAAAATGGATTTTCAAAAATAAATCGGATGAACAAGGCAATATTGTTCGAAACAAAGCACGTCTCGTGGCTCAAGGTTATACACAAATTGAAGGTGTTGACTTTGATGAGACCTTTGCTCCCGTAGCTTGAATTGAATCCATAAGACTCCTCTTGACAATATCTTGTTATCTAAAAATCGCCTTATTTCAAATGGATATTAAAGCTGCCTTTTTAAATGGTATTTAAATGAAGAAATTTGTGTTCAACAACCAAAAGGTTTTGAAGATCCTCATCAACCAAACCACGTATATAGACTTAATAAAGCCATATATGGCTTGAAACAAGCTCCACGTGCGTGGTATGGTCGCTTAACCTCTTTCTTACTTGAATATGGTTTTACAAGAGGTGAAGCAGATAGGACTTTATTCATTCTAAGAAATGGAAAAGAAATAGTCATTGTTCAAATATATGTTGATGACATAGTCTATGGCTCTACGTCTCAAACTTGCCTAAAAAAATTTGTAGAGGCTATGACGTTAACATTTGAAATGAGCATGATTGGTGAGTAACATTCTTTTTAGGCTTGCAGGTGAAACAATCAAATGAAGGGATATTTATTTCACAAAGCAAGTATGCAAAAAACTTAGTGAAAAGGTTTGGGTTGGAGGGGTAAAGAGCTCTAAGATTCCTATATGTTCATCTCATAAACTTGGTAGAGACCAAGTAGGTGAGGATGTTGATCCTACTTGATATCGTTCCATGATAGGTAGCCTTCTCTATCTCACTTCTAGTCGTCCTGATATCATGTTTAGCATGTACGTCTGTGCACGTTATCAAGCTAATCCTAAAGTCTCCCACCTTAATTCTGTCAAAAAAATAATTAAATATGTTTCTGGAACAAGTGAATTAGGGATTTGGTTTAGTAAAGATACTAATACAAATTTAGTAGGCTTTAGCGACTCGGATTGGGCAGGGAATATGGATGATGGGAAGAGTACTAGTGGGAGTGTTTTTACTTGGGTAACAATTTAGTATCATGGTACAGTCGTAAACAAAATTGTGTCTCTTCCACGACTGAATCTGAGTATGTTGCAGCTGAGAGTTATTGCTCACAATTTATTTGACTAAAACATATGCTAGATGATTATGGCCTTGAGAGTAATTCTTTAACTATGTAATGTGATAACTTGAGTGCTATCAACATTTCAAAAAACCCTATTCAGCATTTCCGTACTAAACACATAGATATACGTCATCATTTTCTTAGAGATATGGTAGATAAAGGCCTAATTCACGTTGATCATATTGATACTAAGTATCAATTGGCTGACATCTTTACAAAGGCCTTAGACCACGAGAGATTTTCTAGTTTGAAAAGATTTCTTGGTCTTTGTAATCTCTGAGTCTGTTTGTCAGTGCTACCTCAGGTGATGTTGTCACTTAGGGTAACACTTGTATATTAGTGTAGTTTTTCTTCTACTTATTTAAAAAAAAAAGATTTAATATTCTTTTAATCTGGTTAGCTTAGTTCTAATCGTGGCACATGCTGACCTTTCTGTTATGGTAGGTTATCACTTATGTTAACATGTTTGATATCATTCTCCTTTGTATGCTTATAGTGACAAAGTCACGAATCACTCTATGTGAGAAATGAAAAAGGCAAAGAGGCTATTTTTTCCTTCCATACTATTCTCTCGAGCTCGGGGCACGGCGTTCGTTGCGACGATGTACTCTTGTCATTGAGAATATATGGGTGATTTATGCTTAGTATTAGGGACATGGAGCTCGCTACTACAATGTACCCTACTTGAAAGGCATACATCAATATATCTTTACACTTGAAATAAAACTCGGGGCACGGAGCTCATTACTACGATGCTTTCTTGTTTAAAGAAGTGTAATGAAAATTTATAACTATCAATGCCTCATATATCTTGTTATGCCTCAAATGCTTGAAAATGGCTAAGGTTGTTATGCCTCAAGTGCTTGAAAATGGCTAAGCTTGTTATGCCTCAAGTGCTTGAAAATGAATTTATTTGTCATGGGATGTTTATCTTATATGTTATTCTATGTGTTACCATCATTGCCTTAACACATTAGTGTGTGTTGTATTAGTTTTTATTCTTTTTTTTGAAAAATGTTGTTTAATTTTTAAAAATCTGAAAGTCTTGTTTTTAAAAGAGTTTACGATTTTTAAAACGTCTTCAACAAGTTTCCTTTATTTCTTGGTAAACTTTGTCTAGTAAAAATCCATATATATATATATATATATATATATATATATATATATATATATATATAATTATTTTTGGCCGGACGTTTACTGTTTTGATTGTTGGGGTTAAATAGGGTGAGTGTCTAAGTTTAAATAGAAGAGCTACATTGTAGGGGATAATGAGGGTTTATAGGGTTTAAGTTAGGATAGGATTTATGTCAAATCAATTTAATTTCCCTATTTAATATCCCTATTTTCTCTCTATTTTCTCTTATCTCTCTCAACCGTCTCTCTCTCTCTCTCTATTTTACACCCTTCAACGTCCTTCTTCCTCTCTCCCAACCTAGGTCAAAATCCATTTCCAAAAATTCCCAAAAATCCCCATGGCTTCTCCGTCCAAAACAACCACTGAACCCACCAAGCCCATGGACATTTCACCAAGCATTTCACCAAGTGCTACTTCACGTGTTGCCATGGAAACCTCTCCCATGATAACACCTGCTTCTTCTCCTCCCATTATGACCATTGTTGCCGCAGCTGCTCCTGTTTCTTCTATGGCTCAAGATGTTCCAAAAGTCACTCTCATTTCGGCTGAAGCCAAAGAAAAGAGAAAGAGGAAAGCTCCCTCCGCTCAATTGACTCCTTAAGTTGCAAAAAGGAGGTCATCCAACAGAATTAGATCGATCAGGTCCAAAGCCACCTCCAATACCTCTTCAGAGCCTGATAAAAATGAGAGGAGATGGTGAAGTTATGTATATATTCATTTACACAATTCAACTATTTATATACATGAGAATCTAGATGAAAAGCCTAAAAACCAAGAGGCATAAATAAAAAATACATTAACCAAAAAATGAAGAGACAAGGCAGTGCATGAACTGAAGCAGCAGTGTGAGGTGGGCGCCTGGAACAAGGGGAGGTGGCCGCATGGGAGGCCGAGACATCAGACAAGGCACGGAGAAACTGAGGCGGGCGCATGACATTAAATGAGGCGGGCGCCTCACTTACAATATCAACTCCTTCACTCCCCCTCAAGTTGGCGCATGAAGATTACGAATGCCTAACTTGCCAACCAGGAAACGAAAACGAACAGATCCAAGCGGTTTGGTGAACAAGTCCGCTACTTGATTTGCAGTTGATATCGAGTGAGTCACTATATCTCCAGAGGCAACTCTTTCTCGAACAAAATAACAATCCATGTCAACATGTTTGGTCCTTTCATGAAACACAGGATTGTTTGCTATGTGACACGCCGCCTGATTATCACAGAAAAGACGTGTGCCTTCTGGCTGTGGTGCCTCGATCTCTTCTAAAAGCCATCGTAGCCAAATAACCTCACTAACAGTAGTTGCCATGGCTCGATATTCCGCCTCTGCTGACGACCTAGACACAACGGATTGCTTCTTTGTTTGCCAAGAGATTGGAGCTCCACCTAACGAAACAAAATAACCTGTGCAAGATCGCCTACTCATAGGACATGCACCCTAGTCTGTGTCACAATAGGCCTCAAGCTGCAATGTTCCATTCGTAGGAAGAAATAAACCTTGGCCAGCAGTACCTTTAAGGAAACGGACCACACGAATGGCAGCATCCATATGTGTGCACCTAGGTGACGAGACAAACTGGCTCAATCTATTTACAGCGAACTGAATATCCGGCCTGGTGACTGTCAAATAAAGTAGTCGACCAACTAACCTGCGATACTGTGAGGCATCAACGAGGGGGCTATCATCATCAGTGCTGAGACGAAGGTTTTGCTCCATAGGGAAATCACTTATCCGTCCTCCTTGGCACCCACTTTCCTCAAGAATATCAAGAGTGTACTTCCGTTGGCTAAGAACAATGCCCTCTGGCGATCTTGCCACTTCTATCCCCAGGAAGTATTTTAAATGCCCGAGGTCCTTGATGCTGAATTTTTTATCCAAGTACTTCTTTACGTCTTCAATTTTGGGGACATTATTCCCAACTAGAAGCACGTCATCAACGTAGGTGAGAGCAGCAATATATATGTCACCCCTTTTATAGATAAAAAGGGAGTGATCCGCACGTGACTGCCTGAAACCAACCGCAAGGAGAGCATTGGTGAACTTCTGGTACCAATTTCGTGATGCTTGTTTAAGGCCATATATTGATTTCTTCAGCTTGCAAACTCTAGTATCTCTTTTCTTTGCAAAGCCTTGTGGTATTTTCATGTACACGTCTTCCTTTAAATCCCCATGAAGAAAGGCATTGTTCACGTCCAACTGATGGATTGCCCAATTTCGTTTGGCTGCCACGACAAGGAGGGTGCGCATAGTGACCAACTTTGCAACCGGAGCAAAGGTATCATGATAATCTATCCCTTCAACCTGTGTGAAGCCCTTTGCCACTAAGCGTGCTTTGTACCTCTCAACTTCTCCATTTGGTTTATATTTTATTTTATAAACCCATCTTGAATCAATAGCTTTCTTCCCCGGTGGTAACGCCCCAAGTGTCCACGTACCATTTAATTCCAAAGCATTAATCTCCCTCTTCATTGCATCACGCCATCGTTGATCTTTAACAGCCTGATGATAATACTTAGGCTCATCACGTGAAGTGATGGCCGCAAGAAATGCCTTATGAGTGGGAGAAAACCGATTGTAAGAAACATAATTTGATAAAGGATATACCTTCGAGGTTTCTGTATTGGAATGAGCATGCTGATGGTCTATGGAACTTAGTAGAGTGACAACAAAATCCTGAAGGTGCTTAGGCTGCTGTTTGGGGCGTTCACTTCGCCGTTGAACTGGGTTTTTGGGCTATGCAAAATTCTGGTCAACACGTGTTTGCTCAACTGTCTGACCAGTGGTTTGCTCAACTGAACACTCACCTACCTGCTCCACTGGATGTTCATCAGCTTTTACTTGTGTAACAGGTTGTTCATCGTTCCGTTCACCGTCTGTCTGATCAGGTGTCTGCTTATCTGCTTGTACTTGTTAAAAATCCATGATATCCTCTTCCAATTCCTCGTTCCTTTTTCTGGCAAAAAAATCTACTTCTGGCTTTGAATGCATTTGCATTCCTTTGAAAGGAAACACATTTTCCACAAACTTAACATCACGAGAAGTGTAGATCTTTTTAGACTCCAAATCAAAAACTATATATATCCCTTTTGCGCATAAGGATACCCAACAAACACACATGGCCTGCCTCTAGCATCAAACTTGTCTCCCCCTTTCTTGTTATTTTTGGCATAAACCAAACATCCAAAAATACACATATGATCAAGACAAGGTTTCTTTTGGAGCAAAATCTCGTAAGGGGTTTTATTTTCCATAACTTTGGAAGGTAAATGATTAATTATATAAGCCGCAGTCAAAACACACTCTCCCCAAATTTTCTTTGGCAAACCTGCCTCAAAACGTAAGGCTCTGGCCATTTCTAAAATGTAACGATGCTTGCGTTCGACAACTCCATTTTGTTGTGGAGTGTCGGTACAAGATGTCTCAAGTAAAATTCCATGGTTAACATAATATTCTAACGTTAATAGTGACTGAAATTCACCTCCATTATCACTCCTAATGCGTTTGACCTTTCTATCAAATTGAGTGTTCACCATATTGCAAAACATAGTAAGGTAGTGATGAACCTCATATTTATGCTTCATCA
This sequence comes from Adenophora triphylla var. japonica, assembly GCA_022495995.1. Taxonomy (NCBI): domain Eukaryota; kingdom Viridiplantae; phylum Streptophyta; class Magnoliopsida; order Asterales; family Campanulaceae; genus Adenophora; species Adenophora triphylla. The sequence continues at coordinate 147,810 of JAFEMH010004619.1, forward strand.
AAAATACCCATACTCCCCGACTGAAATCATCCACAATAGTCAAAAAATAATGTGCACCCGAGAAAGAAGGAGTTTTGTAACCACCCCAAATGTCACAATGTATGAGATCAAAACAAAACTTGGTATGGATACTACTAACCGAAAAAGGGAGTCTTGTCATTTTGGCTCGAATACATGAGTCACAATGTTCCTTTCCCTCACCAGAGTTATCAATACGCCAAGAATCAAAGACTGAAGTATGTCCCATTCTCTTGTGCCATAGCCGTGTGTCAACTGTTGATGCCATCACTGTCTGTTCCTTTGCAACCAGTTCCATGTGATATAGACCATCTTTGCATCTGCCCACTCCAATCAAATTCCTCGAAGCTAAGTCCTGTATCACACAAAAATCGGAAAAGAAGGTGAGAGAACAGTTCAAGTCTTTGGTTAATCGGCTAACAGACAATAAATTGCATTGAAAAGCTGGTATATTTAAAACATGATTAATATTTAATCCATTCGGGAGCTTTGCATCGCCGATGCCCTTGACGGATATCATATCGCCATTGGGAATCTTCACTGGTGCCTCCGTCCCCGTTCTGAATTGATTCTTTATCATCGACTCGTTGCAAGTTATGTGCTCACTTGCTCCAGAGTCAATAATCCAAGTATTTGTATTATTTGTCTTCCCATCGATATTTGCTGTGAGGCTTTTTGTCCGCAGAGCTGTTTGCACAACTGGCTGCACAACAGGCTGTACAACTCGTTGACTGCTGTGTGCCAGGAAGGTAGCAGCCTCCATTTCCAACTCTTTGGACGCAACAATTCGTTTCTGTTTTTCATCTTCAGAAACGCTATAATGCAATCCTTTGTCTCGCTAGAACATAGAGTTATAATGGGGGGACATTACATCCATCGTGACTCTATTATTCTTAGTCATGATAGGTCTATGCCGAATTCTCAAAGAGAAAAAAAATGTGTGCGGAAGCGTTAGAGCGTAACGTGCTTTGATACCATGATAAAAATGAGAGGAGATGGTGAAGTTATGTATATATTCATTTACACAATTCAACTATTTATATACATGAGAATCTAGATGAAAAGCCTAAAAACCAAGAGGCATAAATAAAAAATACATTAACCAAAAAATGAAGAGACAAGGCAGTGCATGAACTGAAGCAGCAGTGTGAGGCGGGCGCCTGGAACAAGGGGAGGCGGCCGCATGGGAGGCCGAGACATCAGACAAGGCACAGAGAAACTGAGGCAGGCGCATGACATTAAATGAGGCGGGCGCCTCACTTACAATATCAACTCCTTCAGAGCCTGTGGAATTGTCAGAAAGCTCCTTGGAATTGTCATCTGCTCACGTTAGTGATGAAAATTTTGATGCCAACAAGGAAAAAGAACAGTCTGAAGACTCTTTTGATGCTTGGGTAGATGCTGAGGAAGAAGAAATATTAGCTGAATTTCAAAGGAAAAAGGCTAAGGGCAAAGGGTTAGCAAGTGCTACCAAGAGTGCTACCAAGGGCAAGATATCATCTGAGGTAACACCTGCCCATTATAATACTCCTTCTAAGTCTTTTGAGAGTATTCCTAGTGATCATGATGTCTCTGATGATGAGTTTATCCAGAATGAGGATGATATTGCCTTTTCCAAACCATTTCTTACTTTAGAGTTTTACAAAAAGGAAAATATGGAATTTTGGCTAAGTAACTTGGGTAAGAAATTGTTGAAAGAAAAGCACATAGATGAGGAAGAACTGAAAAAAGAAGGGATTGTCCAGTTTCTTGAGGATAGGAAATTTTTGAGGGCCAATAATTATGCCTCGGTTTTTTGTAGAAAGTGTGGTTAGGAATTTCTTTGCCAACTTGCATGCTCATCTAGACAATGAGGGGTCTGATAAATATGGTATAGTGTTTGTGAGGGGTAGGGTTTACTCATTTACTCCTGCCATCATCAACAAAACCCTTGGACTGCCAAATTTAGATGTGAGAGAATTCGTGTTAACTGAGATGATATGGTTAAATTCCTTACCCACAACAAAATCCAAACTTGGCATTCAAAAGAAAAACTTCATGCTTCTAGGCTTACCTCTCTATTTTCTATTTTGCACAAGCTTTGCATATTCAACTGGCTCCCCACTACCAATGAACCGATTGTTACTTTGGAGCATGCAAATGTGTTGTACAGATTGGGGAAGAATCATTGGATTAATTTTGGAAGGGTAGTGTTCAAACACTTGGCATCTTGGGGTAGAAAGAAAGATATTTCATTTTTCCCTTATCCTTCTTTGATTTTCAAAGTTTTGATTTTCCAATCCTTGCCTATTGAAACCTCTGATTCCTTCACCTCTGAGCCTGAATACTATACCATAGACTCCCAACTGAAGAAAGGAAACAGGTATACTAAGGACCTTCCCTGGAAAAAATCAAATGACAATGTTGGTTCGTCTTCTGCTCTTCCTATTTCTGGTAATATCTCAGGTGATATCCCAAATGCTCCCTCAGGTGTTGCCCCAAGTACTTTTGCAGGAACTGATGCTGCAAGTATACAAATGTGTTCAATCTTCTGGGCAACACTTCACCTTCCATCCCAAAGATTACGGTTCTAAATTTCTTGCACAAGCAGTCAAGTGTAATTGGAGAACTAGTTGATGGATGGGTCAAGCTTAAGCAGGAAACTGACAGGTTTATTGATGAAATTTCTTCCCAAACAGGGGGAGGATATGATGCTGCTACAGCTGTTGGAGCTGGTGCTACTTCAGGTGATACCACCCGTGCTGGCCCAAGTGATGGTGGAGGTGATATGGAAGGAGATCAGGAGGAAGAAGAAGAGGACTGTGAAGAAGAAGAAGTTTGAAAACCTGAAGGTTGTTGAACCTGAAGGTTGATGTTGCCACTACTTAGTTGGTGGATTTTATTTGGTGTTCTAAAACAATTTCTTGTTATGTTGGTGATGTGGTTCTAAACAATTTGCTTTTTATTTTGTTTATGGTGGTGTTATTTTGGTTGCAAAACACTTTAGATGGTTTGTTTTAAAACATTAATCGTTTAGGTAGTTTTACTTGGATTATGTTTTGGTACAATGGTTTATCATTTTTATTCGTAGCTTAGTTTATTTCAAAAACTTTTTAAGTTTGAAATAAATTAGTTTTTGATAAATCATTTGGGTAATTGACTCCTTGATTAAGGGGGGTTAATTTTCGTGGAAATATTAGGTTTTGATTCTATGCTCTATACTTTGTTTATATTATTATGGACTGACAAATTATAGGTGTGCAGCACATTAGGTTTGAGAAGAAATATCCAACTAAGGGGGAGATTGTTAGTGTAAAACGCAGATGATATCCTAAGTGATTTCAGCACTTTCCAGATGATTTCCCAAATGATTTCCTTTGCTGGAAATTATATAGTTGCACATTTCTTGATTAAATTATTTATGTACTAATGTGCTAATATGATCTGTTTAGTATAGGTTGTAAGTCCATGTTTCAGGATATAACATGGTTGGATTAATTGCTAGAAACGAGGAATGAAGTTGTTGAAGGAGTTATACGTAAATGAGAGATTTACGAATAACTTTGCTTCGTCTATTTACTTTGTTGCTAAATCAAAACGTGGAAGACCAAGTCAAGGGAGAATGTTGTTGTTTATTATAGAGTACAAGAATGAGAAAGCAAGAGAGTACAAGGTGAGAAAGCACGAACTTGGGCACCAAGATTCGGTTGCTACGATTGTGGGATGTTGGCGCATGAAGTGAGGAACAAGCCCAACTGAAATTACCCGATCTTTTTCGCGCGCGGGCGGGGGGCGCGGAAAAGGCGGTTGTCTTTCGCGGAGGGGTTGGTGTCTGAGACCTCGCTTCATGGGAAGGAACAAAATGAGGAGTCGCCACGCGTTTTTGTATTTTGAGCCCAAACGTTGAGAAACGACTATTGTGAAAAGGTGTCGTTTTTATTGGTAGCAAAAACTTAGGAAAAGGCTTTGAAAACGGGGATCATTTTTATTGGCAGCAAAAACGAGTAAAAAGCTTTTTAGTACCAGAGATTGTTAGGTTCGGAGGTCAAGTTACGTTTCGGGTAGAGTATTACGAGATCGCCCGAAACGCCTCGCATGACGAGTCTTTCTACCTTTCTCGAAATCGTGTGTGTGTGTGTGTGTGTCTTTTGAAATGGGGGGCTTGAATGACAAGCCTAATCTTGGTTTGAATGACAAACGTTGATTAGGTGACTTTTGAAAAGACGAGCGTTTGAATGACAAACGTCGGTTTGAGTTGAAAAGAGCGTTTGCGTGGCAAACGTCGATTTTGAGTTTGAAATGAGCGTTTGCGTGGCAAACGTCGATTTTGAGTTTGAAATGAGCGTTTGCGTGGCAAACGTCGATTTTGAACCGTGCGAGTCATTGTTAACGATTTTTACGGGAAAATGCGTATTAAATGATTTTAAGTGTCAAATGGCGGCTTTGAGTTTGAAGATGAGCGTTCGGAGGCCGAACGTCATTTCGCGCGTTTTGAAAGAGAGTTCGACGGACGAACTCCGGTTTTGAACCGGGCATTACATTGTTAACGATTTTTACGGGAAAAATGCGTATTAAATGACATGCGATCAACGAATCGGGTTGCGACTCGGACTTTGAAAAGTAAATACTATCACGATCCAAACGGATCGGACTTGTAAATGACAGTATTTAAAGCAGTGTCAACGGAATCAAACGATCCGGATTCGTAAATAACGATCGACGAGGCCAAACGGCTCGGAATTGTAAATGACGATCAACGAGGCCAAACGGCTCGGAATTGTAAATGACGATCAACGAGGCCAAACGGCTCGGAATTGTAAATGACGATCAACGGATCGATCGATCCGGAATGGTAAATGACATAAAAAGTAAACGGAACGGGGTCGGAACGCCGTTTTAACCCGTGATTACTTCTCTTACGGAAAGAGAAGAGGATCGAGGGGCTAAAACGTATCGGACCCCATTAGACGGAGGCGTCTACATTTCGATAACGACGTTCGAAAGCGGTTATAGCGGCAGCGCGTAAACCGAGACGGAACGGGAGATTTAGAGAGAGGGAGTTATACCTATGGCTAGGGTCGACTTCTTTGGCTCGGGAGGTGTGTACGGGACACGAAAAGTGATTCGAAAAGTTGTTTCGAAGTTGTAAGGTGCGTATTTGATCGAAATACGAAGGTTTCACGCGAATCGAGACAGAACGGGAGCTCGGGAGGGGTGAAAACCAGTTTGGACCGTGGGGGTGGTGAAATTTTGGGGTAAATTTTCTGTCCATTTGGCTTTGACAGCCATTTCTATTTATAGGTGAAATTTGCAGTAGGAGTCCAGGACGGACTTGGCCCGAATCCAGGGGTTTTGTGGTATTTTGAGAATTTGAAGGACTTGCAGCAATTTGAAAATGTGCACGATGAGTCCGTAGGACTTGGCTTGCAAACCAGAGGGCATTTTGGTCTTTTCCACTTTGAATTTGATTGAAGGGTGACTAGAGGGAGGTGGCATGGCTGCCACGTGCCCCTCGAGTCACCGGCTTCATGGGAATTTGTTCCCGGTCCCGGTTTTGTCCGTTTTTAAAATAACGATCAGGAAATGTCCAACGCCCGGAAAGTGCCGGAAAATGCGTTTTTCGAGAAAGCCGTGCTTTTACGTGTGATGACACGTGTTAAGTGCGGTTCGACGTCGGGATGCACGAGCGATCCGGGACGTCTCGTTAGCACAGCAGCAGGGAGTTTAACGAGTTCCGGTTAACTGGAGCGGGCCGGTTAACGGATTTCGGTTAATTTTCGACGGATTTGGACGATCCGGATTTGGGTACTTACGATTAGCCCCTCGCCGACGTCTCCTCCGAAGGAGGTGGGGTCGTTGAAAAAGATAAGGATCCAAATCGGGATGCCTTACTTTGAAGGAGACACAGGCGGTCACCGGGTGGACCCATAGCGAAAAGGATTCCTACGTATCCCGAGCGGGAATCAAGCCGATCGTAGTTTGAAAAGGGGCAAGGGCCGCGCATGGGGACCTTGACCGAGCGAGACTGTTAGGAGGCGTCTAAACTGGATGAGACCATTCGCGAGGTACACCGTACTCGAATGGAGACCTGAGGAGGCGTCCCGAACTCGGGACTTCGAAACCTTCGAGGGCGTGTGGCGCCTCAAACCGGAGTTGCGATGCTGACGGGGGCGTTCGTGCCTTGGGTGCTGGGCTTATTGCTGTTGCCAGTTTTATCCTGCTGGGGATGAGCAATCGGGCTTACGACTGGCGGCCGGGGAGATGAATGTTCACTTGCTGAAGTGAAAAGGTGTTCGGGCTTACGAGGATGGCCGAAGAGGGATTGTTGCAAGGCGTTCGTGCCTTGGGGTTCGGGCTTATTGCTGTTGCCGGGAAGACGAACAGCGAAGGTCTCGATAGGAGAGTGGAGGTCGGACCGCGAAGGTCGGGATTGACTGGGAATCGGACCGTGAAAGGTCGCGATTGAGACTTGAAATCGGACCGTGAAAGGTCGCGATTGAGGATTGGAATCGGACCGTGGAAGGTCGCGATTGAGAATTGGAATCGGACCGTGAAAGGTCGCGATTGAGACTTGGAATCGGACCGTGAAAGGTCGCGATTGAGAATTGGAATCGGACCGTGAAAGGTCGCGATTGAGAATTGGAATCGGACCGTGAAAGGTCGCGATTGAGACTTGGAATCGAACCGTGAAAGGTCGCGATTGAGACTTGGAATCGGACCGTGAAAGGTCGCGATTGAGAATTGGAATCGGACCGTGAAAGGTCGCGATTGAGGGACTTGGAATCGGACCGTGAAAGGTCGCGATTAGGGACTTGGAATCGGACCGTGAAAGGTCGCGATTGAGATTTGGAATCGGACCGTGAAAGGTCGCGATTGAGACTTGGAATCGGACCGTGAAAGGTCGCGATTGAGAATTGAAATCGGACCGTGAAAGGTCGCGATTGAGAATTGAAATCGGACCGTGAAAGGTCGCGATTAGGGACTTGGAATCGGACCGTGAAAGGTCGCGATTAGGGATTTGGAATCGGACCGTGAAAGGTCGCGATTGAGACTTGGAATCGGACCGTGAAAGGTCGCGATTAGGGATTTGGAATCGGACCGTGGAAGGTCGCGATTAAGGATTGAGATCGGACCGTGAAAGGTCGCGATTGAGACTTAAAATCGGACCGTGAAAGGTCGCGATTGAGAATTGGAATCGGACCGTGAAAGGTCGCGATTGAGAATTGGAATCGGACCGTGAAAGGTCGCGATTGAGACTTGAAATCGGACCGTGAAAAGGTCGCGATTGAGGATTGGAATCGGACCGTGGAAGGTCGCGATTAAGGATTGAGATCGGACCGTGAAAGGTCGCGATTGAGGATTGGAATCGGACCGTGAAAGGTCGCGATTAAGGATTGAGATCGGACCGTGAAAGGTCGCGATTGAGACTTGAAATCGGACCGTGAAAGGTCGCGATTGAGAGTGGAATCGGACCGTGAAAGGTCGCGATTGAGAATTGAAATCGGACCGTGAAAGGTCGCGATTGAGACTTGAAATCGGACCGTGAAAGGTCGCGATTGAGAATTGGAATCGGACCGTGAAAGGTCGCGATTGAGAATTGGAATCGGACCGTGAAAGGTCGCGATTGAGACTTGAAATCGGACCGTGAAAGGTCGCGATTGAGGATTGGAATCGGACCGTGGAAGGTCGCGATTAAGGATTGAGATCGGACCGTGAAAGGTCGCGATTGAGACTTGAAACCGGACCGTGAAAGGTCGCGATTGAGAATTGAAATTGGACCGTGAAAGGTCGCGATTGAGAATTGAAATCGGACCGTGAAAGGTCGCGATTGAGAATTGAAATCGGACCGTGAAAGGTCGCGATTGAGAATTGAAATTGGACCGTGAAAGGTCGCGATTGAGACTTGGAATCGGACCGTGAAAGGTCGCGATTAGGGATTTGGAATCGGACCGTGAAAGGTCGCGATTGAGACTTTAATGGTGAAGACCATTATTAAATTTTAACGTCGGGAGACGGAATAGTAACTTGGAATGTCCGGAGACATGGTTGGACGTTGGAATGTCAAATGTCAACTGGACTGAATTTAACGTCAGGAGACGAGCGTTAGTGAGAACTAACTTTGATTTATCCTCGGGGGATAGGGTGTTAGAAATGTCTAACTGGGGGAAATTTTACACTTTTGGGGGCCAAAAGTGGTAAAATTGGAATTGCCAAAAGCTGAGGGGCAAAAGGGGCAAAAATTTTCCTGGTGCAGTAAGAGTCCGGTCGGACTTTTACTGAATTTCCAGAATCCTTTTTAATGCCGAGGCTGGGGAAGGAAGAAACCATTTTCTTCCATTGTTGCCGGCGAGAGAGAGAGAGAGGAGAGAAAATTTTCCACCCCAAATTGCAAGGTTTGCTCGAATTTGTGAGGGAAATTTGCTATGGAGGGTGAAGGAGGACCAATGGCTCGCCACGGAAGGACCGATGACGAAAGAACTCGATTGGTTCGGACCATTCGAACCACCACTCTTCCATTGAATCCGGCGGAGTTTTATCCGGCGAGGGACCGCCACAACTCCAAGGGAGGGATCGAAAGACAAGTAAGCTTCCTACAAATTCCATTAATTTTAAGAATGTGCATTCTTTAAATGTTAGAAATTTGTTAGGAATGAACTTAGGGATTTTGGTGCCCGATTTGGGGCTTTTGACTTCGCTATGAATCGTTGTCGAAATTGACTAGGATGTAGTTCAATTGACATCATGGGTGGATGACATAAAAATTTTGGTTGCAAAATTCCATGTCTAGATGCATTTTCCAAAATTAAAGTAGCTTTAATTCGGGACGGAGCGAAATTTTCGAAAAATTCGAAAGAATTTGAAAGTTCCGGATTCGACGGAGTTTTCGAAATGTTTTGAAAGTTCCGGATTCGACGGATTTTTCGAAATGATTTGAAAGTTCCGGATTCGACGGAGTTTTCGAAAGATTTTGAAAGTTCCGGATTCGACGGAGTTTTCGAAATGTGATTGAAAGTTCCGGATTCGACGGAGTTTTCGAAAGATTTTGAAAGTTCCGGATTCGACGGAGTTTTCGAAATGTTTTGAAAGTTCCGGATTCGACGGAGTTTTCGAAATGATTTGAATATACGTAGGAAATGAATGAGAACCGTATCTGCATTGCATCCTTTTGACATGCGTTAGTGCATTTCTGTTGACGTTGCTTCTGTCTTGTTTGTCTGCAGGGGACAAGGGAGGTTGATACTCACAACCAGAAGAGTCGGGGTGCCTTTGAGGCGGTGCGAGCATTGTGGGATATTATCCCGGACGTGGCTCGAGAGCGAGAGAGGAGTCCGCGGCAGCTGGTGCTTGACTCCGGGTTGGCTGGGTTTATCAAGGCCGTAGCCGCGATGACGATACGCCGAGGGGCAGTGTCCATGTATGTCGCGCCGAGCGAGTACGTGGGATACGACCCACACTTTCCATTTCGTATGGGGGAGGCGACGGTGACTCCCACGGATTTTGCCGCTATCACCGGGTTGCCGACTTATGGCAACACGCCGGTGTGGGTTGATGGTTACACCCCTGAGCAGCTTGTCCGTCAGCTGGTTTTGATATTACCGATGCCGTGGGCTTAGGCATTCGGTACAGCCGATGGAGAGGCATCTGGAGGCGGGTGTCGCCGCTTATCCGGGCCGGGTCCTCGAGGATGACCGCGGAGCGCCCGGCTCGAGGGTTCCTTTGGTTTGCGCCGTCGCCGACTTTATTCCCGACTTCCGACACGTCTTGTCACTTCCTTCGCTCGGGTCGCCGGATAGACTTGGATGCCGTGAGGGGTTCGCGTGGGGGAGGCCGGATCGGCCGAGCTTTACCATTCCCCGGACAGGTTCTCGCGGGAGAGGAGCACTCATTTAGCCGCTTCACGCCCGTCTTGGATGTAAGTTTACGTACTTTTTCTCTTCCTTGCCTCTTTTATGTACTCGTATGTATCTCGCTTTGTAGCCGACATAACTTTCCATTCTCTTGGCGTGTGTCCGGTGCTACGAGGTGTTCAAATGCAGTGCTTGGGACATCAAGGAGCCGTACCGTCCCTCGTTCCCCGCCATGCCGGTTTGGCGTAAGAAGGCGAAGAGGGCGGTCTCTTCGAGAGTTGGCACTCGAGTGTCATACGAGGAGATATCTCCGGCGCCGAACCCGGAGTTCTCTCGAGAGGATCCACTGACCCGGTGGAGTAGGTTCGATCATGTCGCGGTGCAGATTGCCAGCGAGACTACACGGCGGCGAAGCTCCCGGTGGGACTTCACCGTGACGCCATGTATTGGGGGAGAGGGTGACCCGTCAAAGATAGGTGGGTCTCTTCCTCGTGCCGCGGATCCTCCTCAGACATGCAAGCATCCCCGGGAGATGCCGATTGATGAGCTGGAGGGGTACCTACAGGGCGTATACTTCTCCGAGTACATCATAGCGGGGGCCGCCTATGATGTTTTCTTGAGGATGAGGCCGAGGAGCCCGCAGTACAAAGCATAGAGAGGGCGAGGTCCCCGGAGGTCCTCGAGATTTTCCGGTCCCGCGAGCTAGGCTAGCGTACGAGGGCCGGATGGTTCGCGTAGGCGACTTGTGATCCCGCTCCGCCGAGCCGAGACCACGATACAGGCGGACCCCAATGCTTCGGTGAGCACCCTTTTTGATTTTCTCGCATTTGATAGTAGCATTCCGCACATGTTGCATCCGTACTTTCGCTTGCTTTCCGATGACTTTCCCGGTTCGCAGTATCCGGCCGTACGTACAATGAAGCCACGAGGCCGGTGGACGGGTGGTCCGCCTACGCTAGGAGGCTCGTGGAGTTCATGCGGTGCGCCTCCCGAGGAGCGTGGACGTCCGTGATCGGGGGCCCATCTAGGCCGAGAGATTCGCCCGCTCCCACAAACTGTGGGGAGGACTTTACACAGGGTTCGGCGCCGCGGGCGGAATGGCCGGATTTGGAGCTCCTTCTTCGCGCACTCTGGGCGCGAGAGGGGGAGTCCTCGAGTTCGCGTACTCCGAGGAGGCCCTTTGCCTATTCCCTACCGGGAGGAGTTCGGCGAGTTCCCGTTTGCGACGGATCCGGCAAATGGCGGAGCAAGACGTCGAGTGTACGGATGACGAGCAGACTCGCAGTAGTCCCCTTTTACCGCTTTCTTTCTTTACCGCTTTGTTTAGACAAAATGCATGTATTTGTCGTGAACAAATTTTGATTTGAACCGTATTTGCAAAAAGGCGCCCGTGGGGCGGAACTCGTATTTCGCATATTTATTCTATGATCACCTTCGTTATTTTCGCAAATAAGCAAATAGGTTAATCAAAAATAAATAAAAAAGAGAAATGCATTAAAAATTGAACGGGTCAAAAATTAAGCATGTATGCACTAATTTTTAATTATTTGCACCGGTTGCACGAGCCCTGGGCGGAAGGGATATTGACATTGGTTGAATGAAATCGTATGTGCACGCAGATTTCATAGGAGTGAACAGTGGCATGGTTTGGAAATGTTTCCAATTTTAAGGGCAATGGTCGCAGAGTTGACCAAGTCAATCGGCAGAGGGAGTCCCACGACTAGAACCGAATTTCCAGATTCTTTAAATTGCGCTTCACTTTGCAATTGGTGAGAAAACCGCGCATTGCTTTGTTCATCCGGCTGAATTCTTTTCCCTTTCTTAAGGTTTTCTTCACCTTCTCGACATGGCTCCCTTTCCCAAGTTATCGTCTCGGATGCAAGAGCGATATTTGGACAACTTTCGCCGTGGGTACGAACCACACGAGGCGTAACAAGAGGTTTTTCGAAGGTCGTTACGGGATTAAATCTGCTTTGGGCTTTGAAGGAGCTCATGCGCGATTGGGATCTTTTCGAGAGCCGCGTCTCGGTTCTCGGGACGTACGGAGGAATGTGTACGCCTTTTCGTACAACGAAATCACTCCTACGTTTGAAGATTTCCGGGCCATTCTCGGGAGGACCCGAGACGGAACAGCCTAGTTCTTCCGTATGCCGGTGGCATGGCCACCGTTGAGAAGCTAGTGTCTTTGTTGGGTATCTCTACTGGAGAAGCATACGGGATGCCGATACAGATACCGATTACGTTGACATTTCGGGACCGCCCGAAAGATTTGCCGGAGCCGAGGGGAGCGTCTTTTTCGTGGGACGCGTTTGCTCAGGCGCGATTGCTACTGTTTCACATTCACGTCTCTCGCGTGTGCCATCACAACAGACTGGACCTGGTGAGGCAAAGGCCGGAGTGGGGAGACATCGTGCCATTGGTCTTGGGCGAGACGTTCCTGGGCATAGGCCGGATGGCGACCGGTAGCCGATACATGCTGGGGAGGGAGTCCCGCTATGCCGACCATGTGGTTGAGGGAGAGGCCGCAGATGATGCCCGAGGTGCCAATGTCCCGTGACGCTTGGGTCTTTCTCGCGACGTCCTTCCGGTGATAGGGGGCAATCAGCCGAGCCGGAGCTCGATGGCCAGACTTTGCACGCATCACTTGCGATGGTGGGTTCCCCATTGGAAGTTACAGACTTGTAGGACCGCTCAGAGGGTCTGTTGATTGTCGAGTGCCGGGCCGTCTCGCACGCTCTTTCTATATTCCATCATTGGTTCTGCGGCAAGACGGGCCGGGAGCAGATGCCACCGACCGATCTCGAGTTATGCCGCTACCTTTGAGGTGGGATCTCGCGGATGGAAGATCCTTCGACGCTATTGCCGATCACCCTGGTGGCAATACACGTCCTTTCCCCGCCGTGGTTCTCTTTCACCGAGAGAGGGCACTGTTCGTCGACGCAGATCCGAACCGGTACGAAGAGTGTATGGGAGACACAGATGGCTATCTTGTGGAGACGGAGTGAGCCGTTGGGTGCCGATCACCCGGACACCTCGACCTTGAGGAGGACAGAGCGAGGGCTAACCCCGGGAATCGTATCGGCGATGCCATGGCCGATTATGTGGCAAGTGCCGATCGGGAGGCCAATCAAAGCACTATGATGATGGCTCGAAGCGAGGCGGCTCGAGACAGAGCTAGAGAAAGGATCGCGTGATGCCCACAAGCTTGACGGAGGCGTCTGGGAAGAGTCCCCGAGCCAGTAGAAGGCCTACCGGAATATTTCCCGCGAAGGTGAAGAACACTCACGGGGAAAAGGGAAGGGGAAGAAGGATGAAGGACCTAGTACGGAAACTAGGTTGACCTTGTTGTCCGTAGTATCCACCCATTGTCATTGCGACATTAATTGATTAATGTTTTATTGTAGTTTTGCTAGCGTGTAGCGAGTCAAGAGTTGACCGTGCTTGAACTCATCAAAGAATGTTTTAACCGTTATGAATTTGTAGGTTAAATGAAAAGAGTTTTTCAAACACAAGCAATTGATGCTTATTGTATTTTTTTGTTTTTTAGACCGAACCAAAGATGGCCGCCTACGTTCCCCTTTTACAATTGGACTAAGGGGCTCAGTCACCGTAGTTCGACACTTTAGGTGAATTTGAGAAAATAAAGACAAAAGAAGTGCGACTCGTTTTTTACCCGGATCATTAGCGGGAATGTATCCAATTGGGTATTACTCTTTTAGCACTTTTAATTTACCGAGGGGGACGGTGTATGGGGAAGGAGAGTTGACTCGTGCTCTTCCTCAAACGAAGTATTCGGAGCTTGCTTCCGTTCACGGGGTTAACGAAAGGGTTTCCGTCCAAATCTCGCTAGCTTCATGGCTCCTCCGGAGAAGATTCTTTGTACCACGAACGGTCCTATCCGTAGGCTCCCACTTTCCGAGGGGATTGGTCCGCGTAGGAGGCTTTTCCTTTAGCACCAAGTCGCCTTCTCTCGATGTCTCGGATCTTGACTTTCTTGTCGAATGCTCGTGCCATTCTCGCTCCGGTAGGCTCGAGTGTGTTCCATGGCTTTCAATCTGCGCTCGTCGAGTAGAGCAAGTTCGTCGTGACGGCTCCGTAGCCATTCGACTTCATTGATCCCGTTTTCCAAGAGGACTTGAGGGATGGAATTTCCAATTCCACGGGTAACATCGCTTCCATTCCGTAGGTAAGTGCGAACGGAGTCTCCCCGTGGCGGTTCTCGACCGATGTTCGGTATCCCTGCAGGGCTAGATGTAGCTTTTCGCGCCTCCCGACCTCTCGGTGGTCATCTTTCCGATTATCATGGCGAGAGTCTTGTTGGCCGCCTCTACCGCACCATTGGTTTGTGGTCCGTAAGGAGAAGACTTGTGACGTGTGACTCGAATTCGGCCGCAGTTGGTCACAATCTCCTTCAAAGTGAGTCCCATTGTCGGAGATGATCTCGCTGGGCACTCCGTATCGGCACATGATGTTCTCTCGGATGAACTCGGCCACCTTCTTAGAATTCAGCACTTTGTACGATCTCGGCTTCTACCCATTTGGTGAAGTAGTCGATCGCGACTAAAATGAACTCGTGACCATTGCTCCTGGAGGAGTGATCTTGCCGATGACGTCGATTCCCCATGTGGCGAAAGGCCATGGCGTAGTCATGCAATAGAGTTCGTGGAGGAGGGATGTGATTGAGGTTGGAGAACCGTTGACATTTGTCGCAGCCTTCGACGAACCGGATGCGCCTGCTTCCATTGATATCCAATAGTATCCCATACGGAGAATGATCTCGTGTCAATGCTCTAGCGTTCATGTGCGGACCGCAAGTTCCGTTGTGAACTTCGCTCATTAGCTCGCCGGCTTTTTCTTTGTTTACACACCGAAGCGAGTGGCCCTTGGTGGCGCTTCTTGTACAACATACCCCCTGCATGACGAAATGGGATGCCAGCGTTTTAATGCCATCATGTTTTTGGCTTTGATCCCTTCTTTGTATTTTCCATCTTCATTTGTGAAGGAAGCTTCTCCGCTTTGGAGGTACCGGTAAATTTGATTGTACCAGGTTCGTCGATCATTTCTTTTTCTTTTTCGATCTCACAAGAATAGGCGGGTGTTTCCCGTCCGCCTATTCTCGAGGGGTTTTACCGCTTTCCCTTCGGGAATTTCGACAAGAGAGGCGAGGGTTGCTGTGGCGTCGCGGCGGTTCCCGTCTCTTGGCAAATAGTGAAAAGAGATGTCCTTGAACCGAGCAATGAGCTCCTCCATGTACGCGTGGTACTTCGAAGGCCAGATCTACCGTCTTCCATTTGTTGGATACTTGATTGATGATCAATGCCGAGTCTCCATATACATCCAGCTCTAAGATGTTGCGCTCGAGGGCGGCTTCCAAACCTTCGCACAAGCTTCATATTCTCGCCGCATTGTTGGTCGCTTCAAAATTCAAACCTTGATGGCTATGGGAGTATGCTCGTCCTTGGGATCGACAAGGAGCATTCCAATGCCATTCCCCTTCTTGTTGGCTGCCCCATCGAAGAAGAGTTGCCGCCGGTTTGCGCCGTCAAGTGAAAAGATTCCGTCGTCCGGAAATTGCGGATCGTGACCCTTAGGTTCACTGCCGGAAGTCGGCAAGCCGATCCGCCATTACTCGCCCTTTGTTGATTTTCTCGACCATGTACTTGATGTCGAACTCACCAGAAGAATGACCACTGGGCTAGCCGCATCGACAGGGATGGCTTGTCAAAGAGATATCTGACGGGTCCACTTTGGAGACCAGAGCACCGAATGCGACCGCATGTAGTGTTTCGCTTCCCGACTACCCATACCAAGGCGGTACAAGTTTTCTCTCGATGCCGAGTAGCCGAGTTCACTTCCTTGAAGCTTTCGGCTTACGAAGTAGATTGCATGCTCAACCTTGGAATCTTTCTCGTTCTTGTGCCAAAGATTGCTCCGATTGACGTGTCTGTTCATCGATACGGGAGTAGTGGCTTGTCTTCATGTGGCGGGCACAAAATTGGGGGATTAACCAAGTAGGTCTTGATCTTCTCGAAAGCCGTTTGGCACTCTGAGTCCCATTTGATGCTCGGCATTCTTTTTCATCGCTTGAACATGGGCTCGCAGAGAGATGTCAACTGCTGATGAAGCGATCGATGTATCAAGTCTTCCCATGAAGCTCTTTACTGTCGTGGTTTGAGGCGGCTTCATGTCGATGATGGCCTTGATTTTCCCGGGATCGGCTTCGATACCTCTTTCTCGTAACCATGTACCCCAAGCACCTTGCCGCGCTTGACGCCGAAGGTGCACTTTGCCGGTTCAACCTCATGGAGTGTTTTCTCGAGTCCGTTGAAGAACTTCCTCGTATCCGTCATGTGCCGCATGTCCGATCCCTCGAGTGGATGATCATGTCGTCGACATATACTTCGATTTCTTTGTGAATCATGTCATGGAAGAGGGTCGCTGCAGCCCGCCGGTAAGTAGCCCCACCGTTCTTCGACCGAACGGCATGACCGTGTAACAAGATGTCCCCCACGGAGTGGTGAAGGCGCCTTGGCCCGATCCTCCTCGGAACATCTTGATCCGGTTGTATCCAAATAACCCGTCCACGAAGGACTTTACTTCGAAATTTGCCGTGGTATCGACCAAAGCATGTCGATGTTAGGCAAAGGGAAATCATCTTTAGGGCCGGGCCTTGTTGAGATCCCTGAAATCTACGCAAAGATCTCGACCTTTCCGTTGGCCTTGGTGACCGTCACGATGTTGGAGAGCCAAGTCGGGTACTCAATCACTCGATGAAACCAACTCTGAGCATTTTCTCAATTTCTTCTTTAACTTGCAAGGACCACTCGCTTCGATCTTGCGCAGCCTTCGTTTGACAGTGCTTGGATTCGGGATCCAGGGAATTCTCGTGCTCCACGATTGAGGGATCGAGTCCCGGCATGTCCCGATATGACCAGCGAACACGTCAACATACTCCCTGAGGAGGCTTATCGTGGCTTCCTTTTTCGCATCGGTGAAGAAACCGCCCACTTGTGTCTCTTTAGGCTCTCAGACCGACCCCTGTGTTCACTTTGGTCATAACCTCTTCTAAGCTTGGGGCCCGGTTGTCCTCTTGGTCAACTACACGCTCGAGAACTTCTTTAATGTATTGTTCGTTTAATGTGTCTCGCTTCTTTATCAATTGAATTATTAACGTCTTTTAAGTTGTTTGTTAACTTATCGCTTGTTAAAGTGGCAATGAGAGGATACTCCGAAAGGTCGACTTTTCATTAAACAAGAACGGGAATACATGATTGGCTACAACATTATAGTCCTCCGGCGTAAGGCCGCTGGATGACTCGCAGGACCGGACTCGACAAGGACTCGACTCGCAGGGTTTGAGACCGGGTTTAGGGAGATGTGGGTGCGGGCCCGCCTTGTCTTCCACGCACAGCTTGCCTCTTGGTCCGGTGAAAGTTACCCAATTCTTCGGTGGCATTCTTTGGATGCTTGATGAGGGTGCGGGGATCGAGAGGCTTGGCTCCCGCCGTCCCTATCATGGCGATCATGCCGTTGTCGGAGCCCCGATCGATCAAGTTTGGCAACTCCATGACTTCTTCAAACAGACTGTAGAGCCGGTCCACCGAGAGCGTCTTCTATGAATTCCTGGTTCCTTCGCTTTGGACTTACTGTCTCGAATGTGGCCTCGGCGGCCGATCCGAACAACTTGTTTCCCATGAAGAGTACCTTGAGTTGCTCCTCCAAGTCTGGGATTCCCTTCAATGTGTACTCATGCCGGACTCGTGGTGGCAATTGGTCCAGTAGAGCCGTGATGTCGAGGAACGCTCCCTTATCGGATTAGCTTTGAGTCCTCTCAAACGCTTGAGGTCCCGTGCTAGCCGTTCCATTCTTCCCGTAGTCTCCGTGCCGACTATCTCTCGCTTCTTTCTCATCTTCATCGCCCACCGTCGGCCTCGCCCGCTGTTTGCCTGGCTTTGGTCCCCTCCGCCCGGTGCGGCTCGCCGCTTGGTCCCCTCGCTTGTTGCCCCTTTGCTGGTCCCCTGGCTTCGCCGGTTCCCTGGTGAAGTAATGAGCGAGGTCAAAGCCGTAAGGTCGGAGGTTGGGTGTGCCGTCGGAGGTTCCCCTTTGCGGGCCGCCGCTTGGTGCGGGCGAGCCTTTTGTCTTCCTTGATGTCAGCCGGTGTTGGCACGTAGCCAAGCCCCCGGACCGTGGTGTGGTCCTTGACTTCAATAACTTGGTGTTGGCCTTGCAGCCTTTGCCGAGCCCCGGCCCCGGGATGAAGTTCATGAGTTTCATCATCCTCATGGCGGGAGGAATCTGATCGTGAGACAGTGGAAGGTCCACGTTGCATATTTGCATCTTGGAGGTCTCCAGAGTGAATCCGAGTTAATGGCATGTCGTCATTATGCTTGATTTCTAACACTGGAATGTCGTTGGTGCTTTGGTCCCCTCGGTGGTGACACCGTCGCCGTAGACCGTGGTTAGCTCGTTGCCTTGCATGAACTTGAGGCACCGGATGAAGGGTGGATGCCACGCCATTGATTTGATGCAGCCAGGGACGCCCCAGATGGGCTGTGAAAGTGATTGGAATGTCCAACACTTGGAATTCGATGGGGATCACCCGCTTGCCGAACCGAGATGTTGAGAGTAGCAACCCCGAGAAGCTGTACGGGAAGTAGAGTCATAGGCCTTGGACAAAGTGTGGACCGAAGGCTTAAGATCTCGTGGGCTTGATGTCAAGCGGTGTCCATCATCTTGGCGGGCAAGACATTCATTCCGGAACCTCCGTCTACCAACACGCGGGGAAGGCGACGCTCGTCCAGTGAATTTGTGATGTAGAGCGGCTCGTTGTGATCGGCCCCAAATTTTGGAAGGTCCAAATCGTGAAGGTGATAATGTTGCCATAGTGGATGTTGCCGATCATTTGAATGACTTCATGCGGGGTTGCGTCCACGGGGGCCATGGTACGGGCCAGGCTTTCCTCTAGCTTGAGCTTGTGAGGATATGAAGAGGTGAGCAGAGACCAAAGGGAAATGTTCGCCCGAGTCCGCTTGAGCCGAGTGAGGATCGGGTCCTCTTTCAAGGAATTTGCGTCTTCGGGCTGGCCGGATTGCAGTGCAGCTCCGTCGGCTTTTGGTGGCCTTAGGTGGCAACGCATGGATTTGACCCGATCGGGTTAGAACGCCGACATCGGGTTTGGTCCCTTACGAGCAGTGCTCTAAGTTAAGCCATAGTTAGAGGAGGATTCCTCGTGGCATAGGGCCATATGTCTTCCCTCAACCCATTGCTTGTGGATGAATTCCCGGGAGCTTCGGCAGCTTGACGGATTACGTCCCATGATGCGGCTTGGATGCCTCTGCGGGAGGTAGCCTACGGTTTGACGCAGCTTGTTCGAATGTCGGTGCACAACAATGGTTGCACAGGCCCGGGCGTGTGTTGCTAACCCTCAGGGGGAGGTTGGAGAGTTCTCGGCTTAGCGAACGGTCTCCTTGATCTCTTCACGGTATATCGCGTTCCTTTCCTTCTTCTTGAGCATACTCGGGCATTACGGAGTTGGGTGCAGCAATACTCGTGGTTTGCTAGTTTTCCTCCGCTCTGGGCCCAGATCAACCTTCTTGCAGCGGAACCTGCGTCGAGAGTTAATGCCTGTGTTTCTTCCCATGTGAGAATAGCCAGTGCTTCTTTGAACTGCGTGCGGCAGTCTAGGTAAACTTCCATCGGGGAGAGTTTTCTCCTCTGCTTTATCTGAGTGGCGGGTATGTCGGAAGGTGAGTACACGGCTTCCCGAACATCTGCCCATGTGACTGGTTGCTGCCCCGGTTGATCGTCTCTGTAAACGAATGCCGTAGACTGTGGAATTTCCCTGAGTAGTTGCTCAAGACGAATCTCCATCCTCCTCTTGTTTTTAAATAGACCTTCCTCCCTGAGTTGGCCTTTCAATTTGAGTGCGGCAATGATCCGTTCCCATCCTCCCAGGACCCTTGGGAGTCCGGTTTTGTTGACTTCATGCCCGGCTTGGAAGAGAATGGTTTCATCGTCTTCATCGTCGCTTTCACAGAGAACTTGCTTTCCTCGGGAAGGCAAGCGCTGGGATTCTGTGAGGACCCCGACCCGGAACCTACACGTGTCCCGAGTTGGAGCGTCCTCAAACTAACCCAAAAACACTAAACTTTTAAAACTTCACTTTGACTTTCAAATATAAACATTAATAACATAACATTTCAAAAGAACTCGACTCCACTCCACATTGGAGGAGGAGTTGACCAACTTTGAAAACGAACAATTGTTTAGTTACAAAAGATTATGGTTATGACGTAGAAATGAAAGTTTATAATTACAAACCCCATAAGGAAATATTCCAAAATACACTTTATACGCCAACCTAAACATACCCCGACAAAACCCAAAAGCTCACTTCCAACTCCTTTCCGTCCTTACTTGGCCGGTCCGCCTGTCTCGGGATCTAAAACATTAAAGGGAGAGGGGTGAGAATAAATCTCAGCAAGCTATTATGGATGCAACAATATGCCAAATAAATGCAACACATAACACGTTGGAAAAACTGTAAACACCTTACGTTACCTTTGGTTTACCTTTTCCCGTCTGAACAATAGTCGTACAACATTGGGTATAATAATACTCCAATCTTAAGTGAAATTTGCTTAAGCAATACTCACATCTTATAAGACCCATTTTTCAGGGAACCAAATAAGATAGTAGCAACTCTGTAAGGCTTTTGGCTCAATACAGATGCTATAACCCCAACCTGTGGCCACAGGAGGGGACGGTCACAGGTATAACATAATCCGATCACATTAGGTCACACTTCGATAATTGATCGTATTACGTTATACCCCCAATATCAGCTGATTAACAAATTATCAAGCACATAGTAGTTACTTGAAATAAATCCACAAAAGGGATAAACAATAGCCACATGGTAATATATAATCATGCCCAATAAATATCAAAGTGCAACAATTTATGAATACACTAAGCAACATCAACAACAATATATATAACATCAAGTAAGGAAATGAGGGATCATTAACCTACCCTACAAATTCCATATTCAAAGATACAATGCCTCAATGAAGGTTCAAGTTCAATTACCAAGTGGGAGTCATAAGTTATAAGTGGCCAAACCACTTGCTAAACGATTCTAGTTTAAATTTAAAAAGTTGGTTCAGGGGCATGGGCGACCGCCCATACCACTTGGGCGACCGCCCAAGTGGGTTTTCAAAGGAATGAAATGTTTCTGCCACTATGGGCGACCGCCCTCACCACTTGGGCGACCGCCCAAGTGGATTTTCAAAGGCAATTAGTTTCTGTGGCGATGGGCGGCCGCTCAAGCCCCCATGGGCGACCGCCCAAGCCTTCCTCCAGCCCAAATCTCAGATTTTTAACCCTTTTATGCCTAGGTTTCCATTCCTTCTAACCAAGCTTAATTAAAGAACACCAAAGGATACTTTAACCTTACCAAGCCCCATACAAAACATGTAAACTCAAAACCAAGTAACCCTAAATTATTTATCACTACAAATCCCACCCATTTCAAACCTTTTAATTTATCTTCATTGAACCCTAACTTCAACAAATGTCATTTCTAATCATCCAACTTCCATTAAGGTTTCCAAAGCAAGAAATCAACATCATAAGGATAAGAACAATATTTAAGGAACTTATGAACAAGTAGAAGAAGGGAATAATAACAACTCACCTTAGGTTTTTAGAATAGAATGTAGATCTTCTTAGCTTGGTTTGATCCCCTAGATGATCCCAACTCAAAAATACCCTTAGACTTGAATTTGGTGGAGGAATGGTTTGGCTTCAAAGCTTGGTGCTTGGAGCTTCCATGGAGTTCTCTAAGTTTCTCTAGGGAAAGTATGAGAAATGAGGGAGAAGGGAGGAGGAAGTAAGAGGAGGGGATGGAGGGTGACACTTGGCAAGAGGAGGGGAGGTTATAAACTTTGGCCCCCCATTAAATATCTAACTAAGGCTTTCACCCAAATCCATTTAACCCTTCCCTTTAATTAATTATTCTACCCATTTTAACCTCCTCATATATTTATCTATTTTCTATTTTTATCATTCTCCATTATTCTTATTTAATATCTAAAATTTCTCAAAAGATTCTAAATCCACTTCTCACCCAATTTATCTTAATTTAAGAATTTAAAGACATAATTGAACACATAAAGTTAACATAAATATTAAAAGCATGTAATTTAATATTTAAAATGAGTGCCTAGGGTTGGGGTCGTCACACTCACTCCCCCTTAAAGAAAATTCGACCCGAATTTTAGAAGACTTACTTGAATTCTCAAACAACCAAGGGTATTTCGCCCTCATCTCCGACTCTAGCTCCCACGTTTCTTCCTCGACGGTATGATTCTTCCAAAGGACTTTTACTATCGGGATACTCTTAGTTCTCAACTCCTTAACTTGGAATTCTAAGACTCTTAACGGTTCTTCCACATAAGACATGTCCGCCTGGACATCGTCGGGGGGAGAACTCAAAACATGGGAGGGATCATGACAATACTTCCTTAGCATAGAAACGTGAAACACATCATGAAGCAAAGAAAAAGACGGAGGCAACGCCAACCGGTAAGCCAATTCCCCTATCTTCTCTAGAATCTCAAACGGACCTACAAACCTCGGAGCCAACTTACCCTTATTACCAAACCTTTTAATTCCCGTCCTCGGAGAGACCTTCAAGAACACAAAGTCACCAACCCGAAAAGATAAATCCCGTCTTCTATTGTCGGCGTAGCTTTTCTGTCTACTCTGAGCCGTCTTCAATCTATCCCGAATCACCTTGATCTTCTCCGTAGAATCTCGAACCAAATCCGGGCCCCAAAGTCTCGCTTCACCTACCTCGTCCCAACACATCGGAGATCGACACTTTCTACCATACAACGCCTCATACGGAGCCATCTCGATACTCGACTGATAACTGTTATTGTAAGCAAACTCAACTAGCGGTAGATGATCCTCCCAAGATAACTGGAAATCCATCACACAAGCCCGTAACATATCCTCAAGTATCTGAATAGTTCTCTCGGACTGACCGTCGGTTTGAGGATGGAATGCCGTACTAAAACACAACTTAGAACCCAAGGCTTCATGCAATGCTCTCCAAAATCTAGATGTAAATCTCGGATCTCTGTCGGAAACAATACTAACCGGAACCCCGTGAAGTCTCACAATCTCCTTCATATATAACTGGGCTAACTTCTCTAACGAAAACTTGGTTGACACCGGAAGAAAATGAGCCGACTTTGTCAATCTATCCACGATAACCCAAATAGCATCCATCTTCTTCACGATAAGAGGTAAACCCGAAACAAAATCCATCGAGATCCCTTCCCATTTCCACTCCGGAATATCCAACGGTTGAAGCAGTCCCGCTGGTCTCTGATGCTCGGCCTTAATTTGTTGACAAGTCAAACACTTACAAACATAATCCGCTATTTCCCTTTTCATTCCATTCCACCAATATCCACGCTTTAAGTCTTGATACATTTTCGTACTACCCGGGTGAATTGCAAACTTGGACTTATGGCCATCCTCAAGTACGCGCCTCTTGATTTCCGGTAACGAAGGAACGCAAATTCTCCCTTGAAAGGTTAAAATCCCATCTCTATTCAACGCAAAATCCCCGGCTTTTCCCTCTTGCACTTGATCAAAAATTTTCTTAAACTCCGGATCATTTTGTTGAGCTTCCTTCAACTCTCCATATAATGTAGGCACGGCTCGCACGTTCGCAATTATCACTTCACTCCCAAACTCTTTGGTACTCAAAGTTGTCACATACGCCTTTCGGCTAATCGCATCCGCCACTACATTGGCCTTCCCCGGATGATAAGAAATTATACAATCAAAATCCTTCAAGAACTCAAGCCATCTTCTTTGTCGGTTATTCAACTCCTTTTGGGTAAATAAGTATTTCAAACTCTTATGATCGGTAAAAATCTCGAATTTCGCCCCATAAAGGTAATGCTTCCACTTATGCAACGCAAATACAATCGCCGCCAATTCCATATCATGAGTAGGGTAATTCTGTTCCGCCGGTGATAACTTCCTAGAGGCATACGCGATAACTTTCCCATTTTGCATGAGGACACATCTGTGAATGTGTGCCCAAAATTTTTGTTTATTGGAATTCACGCGAGTTTGAAGACATCCGGTTTAATTTGAAAAACGGAGTCGCCACGCCATTTTGATTACCTCAAAACTTTGAAAAAAGGTTTTATGGGTTCGGAGGTTAAGTTACCCCTTGGGAAGAACGTTTGGCGTTCACCCAAAGTGCCTTGCCGGAGCAAGTCTCCCTAGATTTCATTAATCGTGTTTGCTTGCGTGCTTTCTTTGTGTGCATGTGTTTGAAAATAAAGGGGGGGAATGTCCCAAGTTATCTTCCGGACGTACAAACCATTTGTTGGTTGTCGCTCGGGATTCCTTGGAATTTATGTATTTGGGATTATGATCCCGTCCTCATCTTGTGACTTGTGATCATCGCATTTTAAACCTCGGGACCCTCGGGACTTGCGTGATCGAGAGAATGACTCTCTTTTGGTCAAAGATGAGGTTCTTTAGGAAGGAATGTCCTTAGCCCATCAATCCTACGCTTTAAGACGGTCGAGCTCGTATAGAGGCTTCATACTCATTCTTAAGCGATAATCGGAGATATAGGGTTCAAGGTGTCCCTTTCTAAAGAGATATGGAACCTTTAATGGAAGGAACGATGCAAAGATGAGAACTTTTACACCGGTCCTTTCCAAGGTTGCTAATGGGGACATGGGGGAATGCATGTAAAAATGATATTTTAGTGAAAAGATGGCATTTTTGGAGTGTAAAGCATGTCTTTTGGTTGCAAGGGATGCTTTTTGTGCAAAGAAAAGATTTTTATGCAAAGAATGCATTTTTATGTTGGAAAATAGCATTTAATGCACAAATGATGCATGAAAATGGCAAAGAATGATTTTTTTTTATGCAAGGTATGCATTTTGAGTATGAAAATGAGTCTTTGGGTGTAAAGGGTGCATCTTTAATGTAAAAGGGGTTTTAAATGCAAAAAGGATGATTTTTATGCATGAAAATGAGATTTAAGTGCAAAGGATGCATCTTTATGTATGAAAATGGTATTTTAATAAAAGAAAGATGACACATTATGTACATAGATGTTATCTAAATTGCAAATAGACATCAGATTATATCATTATGGGGATTAACATCAGATTACAGCTTGAAACTGTGAAACTTCTGCAAACTGGCTACTTATGTCGCGTGACATAGGCTGCCTATGTCGCGTGACATAACTAGCCATTTTGCAGAGGTTTTACAACTGAGATTTGCAGAGGTAACAAGGCACCAAAATGGTCAAGTTACTTCACAAACAAATCTCAGGGAGCATGTTTAACAATAATGAACACTTCAAGAGGGTGTGGATATGAGGGATCCACACTCATCTTGAGTGTTCATGCAAAACCAAGTCAAAACGAAGATTTTATATGAAATGTAATGAAATAAAATGTGGATCTGGGTAATATGAAGCTAAAGCATGCAACTTTAATCAGAGTACTATATTATCAATGCATGTAACACATAGATTTTATATTCAAAGGAAAATAGAGAGTGGAAAAGGGGTAGAAACTCGTTACCCTTGAAGATCCACAACTCCTATATCAAGTTAGATATAGGAGCCTTCTAGCGTCCTCCTCAGGAGGCGAGTTCGGAGCCTTGGATCCTTGGGAACTCCTTGATTTCTTGATGTATGTGGGAAGTGTGTGTGTGGGAAGTGTGTGTGGGATGGATTTTGGGAGGATTAGGTTGATTTGAGGGGTATGTGAGGAGAGAGGAGGCTTCTGGAGCGTATTCCCTATAGAGGGGGCGAGGGGTGGAAGAGGTGTGTTAAAATGAGAGGTGAAGGCCTCTATTTATAGGAAATTTGCATGGGCTTGTTATGTCGCACGACATAACAAGCCATGACTGTATTCCTTCTGGAAACATGCAAGGTGGCATGGTTCTAGAACTTTTCCTGGCTGGTTATGTCGCACGACATAAGTAGCCACTTCTGGATTCTTCTAGAAACATGCAAGGTGGCAGCCTTCTAGAACTCTTCTGAATTTGGTTATGTCGCACGACATAAGTAGCCACTTCTGGATTCTTCTAGAAACATGCAAGGTGGCAGGCTTCTAGAAGGGTTTTGGGATTAAGAAAAACGTGTTTCTTAATCACCAAGCATTCCCTTCAGCCCTTAAAAGGCTTGGAACAGTTCCGGAATTGTTCCGGAACTTTAGGAAAATCCGGGGAATTACCGGAAAAATTACCGGAATTGCCGGGAAAATTAACCGGAAGGCATGAGCCAGATTTGGGTACTTACAGAAGCCCCTCGGCAACGTCACTTGCAGGGCGAGTGGGGTTGTCGATAGAAAAGGATCCGATCTGGCGAATGCCGAGACGGATTGGGAGACTAAGGTGGTCGAGTGGCTGAACCTTTTGGAAGGCTACCTACGTATCCCGGA
Source organism: Adenophora triphylla var. japonica (assembly GCA_022495995.1). NCBI lineage: Eukaryota > Viridiplantae > Streptophyta > Magnoliopsida > Asterales > Campanulaceae > Adenophora > Adenophora triphylla. The sequence continues at coordinate 174,160 of JAFEMH010004619.1, forward strand.
GGAATCAAGCCAGGCCGTAGTTCGGGATTAGGATCCGGGGAAGGAAGAAGAGAAACTGGTCTCTTCTTTGGGAAAAAGAAGAGAAAATGACCTAGGAGGTCAAGCAATTGATCCTCTTGGGGATATGCTAGGAGTGACCCGGGTGGTCGGATATACGAACTTCTATGAGGGGCGCTTTATCACTGAGGAGTGACAAAGAAACAGGGTGACCAAAGTGGTCGAATGGCTGGACCTTTTATAAAAGGCTACCTACGTATCCCGGAGGAATCAAGCCTTGATCGTAGTTCAAGCATCACTAGATAGTTAGGAACGATGTCTAGGATCCTTGGGATTTTGACAATTCGGAGGCTGTCACCTGATTGACAATTACTGGAGGATGTCACCTAATTTTGACAATTACTGGAGGCTGTCACCTAAAGAAGCTAGAGCTTATGGCACTATCTCTTTATGACGGAGATAGAGGTAACTTAAGTTGGGGAACTTGAGCATTCGTCACTATTCGCGGATAGTGGTAGCACAAGTTGAAATGATTTGGGCATACGCCACTATTCGCGGATAGTGGTAGCACAATTTGAAATGACTTGGGCATTCGTCACTATTCGCGGATAGTGGTAGCACAAGTTGAAATGATTTAGGCATGCGTCACTATTCGCGGATAGTGATAGCACAATTTGAAATGACTTGGGCATTCGTCACTATTCGCGGATAGTGGTTGCACAAATTGAAATAACTTGGGCATTCGTCACTATTCGCGGATAGTGGTTGCACAAATTGAAATAACTTGGGCATTCGTCACTATTCGCGGATAGTGGTTGCACAAATTGAAATAACTTGGGCATTCGTCACTATTCGCGGATAGTGGTAGCACAAGTTGAAATGACTTGGGCATTCGTCACTATTCGCGGATAGTGGTTGCACAAATTGAAATAACTTGGGCATTCGTCACTATTCGCGGATAGTGGTTGCACAAATTGAAATAACTTGGGCATTCGTCACTATTCGCGGATAGTGGTTGCACAAATTTAGAGTTCTGACCTAACATTATTTCATTCTAACTAAGCTACTTACGACGTTATTTCTTTACTAAAGCTAGATGACTTTATTTCTTTATGACGGAAAAAAAAAACAGAGACTAAAGAAGTAAGAAGGACTCGATGATTTTTGTAAAGAAAGTAGGACGTATCCTGATAATTTTTGTAAAAGAAGTGAATTAAAAATGCCAAAGGCAAATAAAATGAGCCACGAGGGGGTAAATTTGTAAAATAAGCCTCGGGAGGCACTGGAGGGAAAATTTAATTGAAAATGTTTGAAAATGCCAGGGGCACAAAGGGTAAAACAGTCCTGCGAGGGACAAAATTGTAAAATGAAGCCTTCAGGGGCAAAATTGTAAAAATCAGCCACAGGGGCTTAGTATGTCGCACGACATAACAGGCCCTGTGGACAGATTTATTAAAAATCGCACAGTCGCCATTTTGAAATTAATTTAGACTTGAAATTGAGAGGGAGGCGACGGCGAGAAGAGAGAGAGCAACCTCAGAGGGCGATTTGAGAGGGATCTAGAGAAATCAAACAAATCTTTAGTTCGATTCAACTTGGAAAATGCCTCCTAGGCTCTATCCGACCAAGAGGGCTTCTCAACATGCCAACTTAGCTACTCGAAGAAAAGGGGTGCAAAGGAATCAACGGCCGTTTCTTCCGGAAGCACCAAGAGGAGATTTCTACCCACAGCTCGATGAGCATACTTCGGATGCTCGGAAGAAGGAAGAGGTAAGAAACCTAGGGTTTCTTTGAAAATTTTTCAATTTGTGCGAAATTGATTTGAACTGAGTTTTTCTTCAGTCTGCATTTGAACTTCATATGGATTGGCCTGTGAACATGAATGAATCTAGGAAATGTAATGCGTAAATGCATGCCATACATTGATCCATTTTGACCTATTTTTTGCTTGAGATGATTTCAAGAAATAGCACGAAATATTGATACTTGTGCCATGTTTTCTTGCAGGGATTGCGCACCCGTGGCTCCCACGAGGTGATTGGCGAGGCTATGGGATAGCTTGCCGGGTAGCCAAGAGCAGTGGACTCGCCTAAGGGCACGATTTCTGTTCTTGGGCTAGGGCAATTTTTGAGATGGCGAAGGCCATCGGGGCACTCGGAGGAGTGTGGATCTAGTGAGGGCATTCGAGAGAGTTACGGTGGGAGACCACTCACTCATTTCACTTCTCTTGGGGTGAGGCAGCCGATCACTCCGGCTGGACTTTGCGGTCATCACGGGGCGCCTTTTACGGATGAGCCGCTCTACATAGAGGAGCACATGTACGGGAGTTGAGCCCCGGCCTATTGCGATGATGATTTTATGGGCTTACTTGGTTTCGTTCCCCGGATCAAGAAGGGGAATGGATATGAGTTGGGGGTGCTACATGGCACGATTCGGGCGGAAGCGGGGACTACACTGTGGTAGATGATCCCATTGAGAGCCGGGTGAGAGCCGAGAGATTGGCTAGAGCTTTTGTATGGGTAGGCTTTTCCGACATCTTTGTTCATCAACGAGCGCATCTTTGCTTTGATTTCACTGTTGGAGCTCTTGAGCACGGGATCTTGTCGGGAATCTGTCTGGGGAGGCGGCCTTAGGCGAGATGTATTTGGCCCTAGATGATGTCGGCCGAGGGAAGGCGAAGTACTTCACCTGCTTTCATCGGCTTTCGAGGTATTCTCTCACCTTGATCTCTTTTCCTTAGCGCATTTCATTATATCCCTTGTTTTCCCTGTTTTGACTTCTTCTTCTCCTTTTCGGGCTTGGGCATACGAGTATTTTGGGCTGTTATGAGTGGCGAGATCAAGGATGAGTTTCACTGCCACCACTTTTCCTGCTCTTCGTCGGTGGACGAAGGATGCCAGAAAGCAGAACCCGAGGCAGCCGGAGGGCTCGAGGTGCGGGATTACTGCTTCTTATCATGATACGTTGACATGCACGAGAGGGGTTCCACGAGAGGATGAGCTTGTTCCCCTGGGTGGTCGTTATGGCGCTTTGGATTTAGATCACGCTGCGCACTTCACGAGTGTCGCAAGCTGCGGTGGGCTTGTCAGGAGACGCCTTGTACTTAGGAGAGAGGGTGTATAGACGGCATGGGCCGAATAGGCACGCTCGGATCCACGATGATCCTCCGGCTAGGATGTGGTTGCCTCGCCAGTTGGAGAATGTAGATGCTTTGATCGTAGGCATGGCGGCACATCTTTACACACGACAGGGGGACTATACTATATACGTGGCCATGCATCTTCAGTCTCCACGGACCGGGGTTGGTTATGGCGCTCATAGCGTGGGGCCTTCGGCGCTATGTTGCTAGACCTCCTTTGCCCCGACTTTCATTGATTATCAGGGTGGCGGTCGCATGAGGCGAGCTCACATTGATATGTCCCAGACTCATCCTCATCTGGTGCTCCCGCGAGGTTCTAGATCTGTAAGTATTGCTCCTTACGCCTCTTTGGATTGCGTGCATCTCTCTCTGTTATCAAGAAGCTGTATTCGACACTTATTATGTCATGCTTGTAACAGTGTCGGCTCGAGCTTACGGGCACTTGACCGGGGCATATACCGGCGCTGTGGGCATGATTGGCAAGCTCCCGAGAAAGGCATGAGTTTGGAAGAATCGGTGCCAGTCACGGGTTTCGATTGATATCTCTCCACCTGGCCAACCGAGAAGGAAGAAGAGCCGCTCTGATGACGTGGGCACCAGCGGGAGCACTAGAGGACCGACGCCTCGGACAAAGACTGCAAATGTGCCTCTTTACAGACCCATTGAGATTGATGATGATGATGAGGATGAGGATGAGGATGAGGACGGAGCTGAGACGGCCACGGACTATGAGCTTGACTCCACTGTTATCACCGAGCTCGACGACTATTACCGCACGGAGACCATAGCCTACGAGGCACCTTCGGACGATCGACGATGAGCCAGAGGAGGCTGAGGATGACGACGAGGATGGAGATGAGGAGGGTGATGAAGAGGGTGATGGAGAGGATTCAGAGTAGCCCCCTTTCCCCTTAGACATTTATGACCTTTTGGCTATTGTACCCCCTTTGGGGAAAACACATGTTATTATTATTTTTTTATGCACAACTTTTGGACTTGATCTACTTCATTTTGTACGTACATTGTTAGCCTTTTGTTGCACGCACTTATGAAATGACAATGGTATGGTATTTGGCTTGAATATGAATGATTTGAATGGATTTTTGGCTTGAATATGAATGCAATGGGTGTACATGGGGTAAATGAACCCTCCCTTATGCATCTGAGAAGTGAATGGATGGTATTTGCAGTTATTGACAAGTCGGGGAGTGCCACAGGGAAACGAGGAAGTTGCGATGTCGATGTACGATGTGGCTAGTTATGTCGCACGACATAAGTAGCCAACTGGCCAGTTTTGTCGCGTGACATAAGTAGCCAAGACTGCACTTCTCTTACCTTTTGGCCTTGGACTGGAATTGCCGACACAGGTTGGAATTGGGTGACCAAATAGGTCACAAACCTGGTCTCCTTGGGACAATGGCAAAGAGATATTTGGTCCCTTCCTATAAGGATGGAAACGGGGTGACCTAGGAGGTCAAACAACCAATCCTTCATAGGAATGTTCCAAATCAAAGGGGGTGACCAATATGGTCATAAAATTGGACTTTTATGAAAAGCTTACGCACCATTGGAGAATGGAGAAGGAAAAGGTGACCAATGTGGTCAGATGGCTGAACCTTTATGAAAGGCTACCTACGTATCCCGGAGGAATCAAGCCTTGATCGTAGTTCAAACTTCATCTAGACAGTTAGGAACGATGTCTAGGATTTTCGACGTTTTGACAATTAGGAAAATGTCGCCTAGAGTTATCTCGTTATAGCGCGGAATGTGAAGCGCTTTTGGGAGAAAATGTTATCATTAGCAATTGGCACGTTACTTGAGCCTAGGGGTGATTTTCTCTTGGAAACATGGTAGGGGCTGGGTTTGGATATACATATGGAATGTATTTGGGAATTGTTTGAGACGGGTTTCAAACGGGTGGGGTTGTATCCCTTGGGTGCGGGTGAGCTGTTCTTTGTTGTCAACGTGGACGAGAATTCCCTCTTGGTGAGGCCCAGGTTTGAACCTCGGGTCTCTGTGACTATTCTTTTCTCACACTCTAGCATTTGAAGTTGATGCTAACAGATGTCGAAGTGACCAAACCTTTCTTCTAGGGATGGATATGACTTATCGGAGCTCCGGTCGGAGGAAAAACTTTCTGCAAAACCCCATGTCTTACTAAAGCCAGGAAAGATCCTTTCATTTGGCAAAGCCCCGGTTGAATGAGTGAGCAAGCGAAGTGACTTGGCGAAGCCTCGGTCACAGTGACCTAATAAAAATCCCAATCGATTGGTATTGCGAACGTGATTACGAAATTGATCGACCAAGGCTGAATCCATCTAGGGACCTAGTAGAAGAACCCGATGCGAACCCCGAAAATGGCTAAAGAAGCCCCGAGTTTAAAGGAATGCTTTGACAGAGTTTTTCGAGGCGGCCACTAATGCGAATTGTAGCGAAGAGGAAAACCTATCCTTTTCCTTCCTTTTTTTTTTTTTTATTTTCTTTTTTTTAGTCACTCGAGTCAACCTTAAGAAGATGTGGACGAAGAGAAGAACTTTTAGGAAGATATATACATGCGGGGGCATATTTTTTCGAAAAGTGGGAATAGATCCCGATTTTTGTGTTATTTCGACGGCCTTATTCAATGTAGGCACAAAACTCGCTTTGGGTTTGACTCTTTTGAGAGAGTATAAGCGTAGAAAGGTTGGTAAAAGTGTATGGAAGCCCCTGGCGACGGAAAATCGGTGTTTAGCGCTATCTTTCCTAAGATGTAGAAAAGGAAGACTTGTCAAGACATCGAAAACTTGTTTTATTTACAATGATCACAAGATTGCTTAAAACCCTTTATTAATGTTCGGGTTATTCAACCACTAATCTCGATATGAACAAACATTCTTATTAATCATGAGGAGAAAGTCAACCAATGTCGCGGATCAAGGTTGGTGGGTGTGAAAGAAAGGTTTGTGTATAGGGAGGTCATTGATGAGACCGGGTTTTACGGGATTTGTGTCCGTGGGAGAGGTCATTTGATGAGACCGGGTTTTCGGTAATTTGAATATGCTTATGGCCAGGACCATTCTTTGGTTGCCTACGTTCCCCTCATTGTGAGGAGCTCGGAGTCGCCGTAGTTCGGCCTTGGCCGGGACTGTTTTGGGAAATGGGATTTGTGGTTCCTTTAGTGAAAAGGCTAGGATGAGAAAGCTGGATGATGAGGCATGGGCCTCGGGATGATTCCTTGACCAAGTCATTCTTGGACAGGCTGCTTCAATTGCTTTCGATTCTCGTCTTTCATTGGGGGAGAAAGGACTTGCACATGCACTAAAGGCTTATGAAATGCTTCGCTTTTGCTTCGACCGCCCCATTGTTGTCGACAACTTTCATTCTTTGAGCTTTGATTTTGCACAATAGTCGAGCTTTTTGATTGGGCGGTCTTTGGGTCCTTGGCCTCATTTTTCTTTTATTTTTATGTGCAACCCTGTTTTTGCCTAGACCGCCCTTTTTTTTTTTTTTTTGGGATTTTCGGCCTAGTGGGCATTACTCTTTTGTACTAAGATTTTTTCTTTCTTTTTTTTTTTTATGTGCAACCATTTGTTTTTGCCTAGGCGCCTTTTAAGGATTTTCGGTCTAGGTGGGTATTACTCTTTTTGCACTACACACATTTTTTCTTTTTTTTTTTTTTTTTTTTTTTTTTTTTTAATTTTCTAGAGCACCCGAGGACCAAGGCGAGCCTGCTTGAACATTCTTGATACCCTTGAAGTCTAAGCCAAGCCCCTAGGTTGTTGTCGACACGGGGTCAATCTTTCGAAGCGAGTGGCCTTTTTGTCGTTCCTTGATGTTGTCGCCGTCGTTGACTTGGTCAAGATGAAGGTGGACATGGTTTGGGAAAGTGTATGGCTTTGATGAAGGCCTTTTTGTGGGGTAAGGAAAGTGTATGGCTTGATGGCATTAGTTGACTTTCTCACACCGATTAATCGAACGTGAATTATTTCGAGAGATTGCTCGTTGAGCAATGCAAGTGATCATATAAAATAAAACCATTTCATTAAATGTAATGTAGGTGTGCAAATAATGTCTTAAGTCTAGCAAGAAAAGAAGAAGACTCTTTTATAGAAAATCGAAGATTCAATACAATGTCCGTAGAGGACTTAATTGAAAGGAAAAAATACTAGGACCTACGAAGGTTGGCGAGAGACTATTTTCCTTTTTCTTCCTTTTTTTTTTTTAAGGATAGGTAAACCACTAGTCTAGTTACTCTTCGCGGGTTGGGTGCCCGGGGAGCTTGAGCTTTCCTTCGTAGATCGGCCATTTGAATTTCTTTCTTCGGCTCCACACACTTGTACGTCACATGACCATAATGCTTGTGGTACTCACGAGAACTTGGCCTGTCAACTCTACTTGGGTTTCTTGGCTTATGATTCTCGAGAGGTGTGAGAAGGCTTCGTTTCACCAAATCGTTGAAAACTTTGCTCATGGGCATCCCAAAAATCATCAGGTGACGTTTCGACCTTGCACTTCTTGAATTGACCTCTTGTCATAATTTTTACGTCTTTGGCCCATGGAGGTTCTCAAGCTTCCCATCTTCTATCAACTTTTGGATCTCATGCCTCAAAGCGGTGCAATTGTCGGTGTTGTGCCCATGGTGTTGATGGAAGCGGCAGTGTTTGGTCTCGTCCATTCGATCTTGGGGTTCTGGGCTTCCAATTCTCCGGTGGCTTTATCAGTTTTTCTTTCACTAGCTCTTCCGAATCTTGCTTAAAGGCATCTCTGTATTGTTAAAGTGAAATGAGCGAGGTTTTCGGGGGACCTTGTTATTCTCAAGACTCAGATTCCCATTGTCCAATTGGTTCCCTTTGTTGGATTTGGTGAAGGAAGGCGTGACATTCTTTCCTTTGTGAAGTGCGGTGTCTTGAGCCGGATACGGTTCTTTGCTTGGTATTGGGTTATGCTCGGTGGAGTCATTTCTTTGCACAGTCAGACATCTTGGGTCAAGGGAGTATTGATACTCATCATGAGGTCAAGCTTCTCTTGCATACTGTTTCACTTGCTCCATCAACATTGCCACATAGGGGTCAACGGGGACTCTTGGGCTACGGAGCTGGCAACGGGACTTGTAAGTGCGGGCGACGGGCTGAATTCATTAAGTCCGGTAGGTAACAGTGGCTTCGGTTCATCCTTCGGCAACTCATGATCACATTCGGGGCGGGTATAGGGGCTTGAACATAGCCACATATCTCAAGCCCGATTATGTGAGGTTGGAGCATAAAGCTGGCGGTATTCTTGAGGCGAGGGATAAGTGGGGTGAAATCCAATCCGTTACGAGAAGGCGAGGGCAATGGGGCCACGATGAGAGTGGGATGTTGGAAAGGGCGAGGAGAAGTGGTCCTTGGCAAGGGATCATATGTGGATGGAGGAAGGTATTGGTTATAAGAGTTTGCAGAGGCCCGAGATGGCTACTTACGAGTCTCATCTTCGACCACTACCCGAAGAACCGTTGGACTCGGTGTTACTTGGATTCCATTGCGGCGAAGAGCACCGACGGCGATGGCAAGCTCTTCGTGATCCTTACGGGCATTTTCCAAAGCCGGGACTAACTCTTCCTTCCTAATCATCGATTTCCCATACCCTCATTTGTTTTGTCCAAATCTGCCATTCGACTCTACAGGCGATGGGCATGCAGGCGAAAAGCCCGCGGCCAGTACTCTCGCTCACTTCTTTTCGCTGCGGGAAAGGGATAGGCGGAGGGCTTAGACTCGGGGATAGGTAAGGTTTAGGCGAAGGCTCAAGTAACATGCCCTTATCGCTTTAACTTTTGCTCGAAACGCATTTTCTCCTAATCCTAATTGATCGGAAAAGATGAGACCTTGAAAAGTCAAGATTGGAAGTAGAGATCGGACCGAAGAGGTCGCGATTAAGGACTTGACCGCGAAAGGTCGAGATGGGAAATCGAAAATCGGACCGAGGAGGTCTCGATTAGAGATTGACCATGAAAGGTCGGGATAAAGAAAACGGAGATCGGACCGAGGAGGTCTCGATTAGGGGTTTGACCATGAAAGGTAGAGATAAGGAAAACGGAGATCGGACCGAAAAGATCTCTATTAGGGATTTGATCATGAAAGGTCGGGATGAGGAAAACGGAGATCGGACCGAAAAGGTCTCGCTTAGGGTTTGACCATGAAAGGTCGGAATAGAAAATCGAAAATCGGACCGAGGAGGTCTCGATTAGGGATTTGACCACGAAAGGTCGAGACGGAAAACCGGAGATCGGACCGAGGAGGTCTCGATTAGGGTTTGACCATGAAAGGTCGGAATAGAAAATCGGAAATCGGACCGAGGAGGTCTCGATTAGGGTTTGACCATGAAGGTCGGGATAGAAAATCGGAAATCGGGAGGGAGGTCTCGATTAGGGTTTGACCATGAAAGGTCGGGATAGAAAATCGGAAATCGGACCAAGGAGGTCTCGATTAGGGTTTGACCATGAAAGGTCGGGATAGAAAATCGGAAATCGGACCAAGGAGGTCTCGATTAGGGTTTGACCATGAAAGGTCGGGATAGAAAATCGGAAATCGGACCGAGGAGGTCTCGATTAGGGTTTGACCATGAAAGGTCGGGATAGAAAATCGGAAATCGGACCAAGGAGGTCTCAATTAGGGATATCAGAGATAGGAAAATGCAATTATGATTACATTAATTGTTCAAATTTACTTAAAACAATGTCTTTTATTTATTTCTATTTGGTTGGAAAAGGGGGTTTGCCCTTCTTTTTCGCAGCTACTCTAGATCTGGATCGGTGGTTCCGTCACTACGTCTATAAGCCCCTCGTATTCCACCTGTATTTCGACCTCCCAGGGTGGACAGCCCCGGGCGAGGGTCCTATAGGGCACGCGGATCCCACCAACCGAGAGTAAAGAACGCTCCTAACGAGTCTAGCGGGTCATAGGACCTTTCAACGCACGAGCGATGCGGATTATAGTCAAGGCAATACGGAAAGTCTCGTCTCTGCCTTGACGGATCTTTGGCGAGTTTCGCTTGAGCGAATGACGTTTTGACTTTCGGTAATGTCCGAGAATATAATAGGCATGGGTCGGGCGGCAAAGCCGGATGACACGGTGTCACATTGAACTTCGTTGCATACGCGGTGCGTGAGTCGAGAATCGAAGTCAATGCCGGTCAAGATCTTGCCAATTTTTCCTTGTCGGAATTTTGGCGAGCTTCGCTTGAGCGAAAGATCTTTTGATTTTTTGGCAAAGACTTGGTCTCGACTCTTACGCATTCCGTGCGGGTCAAGGTCAATAGTCAATGTCGGAGTCAAGATCCCACCGATTTTCCTTGTCGGAATTTCGGCGGGAATTTCGCTTGAGCGAAAATCTTGGCTTCAGATTATGAGCTAAGGCTTGACCTTTACGTGGAGTATGCAGGGCTATATGACACGGACTAGACCAAAAACCAACCAAAAGTCACGGTTTTGAAACGTGTGACACGGTTTGTGCATTGGTCGACAGCTTGCCATGGGGAGGTTGGGATGATTCCGTGCGCGCCGGGAGCATCGTAAAGCTGTCACCGTGACTGCAGTGGAACCACCCTCGGGTTTGAGGGACGTGCGTGCAAAAGTGTACAGGATATATCGAGTGCGCGTAGTGTGCGGTCTCCTAAAAATGTTCCTTTTGAGTTAAAAACAAGATTTTCATAAATGTGTTTTAAAGGAATGATTTTCGGGATGGGGAAAATGCAACACATAAGCACGTAAATTTTACGGGAGGCCCGAGTCGGTCATGGAGCTGAATAGCCCCAGTTTGCTAGGGCTTGCCCAGTTAACCATGATTTTCTGGTGGAATTGCCCCAGCCCGAGGTCGTATGGTCGAGAATCCTATGAGGATTAGCCGTACGACTGCATGGATCAATTTTCCAGGTTCCACTCCTTTTGCTTTTTTCCTCGGGTTATTTCCCGTTTCAAAGTATGCACAGATTCCAAGATGCAAATGATGCAATGCATGGTAAAAGAAAGCAAACACGATTAATGAGATCGGCGATGGGAGTCTAACCCGCTCAAAAGGGAAAAGCTTTTGTGTTTTTTTGCAAAATTATATTTTTTCAAAAAGGGATCTTTGAAGGTACGTGGGATTGTTAAACCACCTTGTTATCCCAAGCCCCGGGTTAGGGAGCGATACAGGAAGGGTAAGTGGGGTCCACCTATATACCAAGTATCGACTTTTGTTTTGAAAATAAAGCTTTTCTCCTTTGGGATGATCCCCAGCGGAGTCGCCAAACTGTGAATGTGTGCCCAAAATTTTTGTTTATTGGAATTCACGCGAGTTTGAAGACATCCGGTTTAATTTGAAAAACGGAGTCGCCACGCCATTTTGATTACCTCAAAACTTTGAAAAAAGGTTTTATGGGTTCGGAGGTTAAGTTACCCCTTGGGAAGAACGTTTGGCGTTCACCCAAAGTGCCTTGCCGGAGCAAGTCTCCCTAGATTTCATTAATCGTGTTTGCTTGCGTGCTTTCTTTGTGTGCATGTGTTTGAAAATAAAGGGGGGGAATGTCCCAAGTTATCTTCCGGACGTACAAACCATTTGTTGGTTGTCGCTCGGGATTCCTTGGAATTTATGTATTTGGGATTATGATCCCGTCCTCATCTTGTGACTTGTGATCATCGCATTTTAAACCTCGGGACCCTCGGGACTTGCGTGATCGAGAGAATGACTCTCTTTTGGTCAAAGATGAGGTTCTTTAGGAAGGAATGTCCTTAGCCCATCAATCCTACGCTTTAAGACGGTCGAGCTCGTATAGAGGCTTCATACTCATTCTTAAGCGATAATCGGAGATATAGGGTTCAAGGTGTCCCTTTCTAAAGATATGGAACCTTTAATGGAAGGGACGATGCAAAGATGAGAACTTTTACACCGGTCCTTTCCAAGGTTGCTAATGGGGACATGGGGGAATGCATGTAAAAATGATATTTTAGTGAAAAGATGGCATTTTTGGAGTGTAAAGCATGTCTTTTGGTTGCAAGGGATGCTTTTTGTGCAAAGAAAAGATTTTTATGCAAAGAATGCATTTTTATGTTGGAAAATAGCATTTAATGCACAAATGATGCATGAAAATGGCAAAGAATGATTTTTTTTTATGCAAGGTATGCATTTTGAGTATGAAAATGAGTCTTTGGGTGTAAAGGGTGCATCTTTAATGTAAAAGGGGTTTTAAATGCAAAAAGGATGATTTTTATGCATGAAAATGAGATTTAAGTGCAAAGGATGCATCTTTATGTATGAAAATGGTATTTTAATAAAAGAAAGATGACACATTATGTACATAGATGTTATCTAAATTGCAAATAGACATCAGATTATATCATTATGGGGATTAACATCGGATTACGGCTTGAAAGCTGTGAAACTTACGCAAGCTGGCTACTTATGTCGCGTGACATAATTTTGCCTATGTCGCGTGACATAACTAGCCATTTTGCAGAGGTTTTAAGCGAGATTTGCAGAGGTAACAAGGCACCAAAATGGGCAAGGTACTGCACAAACAAATCTCAGGGAGCATGTTTAACAATAATGAACACTTCAAGAGGGTGTGGATATGAGGGATCCACACTCATCTTGAGTGTTCATGCAAAACCAAGTCAAAACGAAGATTTTATATGAAATGTAATGAAATAAAATGTGGATGCAGGTAATATGAAGCTAAAGCATGCAACTTTAATCGAGTACTATATTATCAATGCATGTAACACATAGATTTTATATTCAAAGGAAAATAGAGAGTGGAAAAGGGGTAGAAACTTCGTTACCCTTGAAGATCCACAACTCCTATATCAAGTTAGATATAGGAGCCTTCTAGCGTCCTCCTCTCAGGAGGCGAGTTCGAGCCTTGGATCCTTGGGAACTCCTTGATTTCTTGATGTATGTGGGAAGTGTGTGTGTGGGAAGTGTGTGTGGGATGGATTTTGGGAGGATTAGGTTGATTTGAGGGGTATGTGAGGAGAGAGGAGGCTTACGGAGCGTATTCCCTATAGAGGGGGCGAGGGGTGGAAGAGGTGTGTGAAAATGAGAGGTGAAGGCCTCTATTTATAGAGGCTGCATGCATGGGCTTGTTATGTCGCACGACATAACAAGCCATATTTATATTCCTTCTAGAAACATGCAAGGTGGCATGGTTCTAGAACTTTCTGGCTGGTTATGTCGCACGACATAAGTAGCCACTTACAGATTCTTCTAGAAACATGCAAGGTGGCGGCCTTCTAGAACTCTTCTGGTGGTTATGTCGCACGACATAAGTAGCCAAATCTGGATTTTTCTAGAAACATGCAAGGTGGCAGTCTTCTAGAAGGGTTTTGGGATTAAGAAAAACGTGTTTCTTAATCACCAAGCATTCCCTTCAGCCCTTAAAAGGCTTGGAACAGTTCCGGAATTGTTCCGGAACTTTAGGAAAATCCGGGGAATTACCAGAAAAATTACCGGAATTGCCGGGAAAATTAACCGGAAGGCATGAGCCAGATTTGGGTACTTACAACATCCCAAACCCGCCTTCGAGGCATCACTATATATCACAAAATTCTCACAACCATCCGGAAGGGTAAGAATAGGAGCCGTTGTCAACCTTTTCTTCAATTCATCAAAACTTGCCTCACACTTGGAATCCCATACGAACGATACGTCTTTCCGAGTCAACCTAGTCAACGGAGTCGCAATCCGAGAAAAACCCTCAATGAACCTTCGGTAATACCCCGCCAAACCAAGAAAACTACGAATCTCGGTCACAGTCGAAGGCTGCTTCCAATTAACTACGGCTTCAATCTTTGAAGGATCCACGGAAATTCCCGAACTCGACACAACATGCCCCAAGAAAGAAATCTGCTCGAGCCAAAACTCGCACTTGCTGAACTTGGCGTACAACTGCTTTTCACGAAGAATGGACAAGACAATCCTCAAATGATTCTCGTGCTCTTCCCGGGACTTAGAGTAAACAAGAATATCGTCTATGAACACCACCACAAAGCTATCAAGATAAGGCTTGAAGACACGGTTCATCATATCCATAAAAACGGCTGGGGCATTAGTCAACCCGAAGGGCATCACAACAAACTCATAGTGACCATATCTAGTACGGAAAGCTGTCTTAGCAATATCATCCGGTCTAATCTTCAACTGATGGTATCCGCTTCTCAAGTCAAGCTTAGAGTAGATAACGGAACCTTGAAGTTGGTCAAACAATTCATCTATATGCGGAAGAGGGTATTTATTCTTAATGGTGGCTTGGTTCAACAAACGATAGTCAATACACAATCGTAAGGTACCATCCTTCTTCCTAACAAATAAGACCGGTGCTCCCCACGGAGACACACTAGGACGAATAAAACCTCGGTCTAACAATTCTTGTAATTGGACCTTCAACTCTTTTAACTCGGCCGGAGCCATTCTATAGGGTGCTTTTGAGATAGGTGCGGTACCGGGCACTAAGTCAATGCAAAACTCTACCTCACGATCCGGAGGCATAGAGTACTCACTAGAAAACACATCACTAAATTCATTAACAACCGGAACATAAGCTAACTCGGGAGACTTCTTATTGGAATCTACCACATAAGCCAAGTAACCCGCACACCCTTTAGATAGCATCTTCCTAGCCTTTAAAGCGGAAATAACATGTAAACCGAACATAGATCTATCCGCATCAAATATAAAAGTAGGCACGTCAGGCATAGCAAATGAGACTCGTTTTCTACGACAGTCTACCAAAGCATGACACTGACTCAACCAATCCATCCCAAGGATCACATCAAAATCACGGATTGGTAACTCGACCAAATCCACCGGCAATACATGCCCACATATAGTCACATCACAACCAGGATATATCAAAGAAGATGTGAGGCACTCTCCCATAGGAGTAGAGACCTCCAACACATAAGGCATAGATTCAGGCAAAGTATGCAATGAGAATGCAAAATGCGATGCCACAAATGAATGGGAAGACCCGGGATCTATAAGAATGCGGGCCTTAACTCCTGAGACAGGAACTATACCTCTAATGACAGCATTGGGATTAACCTCTCCTTGACCCAAGGCAAACACTCGACCTTGCACCCTATCTTTGGGTTTCCCATCTAGACCTCTCTTCACGCTTTGCCTTGTCCCCCAAATCCGGTACCCGTAGCTTGCTTATTCTGCCACCTGGGACAATTCTTCCGGAAATGGCCTGTCGCCCCACACTCTAAACATTTTCCTTGCTTGCTCCAACACTTGTCCTCCGAATGCCCTAGCTTCTTACAATAACCACACACTGTCCCAAACTGACCTGGAGTCGCACGATTTGCCGGAGTCGCCACATTTCCTCCTCGATTTGCTCCCGGAGTGAATGTCCTCGGTTGCACTCTATTCTGTCCCGAACTTTGACCTTGGAATCTATTTCTGTTTCCGCCTTCATTCTTACCACGATGCTCCTCTATGTCATTCTCAATCCGATACGCCATATTCACTGCTGCTTGGAAGTTGGCGAAGTTGTGCGTCAATAACTGCTTCCGGAACTCCACCCTTAAACCCTTCACAAACCGGTAGACTCGCCTCTCCTCATCTGGCACCAAATGAGGACAATATCGGGCTAACTCTGTGAACTTTGCTGAATACTGTGCTATAGTCATGGTACCTTGCTCCAGTTTCAAAAACTCACCTTCCTTCTTGTCTCTAGTAACCATCGGAACGAAGTGATCCCGGAACTTGCGTGTGAAATTTTCCCAAGTCTGCGGTGTCAAGTCCCGATCCCAACCATCCTTCACTACCTGCCACCAGTGCTCAGCGGGTCCCTCCAACTTGAAAACGGCGCATCTCACCTTCTCCGCATCCGAACTCTCCATAGCCGCGAAAATCTTATTCATAGCCTCAAGCCACCTCTCAGCCTTCACCGGATCCGGATCTCCGTTGAAGCTAGGAGGAGACATCTTCACGAACTTCTCTAGACCATGTTGCCCTTGTCTGCCTTCTTGCTGTTGCCTACCTTGATTCTGATTTGCCATAGTCTGAAGGAACACTCGGAACATATCCATCATTTCAACATTCGGGTTACCACCATCACCCAAAGCCCGATTCTGTTCACCATCATTCCCCGCCATTACAACAAACGCCTGCATTAAACACTCGACGTCAGTTATCACACACTCTCACTCAGCTAGACTCTACCCGAGAATTCTAACCGAGCTCTGATACCAACTGTGAGGACCCCGACCCGGAACCTACACGTGTCCCGAGTTGGAGCGTCCTCAAACTAACCCAAAAACACTAAACTTTTAAAACTTCACTTTGACTTTCAAATATAAACATTAATAACATAACATTTCAAAAGAACTCGACTCCACTCCACATTGGAGGAGGAGTTGACCAACTTTGAAAACGAACAACTGTTTAGTTACAAAAGATTATGGTTATGACGTAGAAATGAAAGTTTATAATTACAAACCCCATAAGGAAATATTCCAAAATACACTTTATACGCCAACCTAAACATACCCCGACAAAACCCAAAAGCTCACTTCCAACTCCTTTCCGTCCTTACTTGGCCGGTCCGCCTGTCTCGGGATCTAAAACATTAAAGGGAGAGGGGTGAGAATAAATCTCAGCAAGCTATTATGGATGCAACAATATGCCAAATAAATGCAACACATAACACGTTGGAAAAACTGTAAACACCTTACGTTACCTTTGGTTTACCTTTTCCCGTCTGAACAATAGTCGTACAACATTGGGTATAATAATACTCCAATCTTAAGTGAGCTGCTTAAGCAATACTCACATCTTATAAGACCCATTTTTCAGGGAACCAAATAAGATAGTAGCAACTCTGTAAGGCTTTTGGCTCAATACAGATGCTATAACCCCAACCTGTGGCCACGTGAGGGGACTGATCGCGAGTATAACATAATCCGATCACATTAGGTCACACTTCCATAATTGATCGTATTACGTTATACCCCCAATATCAGTTGATTAACAAATTATCAAGCACATAGTAGTTACTTGAAATAAATCCACAAAAGGGATAAACAATAGCCACATGGTAATATATACTCATGCCCAATAAATATCAAAGTGCAACAATTTATGAATACACTAAGCAACATCAACAACAATATATATAACATCAAGTAAGGAAATGAGGGATCATTAACCTACCCTACAAATTCCATATTCAAAGATCCAATGCCTCAATGAAGGTTCAAGTTCAATTACCAAGTGGGAGTCATAAGTTATAAGTGGCCAAACCACTTGCTAAACGATTCTAGTTTAAATTTAAAAGGTTGGTTCAGGGGCATGGGCGACCGCCCTTACCACTTGGGCGACCGCCCAAGTGGGTTTTCAAAGGAATGAAATGTTTCTGCCACTATGGGCGACCGCCCTCACCACTTGGGCGACCGCCCAAGTGGATTTTCAAAGGCAATTAGTTTCTGTGGCGATGGGCGGCCGCTCAAGCCCCCATGGGCGACCGCCCAAGCCTTCCTCCAGCCCAAATCTCAGATTTTTAACCCTTTTATGCCTAGGTTTCCATTCCTTCTAACCAAGCTTAATTCAAGAACACCAAAGGATACTTTAACCTTACCAAGTCCCATACAAAACATGTAAACTCAAAACCAAGTAACCCTAGATTATTTATCACTACAAATCCCACCCATTTCAAACCTTTTAGTTTATCTTCATTGAACCCTAACTTCAACAAATGTCATTTCTAATCATCCAACTTCCATTAAGGTTTCCAAAGCAAGAAATCAACATCATAAGGATAAGAACAATATTTAAGGAACTTATGAACAAGTAGAAGAAGGGAATCATAACAACTCACCTTAGGTTTTTAGAATAAAATGTAGATCTTCTTAGCTTGGTTTGATCCCCTAGATGATCCCAACTCAAAAATACCCTTAGACTTGAATTTGGTGGAGGAATGGTTTGGCTTCAAAGCTTGGTGCTTGGAGCTTCCATGGAGTTCTCTAAGTTTCTCTAGGGAAAGTATGAGAAATGAGGGAGAAGGGAGGAGGAAGTAAGAGGAGGGGATGGAGGGTGACACTTGGCAAGAGGAGGGGAGGTTATAAACTTTGGCCCCCCATTAAATATCTAACTAAGGCTTTCACCCAAATCCATTTAACCCTTCCCTTTAATTAATTATTCTACCCATTTTAACCTCCTCATATATTTATCTATTTTCTATTTTTATCATTCTCCATTATTCTTATTTAATATCTAAAATTTCTCAAAAGATTCTAAATCCACTTCTCACCCAATTTATCTTAATTTAAGAATTTAAAGACATAATTGAACACATAAAGTTAACATAAATATTAAAAGCATGTAATTTAATATTTAAAATGAGTGCCTAGGGTTGGGGTCGTCACAGATTCGTTCTGCTGTGTCGTTCCATCTCCTAGGTCATCGGGACCGTTGACCGCCCTTGTGTGGCAGAGGGGGTTGGATGAGAACAGACGGTAGTCCGGGAAGTTGCCATGAGCAAAGCTCTTGAGGTCGAACTGGTCTAGAGTGGCCTCTAGCTTTGCACAAGCTGCTGTGACACTTTAAGGGCTTGGTCCCTGTAGGTCTTTCGAGCTTGGTCTTCGTCCCAAAGACGACTTTCTTGAGCGGCTAGTTCCATGAGGGCTTTCCTTGCGAGAGCTAGAGGCGGTCTCCGTAGGTGCGCATCGTCGGCTAGTGTCCGAGAACCGTGATTACATTCAAATCGCCGAATGGCGGAACACTTGGATTACGTTGACGAAGGAAGTCGAAATTTTGGGGACATTCCATGCGGCCTTCCTTGATCTCGATCACCAAGAAGTTTGCCCATATCTGCATGATTGACCCCACGGGGGTATTGAATTACGAAATGTTGACGGTCTCGTGATCTCGCTCGATCGCCAAGTCTATCGAGCTAGCGGTCGGCGGTAGGATGTCTCAATCGGGGCCGTGACGGTGGGAGTAGAATCGAGGCTGGAGCATGTTGATCTTTGAGGTGGTCATTTCCTATGTCGGAAGGCGGCTACGCCTTGCATGGAAGACTTTCACGAGATGTTTTCGGGGTAGGCTGCCGGAAGCGTTCCCGAGGTTGATCGACTTGTAGCGGGGTGAGGAGCTTGGTCTCCTTCGCCGTTGCCCTTGGCCTTGGCGGCGCTTGAGGGTATAAGCTTGGCGATGGCACGGGCCGGTTGCAGCAGAGTGCCGGTACTCGGAAGTAGTGATGAGCTCTGAGCTCGCTTGGCGAAAGCCTCGTTTACCATGAGCGGGGCGGTCGTCGAGGGTGACCTTGGTATTGCGGGAATCGATGATAAGGACCGGATCCTTGGTATCATCGGGGTATCTGGAATAGATGATGTTGACGAAGTCGTCGTCAGTCACTTGATCAGAGGGATTCTTCGTCGTGTCAACCAGTAACTTCCAATTGTCGGATAGTTGTCTGTACTGGACGTTGAGCTTGACAATTTCCATGGTATTGGAACCTTGGTCGTAGGTGACCTGATCGGAAGGAGTTCCGTCCTCAAAACTGAGCATGTGAATGCAGAGGTCTGCTTGCGGGTCTGCCGCGTCCTCGACTCCGGAGAGTCCAGATTCATCGTCATCTGACGGTTCAATCCAAACGTAGGGACGTATTGCGTCCGGTTGCGTTGTTGGAGCAGCTAGGAAAACATCATGCTCTTCGTTGGAGAAGAGGGGTGCAGCGGGTAGTTCCTCGTGGAGGACATCCCATACGACTTCCATGCATTCATCACGAGAATGACGGTGCTTGTTGACCTTTATCACAAAGATCTCTTCGCTTTGGCGGGGCCGAGAGAGTTTGTTTGGAGAATGCGACGAATCTCCGATTGGAGACGGGGTTTATGTGCCCGCATCATGGCGATGTTCGGCGTTTCCTTCCAATCTGCCTCCAAATGTTGGAAACGACGGTTGAACTTGATGTATCGGGCTGCCGAGTGCACTTTGCTCGAGTACGTTTACATAGTTGGCATCTCCGGACTACGAGGGATTACGATGAGATTTGCCCCGGTAGTCCCTTGGTTGATTCGAAGGAGGTACCCCGGTGCACGAGTGCGGACATGCTTGGCTCTTGTCTCGGCTTCGTTTCCTATGAGGAAACTATCCCCTCGGATGACTTCGAGATCTCCCTTAGGTTAATGAATTTAACACCGATGGAGAGTGGAAGCTATGGCTTTCATGTGGTGTAGCCAAGGCGTCCCAAAAGAGGCTGTGAACTCGGATGGAATGTCCATCACGTGGAATTTTCTGGCACCATTTGGGTTTCGAACCGAGTTCCAGAGTCACCGTCCCAGGATGGGACGAGACGAATTGTCGTAGGCCTTGATAGTCCGAGGCGACGGAATCGAGATGGCTTTCATGGATGCGGAGAGCTCGCATCATCTTTGAGAGGGAGGACATTAACGGCTGACCCGTTATCTACCAATACTCGGGGAGTGATATGGTGTTGAGTTTGAGAGTGATGTCTGAGCTTCGTTGTGCCCCCGAGGCATCTCTCGGTAGGTCTTCGTCACGAACGTGATCATGCTGCCATACAAACGGGAGTCGTAGATCTCGTCTCTACTAGTGAAGGAGAGTCATCCAGCCCATCCGTTTCTGTCTTCCTCTTGCGAGGTAAAGCCTTTCTTTGGAACCTCGGGAGTGTGTTGAGGTTTGTGGCGGTTGCCGCCCTTGGTTAGCACATTGATCGAGTGCGATTGCCAAGGCGACCTTGATCTTCCTTTGCCGGTCCGAGCTCGGAAAGCTGGACAAATTGAATCTTGGGCGATCCGCGAAGGGTTAAACTTCACGGCGCAGAAAGATTACCAAGATCCGAGGTATTCCGGTGTCCCGGGGCAGAATTACGGTTTCGGCGGGACTTTTCGGCTTTCCCACCCTGTGTGCTCTAAAGGCTGCATGGCTGGAGGCAAAGAGGGTGGTGGAGTACGGCACGTAGTAGTCGAACCTCCGGAGGGTTCTCCAAGTGTACCTACACTTTGGTATCTCCAGACTTCGTATCTTTCTCTCGATTCTTGTTGAGAGGATTTCTTCTTTTGTTTTCTCGGAGGATTGCTCCGGACAGTTTCTCGGGACTCGTACTCCCGGGCGGGCGGAGCGCCGCAAACATCGTAGGCGATGTGGACATTAGAGGAGGATCCCAGTGAAAGAGGCGGGCGGTTACGTGGCACTCTTCTTGGGCACCCACTCAATGGAATTCACGCTGTTATTGTTCGGAAAGGGTTCCGGTGTATTGGGCCACGGGGCGCTCAACTTGCGCTTCTTCTATCCAAGTTACGGATTTCGTATCGTAACCCCAAACAGTTGTCGGTGGTATGGCCGTGACACCGATGGAAAGCGCGTATTTGCTCTTGTCCGCATTGGCTACGGGAATTTTGGGTTTGTAATTGGCAACGGGCTTAAGGAGACCCTCCTTGATTAACCCTTCCAAAGATTCTTGCTCGGTGGCATGTCCAACTTGTCGAAGTGTACGACAATGTTTGCCGCTTCGAGTAGAATTGTTGCTTTGTGGGACTGGGTTTTCATTACCCGACCGTTGTCCACGATGGGCGTAGTTGACGGACGTATCTTTCCACTTTGCTAGGGGCCGGTGCGGGATTGAATGCAACTATTGAGCGGTATACGTATGGGCCGTGCAAGGTAGCCAACTTTTCCTTGAGATCCCTTCTCGAGCGCTGAGCCGGCATTGACCATGGCCCGGAGATGCAGGAAGAAATTGTGGCGATGAGAGTTACGATGGACGGTCTCAAGCGGGGACTTGAAGATCCGCATCTGTTCGTCTTTGGAGAGTGGCTCCATGATCTCGGAGAGTTTCCAACTCCATCTCTTGTAGAATTCCCCAACACTTTCATCCGCTTTACGCTCGGTGGTGATTAAGTCCTCGCGACTTGTTTCCCACTCTAAGTTGGATGCATGCCGTTCCAGGAAGATGTTGCGATACGTTCCCAGTGTGGTGATCCGCATGACTTGACCACCAGAAACCATCGTAACGCCGAACTTTTGAGCGTATCTTTGGAAAGTGGTCGGCCATTTCTTTGGAGGGTTGCTCCTTTTGCTCTCATGCGAGAACGTAGGTGTCGACGTGCGTTTGAGGACATTCGGTTCGTCTAATCGGTCCATCTCCGGCATTCGAACTTGGCGGGGAGAGGCGTGACCATTCCCGGATCTGTGGATTTGAGCATTTCCTGCTTTGAGGCTGCTCATGGTGGCTTTCGGGTCTTTCATTTGCTCGACCATCCGAGGCTAAGGTTGGGTCCGGTGGTGGGCTGTGAGGCTCGGCGCCGGGTGCTACCACGTGAGCGGTAGTGATTGGAGGTGGAAGGCTTGGTATATGAGAATATACTGAGTCTTTTACGAAAGCTGTATCGGGGTTTGTCCCAGGTGTTTAGGGATTCGTGTATAGGCAACGGGACGAACCCGGGAGGGTATTGAGGATATTGGCATCTCGAGATGGTCCAAAGAGGCCCAGTGCTGAGTGGTATTGAGTGATAGGAGTAGTGACCTGAAATTTGCCGACCAAAATGGCGGGGTTGCCACTGAGAGGTATGGAGCCTAGGTCGAACATTTCCTTGGTTGGAAGGCATGCCGAAGTAAGTTGGCGGGGGAGGAACTGATTGAAGGTTTGGTGAACTGGTTTCGGGGAATCGTCATCCTCGACCCGGGACAAAGTAAAGTAGGCGGGGGATAGGCTTGCTATACCACGCTCATTCGGAAGGCTGTGCCACGAAATTCTGCCGATCTTCTTTTACGCACTCTTGTGAACCTCACAAGCCCGGATGGCTTCTTCCAATGTCATATCCATTACCGGTGGCGGGGGTCCTTCCCCGTCCACGATTTCTCGGTGAGCTAGACATGTTGGAAATTATGGCCGAGGAAGCGAGGAAATCAAGAACTGTCCCGACGAGCTAGCCGTTACGGTGATCTGGGCGCGGCGGCCGGAAATGCGAACCACTTTACGCTCATTGCGAGGAACGAAAGGAAGGGTTTAGGCTTCGGAAAAGGGTATTTGGCTCAAGGTTTTCGGGCTTGTGCAATGTGCGATTACCGATTAATGTTTACTTAAAGCGCGTTTTCTCGTAGTCCTAATCGGTTGGAAAAGAGCGGGTCTTCTTTTTCGCAACTAATCCTAGAGCTCTAATCGGTGGATCTCGTCACTACGCTTATAAGCCCCTCGTTTCCATTGTAGATCATCTTTCTCGGGACGGACTATCCCGAGCGAGGTGCGATAAGGCAAGCGAGTTCCACCGACAAAGGAAAAAGTGAACTTAAGGCTAGCCGATCACGCAAACTTTCAACGTGTGTGACGTACGGGCCACGGTCGAGGTCAACGTCCTTAAGTTAAGGCGGGGATCGTGCCAAAATTTGGGCATGACCTCTCTGACTCGCTTGTGCGAGAGACCTTAGCTTTTTAGCGTTGGCCAAGATTGTGGGCGGTACGATACATACGGCGAGGTTTGGTGACACGGCGTCACATTGAACCTTCGGGTATATTTTTCGGCAGAGCTCGCGTCAAAGTCAAGGCCGAAAGCTCAAGACTTCGGGTCGGGAACGACCTTTGGTCTCAAACTCTCGAGCTTGACTCGGAGCGGGGCCCGCGTGAAAAACATACACTTAGGCTTTATGACCACGAGCTAAGCCAAAAACCAACCGGGGTCTTGGACAAAGTGTGACACAAAGAGTGCATGGCTTACACGGGCTAGGATGGGGATGTTTGGGACGACCCCGTGCGCCCCGAAAGGCATACGCAGCCAATCGGAGTGCAACCGATAAGGCCATCCCGGGTTAGGGGTTGTAGTGTGCGGTGTACCGAGGCGGCAAGTGCACGTGAAGTGCGGTGTTCGAGGCGGCAAGTGCGCGTAGTGTGCGGTCACTAAAATTCCTTTTACGAGTAAAACGAGAGATTTTTCGAGAATGTGTCTTAAAGAATTATGATGCACGGTTCAAAAGATAGCAATGAAAATCAAACATGAATGGGGATGCACAAACATGGTAAGATTTTGAAAAGTTGACAATGTAATGCCTTTGAAACAAAAACCGTTCGAGGTTTAAAGGAACTCACACACACGAAAACGAGGAAGGGTAAACGAAAGTTTGACCCACGAAAGGCTTTTTAGAAAACATCGGCAGTTTTGAAAAAAGTATCTTCCCCAGCGGAGTCGCCAACTGAAATTACCCGGGATTTCGCGCGGGGCGCGAAACGCGGTTGTCTTTCGCGGAGGGGTTGGTGTCTGAGACCTCGCTTCATGGGAAGGAACAAAATGAGGAGTCGCCACGCGGTTTTTGTATTTTGAGCCCAAACGTTGAGAAACGGTTATTGTGAAAAGGTGTCATTTTTATTGGTAGCAAAAACTTAGGAAAAGGCTTTAAAAAGGGGGATCATTTTTATTGGCAGCAAAAACGAGTAAAAAGCTTTTAGTACCAGAGATTGTTAGGTTCGGAGGTCAAGTTACGTTTCGGGTAGAGTATTACGAGATCGCCCGAAACGCCTCGCATGACGAGTCTTTCTACCTTTCTCGAAATCGTGTGTGTGTGTGTGTGTTTTGAAATGGGGGCTTGAATGACAAGCTTAATCTTGGTTTGAATGATAAATGTTTGATTAGGTGACTTTTGAAAAGACGAGCGTTTGAATGACAAACGTCGGTTTTGAGTTTGAAATGAGCGTTTGCGTGGCAAACGTCGATTTTGAGTTGAAAATGAGCGTTTGCGTGGCAAACGTCGATTTTGAGACGGAAATGAGCGTTTGCGTGGCAAACGTCAACTTTGAGTTTGAAATGAGCGTTTGCGTGGCAAACGTCGACTTTGAGTTGAAAAGGAGCGTTTGCGTGGCAAACGTCGACTTTGAGTTGAAAAGGAGTTCGAAGGTCGAACTCCGGTTTTTTAAATCGGGCGCGTCATTGTTAACGATTTTTACGGGAAAAATGCGTATTAAATGATTTTAAGTGTCAAATGGCGGCTTTGAGTTTGAAGATGAGCGTTCGGAGGCCGAACGTCATTTCGCGCGTTTTGAAAGAGAGTTCGACGGACGAACTCCGGTTTTGAACCGGGCATTACATTGTTAACGATTTTTACGGGAAAAATGCGTATTAAATGATATGCGATCAACGAATCGGGTTGCAACTCGGACTTTGAAAAGTAAATACTATCACGATCCAAACGGGTCGGACTTTGTAAATGACAGTATTTAAAGTGCGGTATCAACGGAATCAAACGATCCGGATTCGTAAATGACGATCAACGAGGCCAAACGGCTCGGAATTGTAAATGACGATCAACGAGGCCAAACGGCTCGGATTTGTAAATGACAGAAATTAAATGACGATCAACGGATCGATCGATCCGGAATTGATAAATGACAATAAAAGTAAACGGAACGGGGTCGGAACGCCGTTTTAACCCGCGATTACTTCTCTTACGGAAAGAGAAGAGGATCGAGGGGCTAAAACGTATCGGACCCCGTTAGACGGAGGCGTCTACATTTCGATAACGACGTTCGAAACGGTTATAGCGGCAGCGCGTAAGCCGAGGCGGAGCGGGAGATTTAGAGAGGGAGTTATACCTATGACTATGGTTGACTCCTTTGGCTCGAGAGGTGTGTACGGGACACGGAAAGTGATTCGAAAGGTTGTTTCGAAGATGTAAGGGGCGTATTTGATCGAAATACGAAGGTTTCACGCGAATCGAGACAGAACGGGAGCTCGGGAGGGGTGAAAACTGCTTAGGCCGTGGGGTAGTGAATTTTTTGGAGTAAATTTTCTGTCTTTAAAGCTTTGACAGCAACTTCTATTTATAGGTGAAAATTGCAGTAGGACTCCGGACGAACTTGGACTGAATCC